>OU343221.1:170211977-170232309 GCA_910596185.1 Chrysanthemum makinoi | reverse complement strand
GTTATCCATAAATATCAACGGCTCGTCCCATACAATGGGAGTGAGTTAATAAGTAGTGTAGTACCAGGGGACTTTCACAGTTGTTCTCAGGCGCCAAACATAAGCATACATATCAGTTTGCACAGTATAGCAGAGCATAGCTTAGTAAATTGAATCAGTTCAGTAAATCCATAATTTCATGAATGCACAATCAATTTAGTTTTAAGTAATCATAGCATGCTTTTCACCCCAAAAGAGTAAAACAGTAAAATGGGGCGTGAAACTCACCTAGTCTGAAGAAATACAAGAATCACAACTAACACGACTGGCATCGAGAAAAGTAACACAATAGTATCACAAGGTAGCTTGCGATACAAGATCTGAACAACGGTACTATTCATTGGCACAACCTAATAGTATATGGATTATTTGAATGCGTATTGTAAGTAAATAAGTTTCCAAAAAAAATAAATGTTTTATTTTTCGTGGAATACTCGTATTAATAATTATAAGAGTTTATTGTCATAATTCGTAAGAAAATTTTAGTATCATCATTAGTGTTGTGGTTGAAGATTTAGACTCGAAACACATATCAAAGCATAAAATATATAGTACACGCATGTAAGGATCAAATAGCAATTAAATGAGATGTAAATAGATTAGTCAAGTTTGACTAATACCTAGTCCTTAGAAGTTTAACTTATATTTATTGGTTGTTGGTTTTATAGTCCGATAATAGTTAAATTATAAGTCCATTATAAGTTAAATGCCCAAACAATGCCAATTCATATAGGTTTAATGTCTAATATATTTAGTCTAGTAATAATCTATTAATCTGATAAGTTAACTAGTCCGATATGTTGAGTCTGGCATAAGTCCAATATCTGTCTAAATAGTATCTATTCGACATATGCTCGAATGATTTGAATCATAATCCAATGTCTAAAGTCCGATATCGATAGTTTTCGTCTAACGACTAATATATATATATATATATATATATATATATATATATATATATATATACACACACATATATATATATAATCAACCAACTGGCTTAGCTCAGTTGGCCACCTTGGAGTCCTTAGGGGCTCTTGGGGGATGGAGGTCTTGAGTTCAAATCCACAAGGGTTTGAATGAGGTTTTCCTTCAAGGTAGTCCTTTAATGAAGGGGTTGGGCTGGTAACCCCAGTTCGATTCTTGGAAAAGGCAAGGGTTTACTCCTATTAATTGTCGAGCCTGTGGATTAGTAGGGGTTTCCCCATCGAGTATTTGAGATAGGCATTTCCAGCGAGGGCTCTCTAGCGCGGACCCGGTTTAGACAACGTAGTCTAGACCTCCCGCTGTCGAACCGCGACACGAAGCACTTATAAGAAATTCACCTTTCAAAAAAAAAAATATATATATAATCCGTTAATCATTATTATATGTAGTCCAATATATATAATCCAATGTCTTAAGTTTGTCATGAAGTCTAAAATGTCCATAAGATGTCCATTAATCGTCCAAGTAATGTATATATAATATAGTTCGTATCAAAAGGTCCATCTAATATTAATTATCAAGTCCCAAAGTCCGGAACGTATCAATATCATAAAGTAAATAGCGTTAGTAGTACGTTTAATAATCGTAAAAATATTAGTACTTATACAATAAGCTTAACAAATTAATACTACTCTTATTATTTTGTTGGTGGGCTTTGGCCAGCTAAGCCAAACACAATCCGATTCATATAACACAATACAACTCAATCACATCAATTAATAACACTCCTACTTACTCTTGGAGGTGACAAAATAGAACCATCATATATAACTTATAGTGATATCATTTTACCACTTTATACATACCAACACTACTTTCTAATCATTTCATAATTTATTTGGCACTTTTGTCTTCCGCTTAAAATGAAATAAAAGATACTCTAAAAGACTTGTAATGATTTAATCATATTATTAGATTTTCTTCACTGTTTTCAAATTGGTACATGTTTAGTTAGTTTCTTTGTGTGAACCAAGAGTCAGAATTAACACAAACCTTAGTGGGCAAAAACCAAAACAACCACACTTGTGATGTTTCTTCTTTGAATCGAAAACAACAAACAAAAACGACAACTCTTGCATGTTAACTATTATATACTGAGAACAAAATGAGTCCAAAATAAGCTAAACACAACCGACCAAATAAGCATTCTTGACTTAAGCTTCTAAATTCTACAACAAAACGAGGAAGGAACATAAGGTCAAATAAACATATACCTCTCGGTTTCACTAATATGTCCGGACCAACAAACCCACCCTCGGGGCTGGTGGGTACACGCGAGGGACCACAAACTAGGCACCCTGTGGATTGCTATTACACACAAACAAACACTTTCTTTGGGGGGCTGTCGTATTGGCCGAAACAAACAAACCAAGCGCACCCATGGTGGGTTAGACCCTCAAGCCAAACACCAGATTGGTGTGGCTGTGGTCGCGACTCAGAACAAACATACACACCCTAAGTGATTTTGACACATCAACAAATAACCACAACGACAAACATCTTGCTGCGTGGCTCGGACAAACACAAGCACAACAAATATGCACCCCTTTGGGCTGCATTAGACGCATACAAACACAACCCTTGGGGTGTCTTTTGTGAGTCTAACCGAGACAAACACACACCATCTTGAGTGGCTTCGAACCCGTGACCCTGAGGGGTCTACTGAAATCCAAACGGGTCCTTGACCCGACCCGGTTACAAACTAAACCAATTACACTCTTTAATCAAGATTCCCACTGCATAAATGTTTTGATATCAAACATGTTTTTAAATCGTTTTTAATCCACGAAAACTCATATATGAATTATTTACAAGCGGCTTTAACAAAAGAGGAATAAAAGATGGATTAGGCGTGTAGCCGTACCAAATAAGAGTCAGTTTTGATGGTGGCGAGTGATGGTAGTGGTGTTTACTCGACTCGAACAAATCACCCTTTTCTTTGTAGTTTTCGTTTCACCAAACACATGACCAACCATAACCCTATCGAATTGGGTTTTGACCTTGATTGAGAACCAAAGCTAACACTCCCTGTGAGATGGCTCTTGCACCGAGAGAAGTAACACAACAAACACCCTAGTTGGGGGCGTGGGGTGTGGCGTTGGGAGAGTGGCTGAGGAGGAGATGGAAGAGGCTGAGAGGTGAGAGTGGATGAGATAGTAATCTGATTCATTTATCTGTATATGTGTATATATGAAAAGGGGCGTGAGTATTAGGATAAGAAGGGAATAAATATGGTCTATCTGTTTTGAGATGTGTATATATAGAGTATAAATAGATATTATTAAAAGTAGGATAAGAATTAGTAGTTTTGATATTATGTTGAGTCACGGGATATAGCTTGATCCTGATAATTACTAATGTTGAGTCTTTAGGTTACAAAACTTAAAACCGGGCACGTAATATTTAAAAAAAAACGTTAAAACTTATTAATATATTCAGTTTTAATATTTAAAATGTATTGTGGGTTTATCGGGGTGTTTAAACGTTATTAAAAAAGTTATAGTAATAATAAATAGAAGTTAATAATTAATTTAACAATCTAAAAAGTACGGATGGTTACAAATATCGTAAATCCAATAACGATTACAATAATTGTTCAAGTGAC
This sequence comes from Chrysanthemum makinoi, assembly GCA_910596185.1. Taxonomy (NCBI): domain Eukaryota; kingdom Viridiplantae; phylum Streptophyta; class Magnoliopsida; order Asterales; family Asteraceae; genus Chrysanthemum; species Chrysanthemum makinoi. Next base: position 170,228,678 of record OU343221.1, on the reverse strand, counting down.
TAAATTATTACAAGATTTTTAAAATCTTTATCAAATCCTCGGTATAGATAAATTAAGTTAGTGTCGAGATAGATAAAATTAAGATAAAGATAAAATTAAGTTAGTAAGATCATCATCGATCACAAAAAAGAAAAAGATAAAATTAAGTTAGTGTCGAGATAGATAAAATATTACGCATACGAAGCAAATATACAAGTTATACATTCACATAAGCACTTAACAGTTTATTACTAACCAAATTATGATTTAACTTGGGCTTTAGCCCACAACCTTAACATTTAAATTTTAAAACTGATGGGCTCGTGAGCCCATATGGCCAAACAAGACCCATAGACTCTTAATGGGCCTAAGCCAAAAATGCCAAAACCTAACTCACGCTAAGACATACAGTTAACCACAATTCACAATTGCAAAATGTGTTTTAACGCAACTCACACATGTAGAAGCACAAGCAGGCACTAAACTGATTAACACAAATGCATATCACATTTGTAAAAAGAACACAACAGGCACAACATACTAGCACAATGAAACTTATAACTAGCAACATATCACCGATACATACATGAACAAGAATAGACGCAGTGCAATCCTGTTAAGCATATGAAACAAGTCCCTCGTGATACTAGTTGTATCACGAGTACACAACACGAGCACACCCCGTGGTGTGTCGTGAATCCAACAAGCAACCAAACCATCCAACTTCCTAACTAAGAATAAGACTTCAACTATATGTTGCTATTGATTCATAACCAATCATGACTAACGAGTCATAAGAAAATCCGCGACTCAAACGAGTCACATTACCAAACTAGCATGACTAACGAGTTACAAGCAAACCCGTGACTCAAACAAGTCCGCGTTACCCCATGACAAAATCGGACAACAAACATCAGAATTATATGAGGCGAATTAAAACACCACGGATAATAATATCATTGAAGCGTATTTAGACTAACCAACCCAAGATAGATTCATAAAACTCTTTTTACGACTCGCACAAACAATGATTCAAAGAATTACCACATCAGAACATGAATGACTAATAGCAAATAATGACATAAACCATTATCATCAACCCTTAATTCTACTCACCATGAAACAAGAGATTCTAGTAAATATCAAACAAAATAACGAGAACATAACACGTACAAAGACCATTCGACTCAGTGAGTTGACTCATTGAGTTGACACGCCCACTAAGTTAACTCAGTGAGTTGATTCGCTTCAACTTAACAAACAAACATACTTTTATAAAAAGACTACCACACGAATTTTTAATAGGAAAACGTTTTTATAAACGTTTTAACCACGAAAACCCTAAAATCATTTATATTCAATCAATTTTTATATAAAAAAACAAAAAGGAAATAAACGAGTTTTAACGAGTCATCATACCCCAAATGAGCTGGAGAGAGGAGATGACGATGATGGTGATGGCGGTGGTGATGATGGTGGTGTGGCTATGACTTCATGAACACGAACCAAATTAACCCTAGCGTAAACCGTAAATCCAAAATATCCTTCACGACCTTGTTCTCTGCTATTCGACCCTTGTGTGGCGGCGTGTCTTGAAAGTGGTGGTGGCAGCGGCGTGAGAGAGGATTGACGGCTGTGTTGTAATAATGGTGGTTGTGGTGTGATAAGGGTGGTTGTGGTGTTGATTGAGGCGTGGTGACTGCGTTGGTGGTGATGGTGGCGCAGGTGGTGGCATGGTGGTAACTGCGTGGGTAGTGGCTGGTGAGATGAGGAGGAGGGAGTAGTGACGAAAAAAATGATCTAGAAACCATAATTTTTCCTTTTATACTAACTCAAGGACCAAAGGTATAAACCCTAGAAACTTTAGGGGCGACGGTGTAATTATCACCACAGGGACCAAAATTGAAATTCTAGTTATCTTTCATAAAATTAAGGTGTGGTCCCCATTTAGGTTAGCAAATGATCTTTTTAAATTACGAAACTTTCGCCATTGCTTTCGGGATGATTTTTCTCATAAAAATGAGTATTTACACGCATGGTTTCTCGTAATTAATATATTTGTTAAATCAAATGTTTTTAGGTTGTGTCGGTTCGCGAAATGTTCAGTTTTCACGTTAAACGAGATAACCTCTCGTTTTCGATTCCAATAAGCTTGGAAATGTTCAAAAGTGAAAGTTATGAAATAATAAATACAATTTATTATAAAATTTAGTTTGAAAATTTCCGGTGTGTTACAAATTGTCTCTACCGTTCGGTTGAAGCTGGTACCTTCAAATTCAAGAAGATAACCTCTCGGTCTCGGCTATTATTAGATCAATGGAAGATTTCAAGTGCTTGTCTTGTTCACAAAGGGAGTACCGGGTAAGGGTTGTACTCTTTTCCCTACTTCAGTTTTTCCCATTGGGTATTTCTTGAAAAGGGTTTTTAAGTCAAGCTTACCGGGTCGCTTTTTCCTTTGTGCTTTATGGTGGTTGCGGGGTGTTCGCTTGCTACAAGATTATTCTTGTTTATTTACCTAGTTAGGTACTTTATAATATAGCTAGGTTTGTTGTGTTTATGGCCCGTCATATAAACACTAGTTTATCAAGCTTTTTCGCAGGTTAATGTGATACATCTGCCATATTCCATTTGTACTTAACACTATTTTTTGGTTATATATGTACCAGCGTAATACACTTTACCCAAAAAAATAACTCTAACCCTGTTTACTAGAGTTAAGTAAAAAGGATAAAAGGTAAGTAAAGTGAAATAAAATAAAGAATACAATTTTCACTCCTTTCTCTCTCTTTTCCTCCCTTTATATACCCCACTTGTTTTCACTTTCATCCGCTCACAAAACACAAATTTCACTGATCTTTCCTTCCTTTTCAGCCCCACCCTACAACACTAGAACACATTGTAATAAATAAGAGTGTTAATTAAGTGTACTTCATTTTTTGATTCGTCACTCAAATGTACAACTAGAGATCTGGTATATATACTATCTGATACGTATAATATAAAGTAAAGTATGCGAATAAAAAAAAGTGTCAATCATATCCAATAAATATACTCACGTGGGTCAGTTGTAATGTCGAACACAGACCATCCGCCACGCGGGTCTAACTTGAAAACCTTGTTTCAGAGTTTGCTACTGTTAGGTTGTATGAAACCAAACAATGTTAAAGCTAGTAAAAACCAATCTTCCAAGACAGTTGTGTACCAAAATCCATCACCAATTTAACCCAAACCCAATTGCTCTTCAAATGATTGATTACGCTTTTTCTCTTTCAAGATCCAACAAAACAGGTTCCCATTTCTTAATATTTTCATTAATCTGTTTATGCTTATCATGATTTGTTTATATTTGTAGATGAATCATATGGGCAAGGTTTGTTAGTACTCGAACAATGCGAATCCAATCAGGACGATGCTAATAACAAGTCTTTGGTTCTTCTTGCTATGTCTACCCTTTTGTCCGAAAGGTTTCTTTTTTCTTCCTTTTCACTTCTCTTATTATTGTTTTGTTTCTCTGTGATATATGCAGTTTTGTTGATAAATAAATTCAATTAAACCTACCAACAAGTTTGTAATCTACAGTTTGAGGGTTCAAGTGGACATTAGTAAGTTGGATTAAACAACCACCAAATGGCCTCCTCACTAGATGTCAAGGTTTGGGGTTGACCAGGTGGGATCACCAGGGTACACCGGTTAGGCCGCGTACATCTGACTCCCTGGGTAACTTAAAAAGGGAAAACCCCAGCCGTTTAGAGTACGTTAGCTTAGATGCCTTAAACAAGTACTTATACGCTGGTTAAAAATTTGCATTTAAGAAAATAGTATAAAAGTGCAATAATACTTGGACTAATAATAACGTGTTGATAATTTTATTCAAATCCATTTATAAAAGGTATTAGGTTAATTTTAGATACTGCTTATTTTATCTCAGAATAAATCCATAAGCAGTAGCAATATGGACGAAACAATATTAACTCTGCTTAAGCAGATAAGCTCTAGGTAATCCGTAACACCCCTGAAGTAACCTTAAATTTGAGTTATGCAAACATGGATAATAAAGAAATAGTGTGTGGCAAACCTTTTGAGAAATGTGATTATGAACCTGTTTCCTAACGATAAAACACATTTGCGAAAAAGTAGGTTGAACATGCTTTTTCGAAAATATCGTTTTGCAAATGGAAAATTAGTTGTGAGTAGGGTGTTAACGACCCGAGCCGACTCGAGTTTCAGAATATTCTAGCTCAGCTTGATTAACTATTGTTTGGCTAGAGCTATACTAGAGCTCGAATAATTATCCAAAATCCTGCTCGAACTCAAACTCGTGTATCAAAACACGAAACATACTCTTGATGGCAATATAGAGGATATAACGTAAACCAAGATAAAATACAAAGGTATTATGTTGTCTATTTACTATTTAACCCATGGTGACATGTATATGAAAGTCATAGTTTTTTAAAAAAAGTTCATCTTATGAAACATGGGTGTATGTCGTATTAGTCCGCATATTATGGTATATTTGTCTTTTTGTTTGTGATGATACAAGTAAAATTTGTACACATACACATATACGTTCATACACATTGATGTCACTCCTAACCATCATGTAAACCGATAGGCATATATATTAGTAACTATTGACGCAAAGATAATGTAACTTTGAGATTGCACGACATCGCACGATACCATTGTGAATTAATCTTTTGTAAATATTAAATACTTGAAGGGCAATGTTCAGTTTATAATGGTATAGGCATATCTATCAGTAACTATTGACACAAAGATAATATTTCAACTTTGAGATTGCATGACATTGCAAGATACCATTGTGAATTAATCTTTTGTAAATATTAAATACTTGAAGAAGGGCATGTTTAGTTTATAATGGTATAATTAGTTAACATAAGCAAATATCTACAAATCGTTATTAAAATGGACACATACTTGACAATAAAATATTGTTATCTAAGTGTAATTTATTAAATACATTATAATCTTATAGACTTCACAAATATGATAATTCTATCATTAATATTGCTTTTACATTTACTTATTATAGTGCTAATGTGTTAAAATGTTTCATGGTAAATAAAAGATTAGAAACAATATTGTATCCCACATGGAATGAGGGAGGAAAGTAAAAGAAGAAGGAGGCTATAAAAATAAGGCCCAAGTAAACAAAGGAGATAATCATGAAGTATCTTGCTTTATGCCAGGGCGGTCCTGATTTCGGATGCCCTGGGCTAGTCAAGTGAAATATGCCCCTTGTAAACAAACAACACATTTTCTTTTAGGGGTTTGAAACCTGGTCAAGTCATAGAACCGTGTAGAGGTCGCTCGAATTCTTGTTGATTTTTTAGTTTTCTATTTTGGGCACGGCGGTTGTGAACGACCAACATGATAAAATCGAGTGTAAAACTGTAAATTACATAATATTCTACTAAATAAAAAATAGTAAGTATGAAACAGTATCACCGGATTAAATTGATGAAGAAAAGAAAAGATGATCGATTGATTTGTTTAGTCTTCTAATTGTTTTCAATTTAACACTTTGTTCTTGTAACCACAACATTATACCTGAACATCAGAACATGTTACACAATTTACGTAACCTGCCCATTAAATTCTTTTTAGGTTGACTTGCGGAAAAGTATATAAGCACAAAATTAAAATAATATGAATGAAGTAAGTCACCAGTTGTCCAAGTATATTATGACATAAATTTTATTGTCATTAATTTCACTTTCTAACAAACTGTGAATATGTAAGTTTGTAAGTTTTGTATTATATACTCCGTAGTTCATTAGTTTGTGACCAATGAAAACAAGATAACTTCACAACTTACATGTCTCAGTAGTCAACATAACACAACTTGTATATCTCAACACGTTGCTTTTGTAACATGTTGATCTAATAAAGTAACAATAAAGTATTGTTTTAACATGCTATTAAACAATAAAATATCAAACTGAATTAAAATTGTGTTTACTACTTTGTCTTTCCAGCCTCCCCAATTTCCAAAACCTTCTCGTCACTTTTGGTCTCTTCGAACAATTGAACCAAAACAGCAGCCACCAAAAAGATATATATCAAGTGAATAATGGGAATCCTTTGATTTCTAATTGTTTTCAATTTAACTCTTTGTTCTTGTAACCACAACATTATACCTGAACATCAGAACATGTTACACAATTTACGTAACCTGCCCATTAAATTCTTTTTAGGTTGACTTGCGGAAAAGTATATAAGCACAAAATTAAAATAATATGAATGAAGTAAGTCACCAGTTGTCCAAGTATATTATGACATAAATTTTATTGTCATTAATTTCACTTTCTAACAAAGTGTGAATATGTAAGTTTGTAACTTTTGTATTAAATACTCCGTAGTTCATTAGTTTGTGACCAATGAAAACAAGATAACTTCACAACTTACATGTCTCAGTAGTTAACATAACACAACTTGTATATCTCAACACGTTGCTTTTGTAACATGTTGATCTAATAAAGTAACAATAAAGTATTGTTTTAACATGCTATTAAACAATAAAATATCAAACTGAATTAAAATTGTGTTTACTACTTTGTCTTTCCAGCCTCCCCAATTTCCAAAACCTTCTCGTCACTTTTGGTCTCTTCGAACAATTGAACCAAAACAGCAGCCACCAAAAAGATATATATCAAGTGAATAATGGGAATCCTTTGATTTCTATCGCTGCTCCCCTTTGACCGAGGTGTGTCACCTGTGTGATGGAATGATGGTGATCTTTAAAACTGTAAAATTTCTATTCCAATTGTTTCATTCTTTTTTGTGTTTCGTACTTTTTGATAACTGTATATTGAATTAGTCTACGTAGGTTTTAACTTTCAAATCGTATAGCGTGATTTTGTGAAGTGTCAAGTGGGCTTGGTGCTAAAATGGACCAAGATGAATCTAGTATAGCTACACATGGACTAAAAATTTGATGCCCCTTCTTTGCCGCCTTTTGTCGCCCACGTGGCCATAAGCAAATCCGGCCTGCTTTATGCTAATGAAGTTTGAAATATTTTAAGTTATGCTATTTAGTTTAAATATATTATTAGCATTTCTTGAAATATAAACATAATATCCTAAAAAGTAGTTTAGCTCGATTATCTCATTACCGTTCAACTCGACTAATTAAACGAGCTTTGAATGAGCAGAGCTAAATATTAGATTTATAAGCTCGGTGCGTAAAACTTATTGAGCACTATTTTTTGTTCGAACTTGAACCAAGCTTGATAACTTTCAAGCTCGACTCGTGAAGAACGAGCTCGAGCTTGAGTAGCTCATTAAAAACTCGAATCGTTCCCGATTGTGCGCACGCAATCCAAAACATCCTTCAAGTAATCCATGTAGTAATTTGTTATTTTTTCACTCACAGAGGAAATTATGTTGAAGCTATTGTGAAATTGAATAACATTAAGGACATGGAGGTTTCTTCTTTCCCTCTTAGAGGTAATTACGACGGACGCCTTGAAGGCGACATTTCACAATTTTATAATGTTTGACATGCATTGTAAATTAGCTATTTATTGTTATTTCTATGATTTTATTTAGTGGCGGCCACCGAAGCTGCAGCAGGACTTCACTTAGAATTGGGAGAGGTAAGCATTTCTGTTTATTTTCACTAAAGGTTTGGATTTGTGTTTTGGAATTGATTATCTAATCAATTGTTACTTGATTATAATAATTAGTTTTAATTGTTAGGATAAACGTATGTTTCTCATTTTCACTGTTAGGTTAAATAATCCATTTTGGAATATAACATCGAGTAAATTTAAATACTCATTGATATCATATCAATATTAATGGCTCAAGCCCATTAATTATCGCCAAGTCAAGCCCATCATAAACATTTAAACAAGGCCCATTATCAAGACTTCATAGGCCCAACCACATTTCTCAGACCGTGTCGAATACACGCCGAGACACTACGGCTAAGATGTACTATCTGACATGAGACATATGAATATCTAAGAAGGGTATTGTAGGTTCCAAATACCAAGTATAACACACTAATTTAACTAAGAAATCTAAAGAGAGAAAGATGTAGAGAGGGAAAGAACTAGAGAGAGAGAGTAGAGAGAAGTAGGAGAAAATTTAGTGATAGGCCCAAGCCCATTAATTACACACTAGAGTCAAGCTCATCATAAACATTTAAACAAGGCCTATTATCAAGACTTGATAGGACTGACCACATTCGGTAGCTGGCCTGTGAAGGTCTCTCAGGTCGTGTCGAATACACGTGCGAGACAACTGCCTTATAACTGTCACTAACGGCTAAGAAGTACTATATTACATGACATATGACAATGGGACACAGACGGGAATATCTAGAAGGGCACGACCTCGTACGAGCCAAGGAAGAGCTGTCACTTGTCATTCTTGTCTATACACCAGATGATCAACACGTGGCCAGTCTTATGGCCGTCAGTCGTTTGATCATCCTTGAGAGGTATCCTTAAACCTTAATGCCTCTCTATCAATAGAAGGCATCTCACACCCTAAAACGGGTTCAGAATTCTCTCTATACTTAGCATACTATTTCACATAGTAAAACAAGGTTGCAAAAATCGCGAATCGGTAGTCGGGCGTAGACCCTCTTGTAGCTTGTGTCGGTCTAGCCAAGATTAATTGGTGATTAATCGGATTGGCATTTACGTCAAGTTTTGGGTATTTCCGGCGAGTTTTGGGTATTCCCCAGAAGATTTTCTTTAGAAAACATCTTGTAATAGATATAAACAGCGACTATACACTAAAACTAGTTTACGGCTTGGCTTTTCCGGTAAGATTTGCAATTTTTCGGCAAGTTCGACCACCATTGATGGTCGTTGACTGCCGTTGACCACAGTTGACCGATTTACACAAATCGAAAAGGTTGGTGGATGGCGCTTGGGGCGATTAATCGGTCTTGTGGGCCTTTTCAACACACATAGTAAAACACACTACATGGTTTGTTGTGAGTGTTACCCATGCTCTTGATTCTTATCATTCCTTTGGGTCCTTACCGTTCAACAGGAACGAACAACACAACCATCCTAATCCGATACCAATCACGTTTTACATCTCATACGTAAACACTCATCTATCCCTCTGTTTAATGTTATATATTTCTTTTTGAGTTTCACAAACTCTACTATTATCACAAAGTTGTCCTTTTTAGCCAATTTGACTATTAAATAATTTGAATTAACCAAACATCCAAACATTCGCTCATGAGACATTACAAATTCAAACAGTTTAAAAACATTAACAATATTATATTTATTATTCACTATCACATAATTTCTTTTAATATGCACATTCAAATACCACCTATTGTATCTTATGCAATCAAATATCTGACCATGAACTTTTTTCGGAGACATAAATACTTAGCCATGGTTCTTCATATATAGGATGATACTTCTTCAGTGATAGCAGACGATTGCTTGAATGATTTAGATGCTACTAAACAAGAACTTGGGAATGGCTTTGGTTCCTTAAATGCTCGTGTTAGATCATTAAAGGGGCTGATAGAGTTAGTCGGGGGCAATGCAGACTCGTGTATGTACTTTGTTTCTTTTAGTCCGAACTTTTTTTACCATTGGTTTTCTTGTTTTTATGGTAATTTAATGATATATGTCGTTTATGCAGCTAACTCTTGTTTTAAAGGAATTAAAGATAACTTGGGCGTTGGTAAGTTCTGCAGCTAATGTCATGGTGGATGTAATATCTATAATCCTTAAATATGATTAAAATATTATTATTTATATTGATAATCCAGTCATTCAAATAAGACAGTTAGGTGGTTTATGTATTTGTGGTGAGCTTTGACCCGTCGTTTGCACAGTAGTAGCTTTTAGGTCTACCCATTTAGCATAGGAAAGTATAATCCAAATCGACTATTGTTCACAAATTGGTGAAAAATGTCGCCTCTACTTTGCTGTTTTTGCGGTGTAAAACACTTTTTTGTTATCATTGTGCATAACGTGATTAAGAATCTTGCGTTTGCCAAATAGGTATTTGGATTTCGTTTTTGCAATTGATTAGTGGATTATCATGTCTTGTAGTCACATAATCAGTTTCTAATGTTTGAATTGACAAAGATGGCTTCTCTTATGATTATTTTAGCAAATTTTCAGTTTTGAATAACAAATTTCATAGCAGCCAAGGTGCAACAATACTGATTATTATAAGGAAAATAAAGTTACCTAATTACCCTATTGGCTTGAACATTATTTGAGAAACTTTTACTGCCGCCTCAAGAAATGTATTTCATTTTGTACAAGAATATATATTCTTGCTAAGCTTATGTATTAAGTTTGGTGTCGAAAATTTGTCAATGATGCAAACAACTGATGTTATCACTATAGCAAAAAGCAATCCAAACACTATCTTCTAGCGGATAGCCAGTTATTCACGACTATTATTCTTATGACTCATATTTATATAGTCGGTTTTAAACCCCACACCATCATATGCGCCAAAATTACTGTAGAAAAATACTACCTTGTTGTGTATACAGGGAATGATGCTTTGTCATATGCTGAATTCCTTCATGCAATCCGGGATTTCTCAACCGCAAAGCAGTTATACCAAAATGTAATTGAAGGGGTCCCAGAAAATAAAGATTATAGCAATCCGTATAACTTAGCTGCTGGTAACATGGCATGTGAGGACATTCGTTTGGCGGCCACCTGTGCTTTAGGACAACTTGAGGCACACATGGGGTAATGCATAGATTACTGTCTCACCACTGGAATATCTTATATTTTCTGTTCAAAATCCATGGTTATATTATATAAGCTCTTTTTGTGCTCAGGAACTTCAGTGATGCGGAAGAGATACTAACCAGGGCATTGACAATGACTGAAGAACGTTTTGGTTAGTATCCAATAGATAATGGGGTCATGACGGGATGATATTGGTGAAATCGATTTGGGTTGACTGATCGATATTCTTGTCTAATTTTGAAAGATATAAACAGTTTAATGCATTAAGTATGATTAAAATTCTATTCTATATAATAATATAGTCTTTTCGAATAAATTAATTCAGCAACCATATTAATATTTTATAGGTGATGCTCCACTCTGAGCCATTAGATCCACTGCTCTGTTTATAAATTTGACACATCTCAGATTGAAATGTACCCAAATAGTCTCATCCTTAAGAAGATGGGCAGAAAATGTCACCTCTACTCTCCATAATCTTTATGTGAGTGAGAGTCCCCAACTTTTTTTGTCAACTGTAATTCTTGCGTATGTTGTAGGTTCTCATCATCCAAAAATCGGAGTAATATTAACTTGCATAGCTCTCATGTACCGGCACAAAGCAACATTGGAGCATTCTAGTTCTCTTATGGTCCAAGAGGTTAGATATACTACATAATCAATCTATTTGTTTATACAAGTAATTTTGTTGTTTCAGTTCCTTTTGTTGGTTGAAGAAACTAAATACATGTTTCTAAGGCGGTGTTTGATGTGCGTTTTAATGTGTTTATTGCTTTTTGAATAATTAGAATTAAATAATCATTTGAATAAAGTTAATGGATGATAAACTGACTTAGCATTTATATTAAAAATCTGTTTCTATTCGGGCAGCTTCTTACCTGCTTCTCCATACATAATTATTTCAGGATACCATGATCATAATAATAATAACAGTTTTCTATAAAAAGTATGTAACGTGTTATCTCGACTTTGGCTGGCAATAATCTTATAGCATAGTGGCTATTGGAAGAACCTTTCTTTCTTTCTTTTTTGAAATTATATAACTCAAATCCCCCGCTTTCGTAAACAGAGATGGCAGTTTCAACCCATATACTAATGATCTTTTTTTTTTTTTTTTTTTTTTTTTGATATCTCAAACGGCTGACATAAAAGAACTAGATAAAGAAAGAACAGGCATATGGGTTGAACAGATTGAAGGTCGTCCATAGTCTATTTTGCAATGAAGATTGTTATTGTAATGAAGATGTTTTTGTAATAATTACTCTAGTACATTGATTATGTAAGGCATACCATGTCTTAAACTGTTTGATCAAAGTTTGATATTATTATAGTTGTTTTCTTTAATAATAACTAGTGCTTTCATTAATAATCAAAAAGTCAAAAAAAAGGGCCAAGCAATTGTGGCGGTCAATCTTATCGGTCTGACTATGTAATTGGCGAGATGTGGGACTCACCCACATCCTATGTACTTTTTTTGGAGTAATACATTTACGGGTTAATGTTAGAGACATTTATTTGTGTAGCCCAATAGTGGTTAGGTTTAGTTAATGTTTTGGTTATTGGCCCATTAGTATACACATTATTGTAATCATGTGTATATTTACTAATCGGCCAATAACCAAAAGAAACCTAACCCCTATTGGGCTACACAAATAAATGTCATAACAGTTAAAACCCCTTTACCAAAAAAGAAAAAAAAAAACAAAAAAAAAAACACCTTATCAGGTTTGACATGTGCTAAAAATTGTCCATTTAAATCCGAACATGCTTTCACTCATCAACCAACCCACACATATTTCCACTTCTACTCTCAAGAGACTTGAGTCACAACCTTGGTGTTAAACAGCTGGTTTGATACTTGTTTATAGCCTCTTGATAGCAACCTTTTTCACTCTGCTTGAGGATATGTAATGAAATGTTCTCAAGGCCTTTTTTGTGTGATACAATTGGGATGTTAATGTATGTCAATCTGATTCACTTAGCAACCTTTTTCCCTCTGCTTGCAGGGACTATATAGAAGAGCACTTGAGTTGTTGAAAGCTCCTCAATTGGAAACTGAAGGTAATATTGAGAAAATTTTCTGCTTATTGCTCCCATTTGTTTGCTTCAACACTTCTATGACAATTAATACGGCTCCTCATGAGCAAAACGTTGTCTTAGAAAAGCAAAAATGTTTCTGTCATGTTACAGTCTAAAAGGAATTACACAGAGGTGAATATGGTCGGGTGATCAGTTGAAACTGGTAAATTGTTAGTGCTGCGTTGGGTGACAAGTTTTCTTCTGTTTCTTATAAATAAATAATAAACTTGTTAGTGTTCTAACCAAATATTTTAACTTGAGATAAATGATTTAAGAGGCTGTATGGTTTAATGTTCTAACCAAATATTTGTACTTGAGATAGAAGATAACCCAAGTCAACTCAAGTATAAGCAAATGGGTCAATATTGCTGCATTTGGAAATGCAACATTTTATTATGTAGATTGCAACATCATTATTTCTTGTTTTAAATTAAAAATTTAATTACCTAATTTTCTAATATAACAATTACAAATTTAATTATTTTTCACTTATGTACATGATATTATTCTTGGAGGGAGGGCGTATATGTCCTTTACTAAAACAACTGGTAAGTTGGACTTTGGAGATTCCTAAACCGAGTTGCTAACTTGTTATTTCTAATGTGGCAGTTGAACAAGCTAAAGTGTATAGAAAGGACATAATCGCCCTAGCAAGAGGTATTGTTAGCTTCCACTGTTTGTTATGCGGAGTAATTACATCCAATCTAACCAACAATTTTTAGTCAAATTTGAACAAAAATAATCAAATGTGTCGCTTGTCTGTGGATCATTTCAATTAGGTGTAATACTTTGAAAAGTAACAAACTTTCAATCTTGTAGTTCTAGCTACTGACAAATTTTATTTCATCCTACAAAACCCTGAAATCTATTTTTAAAGATACTTATCTTAGGTGAATTTTAACAAAGCCAACACAGTGTAAAAATTGTCTGGTGTTGAAGTACCAACGTTTCATTTTCAATATCAGCATTCAGTTTCTTATAAGCGGAGGGTTTTTATGGGTTAATATGAAGTTAGTTTCCTGAAGTTGATGTTGGATTAAAATCGCCGACATTTTTGTGAAATTTAGCATATCATTTACTTATTTATTTATTTTTATTTTATATATGTACTATATTCCTCAAGTAGTTTTTTTTTAACTTGTATGCGTTAACATGTAAAATGATTTTAGACCACTGATTTTTTGTTGTGTGTCTGAAGGTGGGTATGCTGAAACACTGTGTGTTCAACAGAACCGTAAGGCTTTAGGGGAACAATTGAAGACTTGGTCCGAGGCCGCATGGAAAAACCGAAGACTGTCATTAGCGGAGGCACTAGACATATCATCTCAACCATCTTCTAAGATCCCAATCATAGATGCTCGAATCAGCCGGGTCATGTAGACCCGTTCATCTCATGAGGTACCTTATAGTCTTCATCAAGTGAAGAATCTAAAATGTCAACATAGAATATAAACATGTTTTGATTAAGCAGGTATGCAATTACTAAATAGTTAGAGGGGGGTTAACTTGATTTTGTTGATCACTTGGTCTCTATATATGTTATTGTGGTTTGTGCGTTGCTACTAGTTTTTTGTTCTTTTGTGTAGTCATAAGAACCAAAAACCCTAATATTGTCTGCTTTTAATCCTGGTTATCGAATGTATTGGTTTCATCTTATATACTATTTCGTTTTAACTTTTAGAAGCCCCGCTTGAAAATCTCAAAAATTTTAATAGTTATTTTTTGATCATATTTAAAAAGGTATTAAAATTTGGGTGTCTTGGTTCTAAGGAAATGGAATGGCAATGGAAAGGGAAGGGGAAAAAAAACATACCGCCAATTTGTTGGGTAATGGCTCATTACCCACTATTGAGTAATGGGTATTTCATTATCCTCACCAAACACCATCATTCATTATCTTTCATTCCTACCCCCTATAACCCCTACCAAGCATGCCCTTAATGTATTTTTCTAACTTGTGCCGGCACATGGTTGGCTAAATAACTTGTGTTGTAGTTGCACATATTTAATACTCTCTTTGGTGCATATTAAATGTCATGTTTTGACTTTTGCAGTAATTTTTTCAACTTTAATATTAATTATTTTGTTTATGTTATATAATATTTGATGAAAATTATATAAAAAAATACATTTAAAATCTAATCGATTCATGTATTTTGCATCGAGTATATAAACAAAAATAAATTAAAAAGAGTTAAGGTCAGTGAAAAAAAAATCACAAGACATTTAATATGGGATAGAGGGAGTAATACTTGAGTGATTTTAGAAAGTTATTAAAGTTAGTATTTAACGAAAAAAGACCTAAAAATATAACGTAAGTTAACTGATAAGGACCTTCGGCGTAATGGAATTAATGACAGGGACCAATAGTGCAAAAGTAAAAATTGTGGTGCAAAATGATAGCAACGAGTATAGATGCCCGCACGTTGCTGCGGGAAGTTTGGCTTGTGCAGTTCATGTTAACAATTTTGACAAAGGAATGTACAATGAGTATGTATTGGTTTGTTTGGAGTTGAGATTTTCTATATTGGATGTATCGCATTTATGTTTAGAATGTGTTTAGTTAATCTATGTTTTGCTGCTGTTGGTGTGGATTTTGGTTATGCTGCTTTTTTCATTTAATGACTAATGGAAACACAGGTACAAACTAATAATTGTTGGTCTTTATAAGTAGATTCTTTTGAAATGTGTATCTATAATTTTCAATGGCTGTATAATTGCAATAAGCCAAAGTTGCAACACTCATGTTTTGAAATTTGTAAGTTTATCATTTGAGGTTACTTTCAATGATTGTATAATTGCAAGAAGCCAAAGGACAGGGAATCGGCTCAATAGTATAATGTATGCAAAAAGGGTAAAAATATAGAAACTGTATTAAGTTTTTTGATACCAAAATAGGTATATATATATAGGGTAGAGTTAAAATAAAAAGACAAATATCCGTAAAAAGAATAAAAATATTTTTTTTAAAAAAAAAATTCTCCAAAAATTCCAAAAAATTATTCAAGATCTATGTTGGTGCATAAAACTTTTGTAAAAACATTTTTATAATTTTGAGTTTTGATCACGTTTTTAATGCACAAAAACAAATTTTGATGCGCAAAAAAATTTTGATGCACAAAATTTTCAACTTGTTTTAGTTAGAAGCCTTAATGTTATTTTGATGAAAAAGTCAAAAAGTTGGGTGCAAAAAATTTTGATGCAAAAAACGATTTAATCTTGTATCATTTTTTAATTTTTAGGAAAAATATCATCTTTTAGAAAAAAGTTTTTCACAACTTTTCATGCACCCTATCTTGTGGAATTTTTGAGAATTTTTCGAGAACTTTTTTGAATTTTTTTTATCTTTTACGGATATTTGTCTTTTTATTTGATCTTTATCCTATATATATATATATATATATATATATATATATATATATATATATATAGGGTAGCGTTATATAATTATTAGGTTTAAAATAAAACAATAGGATAACTAGATGCGTGACATGTGTCACAAACTATTCAATTACAGTAATAATTAATATGCATAAATGGCAGTTGCGTAAATATTTTAAAAATGAGGGTAAATCTGGTAAGGCACCACGTGCCACTTTTTTCTTGCCGTACTTTTTGGTACACCGTCCTATTCAATTAATAAATAATGATGGATTTACTTTTATTTTTTTTAATTTTTTAGTAGTTATCTCTTAATCTTGTCTTGTCCTATGATGCATACATAACCAATAAAATTATACTTTTATATGTCATGTGTATCATACCCAATTGTTACATATAACCACTTATTACTTTTAACCATTAAAATATTTAAATAGCTACAAAACATCATTTTAGATATAAAAAAACATTGATACATATCGAATATTCATACGTGATCTTTTAATCGTATAAGTCCTACTAATACATG
>OU343221.1:170165164-170211877 GCA_910596185.1 Chrysanthemum makinoi | reverse complement strand
TGCAGCAACATCATCAACTGAAGCAGAATATGTGGCTGCTGCAAGTTGTTGTGGACAGGTGTTGTGGATGCAGAATCAACTCTTGGATTATGGGTTTAATTTCAAAAATACTCCCATCAATATTGATAATGAGAGTACTATTTGTATTGTGAAGAATCCAGTTTATCATTCCAAGACCAAGCATATTGAGATTAGGCACCACTTCATCAGAGATTGTTATGAGCATAGGCTCATCAATGTTGTCAAGGTGCATACAGATGATAATGTAGCTGATTTACTCACCAAAGGATTTGATGTTTCACGATTTACTCACTTGGTGGTGAGTATTGGTATGATCAATTACTGAGCTACATTTAAGGGGAGGACTATTTAGTGTTAATATAGTCCTATGCATTACTTGAGGGGAGGATATTCATGTTTGTTTGCTATTGTAAAGAAGAGAATGGAAAAGTACTGCTTTTTGCTTTTATGAAAGTACTGCTTGAAAAGTACTGCTTGGGAAAATACTGCATACGTGGAAGTACTGTTTGTCTTATTAAAAGTACTGTTCCAACGGTAATATTGAGGGGTAATTATTACTAACGGTAACTTTGGTATTTATGGCTGTGATTTTTTAAATCTCACCTATAAATAACTACTCTCCGATTTTCCCTCTCATATTGATACTTTAGAATCTTTTCCATATTTCTCTCACTTTCACCCATATTATTTGTCACATCTCTTACTGTGATAACATAATCATCAATGGCGAATCGTAATACAGTTTCAAAGCACAATATGGTGGCTAATTTAGACAAGACTGAAGCAAATGAAATCTTTCGTGACATTATTGATTTTCTTACTGGATCGCCCATTAGTTATGCGTTATTAGTAGAACCAGATGTTATAGAACCCTGGATTCAACAATTTTGGGAAACAGCGAATATATTCATGCTAGGGTTGCTGGGAAAAATATCAAGGTTACTGAAGCCTCTATTCGAGAAGACTTATTGTTTAATGATGAAGATGGGGCTGTTCGTTTTGATAAGCAACTAATTTGGGATACTTTTGGGCACATAGGTTATGAAGGGTCTTTAACAGAACAAACATTCAGGAAACAACTATTTTGTCCTCAATGGAAGTTTTTAGTGCATGTGTTGCTTCATTGTATTAGTGCTAAAAGTACTTCGTGGGAGCAATTTGGATCTAACATAGCATCTGCTATTGTGGGCTTGGCTACAGATCGTGTTTTCAATTTTTCAAGGGTAATTCTAGATGGAATGCTTTCCCACATCACTCATGGTTCAAAATGGCTGATGTATCCAAGGTTTGTGCAAGTATTCCTCAATAAACAACTTTCAGATGTTCCTAAGCCAACAAATCTTTTACCTGTTGTGGTTCAACAAGCCAAGATTTTCACCTTTATGGCTAGGAAGAGTGATTTATTCACTGGAAGGGACACTCCCTTAACTACTTCTATGATGGAAGTCGTTCAAGCTGTCAGAGCTGATGCTGCAGAAGATGAAGATAGTGAAGGTACTGCACCTGCAAGTACTGCATCTGTGAGTACTGCTTCTCAAAGTGCTGCATCTCAAGAAGGTACTGCATCCCAAGGTACTGCTTCCCCAAGTACTGAAGTTCAAGAAGATGTTGCCGTTTCACCTTCTCCATCTCCACAAAGATTTGTTCCTGATTCTCAACCAGAGGAACATTCACCAATTCAAGGAGATGATTCACATACTTTATCCCCTGAAGGTTTAACATTGGATAATTATGTTTTGACAAGGGAGTTAGTCAAGTTGAAAAAGACTACTGAGGCTCAAGCTAAACAGATTAAGAAATTGAAGCTCAAGTTTAGAAGGCTCAAGAATTTTGTTTGGCCATTGGTTCAACATAATCGTCAATGGGTCAAATCTAAAAAGAAGGAGCAAAGGCAGTCTAGGAAGACCAAATGCCAAAAGGTTCACAAACAATCTTCTGTCCAATTGGGGAGGAATTTAGAAGAAAGGAATTTGAAAGAAGATATTGTTAAGGAAAATGAACCTGAAGGTACTGAAGAACATGAAAAGACTGAAGAACAGGTCATAATAGAAACTGAGGAGCAAGTTATTGATGTTCAAGTTCAAAGTACTGATGATCAAGGTACTGAAGATCAAAGTACTGCTTTTCAACAACAATGATCCTATAGGCAAGAATTGATTACTCCAATGTTGTTAGACTTTGAAGAGAAGCTGGTCCTTCAACAACTGTACATGAAGAAGCTGTTGGTCCTTCAACTGTCATACAAGAAGAAGAAGCTACATTTAAACCTATTCATACTGCAAGTGATGACGAAACCATTGCTGTAATTTTGCAAGGTTTATCACAGCCAAGGGGTGTTAATATTCCAGGAGTGCAAGAAGAGGAACAACAAAGAGTTTCTCAACCTGCAATAGATCCTAAAGATAAAGGAAAAGGAATTCTAGTAGAAACTAAGAAGAAAAAGCTGACTTTGGCAGATCTTAGAGCAATTGAAGTTGCTAGGAATGAGGCTGCAGCTAGAAAAGTACAAGATGAACTTAATGCTGAAGTCACTAATGAAGAGTCTATTAATGAAGAAGCAGCTAGGAAATTACAAGAAGAATTGAATGCTGAAGCTGCTGAACCATTAGAGTCACCTATTCCTGTTAGATTTCTACCAAGAAGACCTAATCGAGCTAAAGACAGAAATGCAATGATGGCTTATCTAAAAAGTCAAGGGTATAAAGGATTGCAGAGGTTGAATTATGTTGAAATGAAACGATTATATGATGCTGCTAGAGAAGCTTATAAGAAAAGTGTTGAAAGCATCAAAGATTTTAGAGATGAAGCTACATGGAAAGAAGAAGAGAGAAAGAAAAGTTTAAAAGAAAAAGAAAAACTGAAGTTAAAGATGTACAGTTCTCAAAGAAAGAAAAAGTTGGGCTAAGATCTGAGACTAGGGATGAACTAAGAAATTATCTAAGGATAGTGGATTTTGAGTATTCTAAGGAAGATGCTGACATGAAGATGAACAAATCTCAAATTATTGCTTTTGAAGTTGTGGAATCCAAAGATGGAAGTTATCAGATGTTTCATAGAGAAGACGAAAGCTTCAGAGTGTTCAACAGGTTATGGGATTTATTGCACATCATAGATAGAGTGGATCTATTTTATTTATATCATGTGGTACGAGATTACTTTGAACATAATCCATTAGAAGGAATTGGTTTAGTTCTGCTTGGAGATCTCACAACTGTATGGGAAACTGAAGAGCAAAGTACTGATGACATTTGGAAGAATCAAGAGAATTGGGAAATTTTTTGTTGGAGATTCTTTGAAGAATCTGGAGTTCATGTTCTAGAGCTGGAAAATGGTACAATGATTCACATATTTGCAGATAGAAGATATCCTCTTACAGTAGATCTTATGAGGAGGATGCTAGAGCATGGAATGGAAGTTGAAGAAGACAATGAAATTGCTTGTATGGTCATCAATTTGTTTATCAACTGGACTACAATTGCTGATGATGATGAATAACTGGTATGAATTTTAATTGAATAAATTCTTTTTGAAATATCAGTACTTTATTCAAAGTATTGCTGATCAAACAGTACTTTCATCAAAGTACTGCTTGCAGCTTTTAACCAGTTAAGTGATTTTTGAAAGAAACCTTTTGTTAAGTAACAAATATTTTGAGACAAATGTTGAATAAAATAAATGGTTTTTGAGATGGTAACATCAATAGGTTATCAATCCACCATGGATACAAAAGGATTGGCTAATCCATGAGCAAACGGCTCTGGTAAAGATATCTCAAATCCGTTTTTAGTTGACAACTTGCTAATAAGTTGTATGGCTAGCCCACAAGAAAATGGCTTGTGCTAAAGGCTGTGGAAAAACCATTGTATGGTAATTAGTTCACCATGATGAAAGAACTAACTAGTCCAAAAGGGTACAGCTTTTGGTAAAGACAACTCAAATCTGTTGATAGCTGATGATTTGCTAAAAATCATATGGTTATCAATGTACCATGGTCTTACACATCAAAACATTTGGCTACTCCAGAGTTAATGGCTTTGGTAAAGAGAACTTAAATCCATTAAATTTTCAATGATTCACCTCTCACATGAGTTAACACACCTGGAAGTGATGAGAATATACTGCAACTTAAACTGAATTAATGTACAAATTGTCATATGTTGCTGTTGTTCTGAAAAGATGGAGCTTTTGGATGATGTCAGTAAAAGAATAATTCTAAAGATACTTTGATAATACTGATACAAGCACAGAAACTACAGAGATATAATCCAAAGACTAAGACCTAATATTTCCTTAAAGATGGAGCTGTTAAAGATAAATTCACAAAGGAACTTGAAGTCAAGCTAGTAGAATTCAAGTTAGGGAGGATTGTTGGGATATGAAAGTCTTGAAGAATGATAAAGTAATCTGGAAAAAGTCAAAGAGTCAAAGTAATCTGCTAAAGATAAAGTCAAAGTATCTGCGTTGAAGTCAAAGTACTGCAAGAACAAAGAACTATTTTATTCGTTTATAGAAAGTCTTGTAATTCTAGAATATTCTTTATTATATTACTTGTCGTACAAGGATACAAATTGTAAACCGAATAGGGATATCCTTGAGCCTATAAAAGGACCCCTAGATTGGCATTAGAGGTACGAGTTCACAAGTTTAGAATACGCGACATTATTAGAGTTTTAGAGAGAAGTTCGATATTATTAGAGTTGTTAAAGAATCTGCATAATAAGCAGAGTTAGAGTTATTAATAAAATCGTTCAAAGTTAAAGTTATTCTTCTTAGCTTTGTTAAGTAAATTCCGCATACTTAATAGAGTTTGCTCAGTGTTTCTTTGTTAATAACTTAAGATTTATCCGAGGTTATTAAACCTTAACAAGCTATTTAAGTTAGTTTGGTTAGAGTACATCGATCCAACAAGATAAATTCCAAAACACTCAAATAAGTTCAGTGAGCTTATTACGATATCAAACGTGTTGAAATGCGCAACTTGAATTTCAAATGGTGACCAACCGGGTCTAGCTCGACCCAACGTAAAGCATGATTAGACGTTTTCATTAATTCTAGAAGTGATTCATAGTCGTAACATAACCAGGTGGCGATGAGAGGCATTCCATAAAAGAGGAAAGATATCGCGATGAATAAGTATTGTGATGACAGTGTGTTGTGTGTATGGGTAAACTTTTATCATGTCCATGCTCGTATACACTTACAAAATCTTTTCGTTCCCAAAACCAAAATAACCATCCCCAGCATTGCAAAGTTCGCCTCAGGGTTGGACATAGGTGATCAGTCT
The DNA here is from genome assembly GCA_910596185.1 of Chrysanthemum makinoi. Taxonomy (NCBI): domain Eukaryota; kingdom Viridiplantae; phylum Streptophyta; class Magnoliopsida; order Asterales; family Asteraceae; genus Chrysanthemum; species Chrysanthemum makinoi. The sequence continues at coordinate 170,206,572 of OU343221.1, read as the reverse complement.
ATGCCCTTCATCCTTATGAATATAGGTGATCAATCTATATTCACATGAACTTTGAAATACTCAGCTCAGTTACACTAGCATTATGTCATGTACTTTTAGTTGTTACGAAAAGTAAAACGAGCATTCCATTTATGTGAGGGATAAGGCGTAGCGCTGTGGTACTTAAACATACGTATATGAAAGCAATCATAGTTCATAGTGAGATTAAGTGGATAGTAATATAATACATATCTCATCAAGTATGACTTCAACAAGTCAAAATCGAGGCATCAGTTTGGCAGGCAGGCATGTATCGGTCATAGGGTTAAGTTTTTGCAAAAGTAGTTATAGTTTAGGTTTCAAAAATACCCAGTTCTCTATAACCGAGGCTCTGATACCAATATGTAACACCCTAAAAATGATGGTTTGCAGCGGAAGTAAGTGTTATCGGGGTATTACTCGATTGGTACCACAACACAATGTATAGAACAACAGTTTAACTTGAGAAATCGTATTTCGTAAAGATTTATGTTTACATCTTTCAAAATATATATTATAGAATGTAGGCCCATAAAAGAATTAAAGTGGTCCCAAGTTATATCGAGTCTTCTATAACCATGCCATGCCAATGCCCAAGCGCCCAAAGTTTAGCTATCGCCAATCGAAAATGCATGCTAAAAGTGTCAACACAAAGGTTGGTGAGTTCACATGTTTTAGTACACCAAGTAGTTTCCAAAGCGAAGATCAATTGGTTGTCAAATTTTCGAAAGGGTCCATTATGTATGCAGCGCGTTCATGGCATAAAGGTTCCACTACTTAAGCCGATTCAACCGAAAATTACCCCTACGTGCAACATGCCTAGCATGAGAAGGTGATACTATGCACTCCAATTAGTAGAGGGAGGGATGGCTCTAACCCCTAAATAGCGTTATCCATAAATATCAACGGCTCGTCCCATACAATGGGAGTGAGTTAATAAGTAGTGTAGTACCAGGGGACTTTCACAGTTGTTCTCAGGCGCCAAACATAAGCATACATATCAGTTTGCACAGTATAGCAGAGCATAGCTTAGTAAATTGAATCGTTCAAGAAATCCATAATTTCATGAATGCACAATCAATTTAGTTTTAAGTAATCATAGCATGCTTTTCACCCCAAAAGAGTAAAACAGTAAAATGGGGCTGTGAAACTCAACTTAGTCTGAAGAAATACAAGAATCACAACTAACACGACTGGCATCGAGAAAAGTAACACAATAGTATCACAAGGTAGCAACGCACAACGATACAAGAGTACCGACACAACGGTACTTCATTGGCACAACCTAATAGTATATGGATTATTTCAGAATGCGTATTGTAAAGTAAATAAGTTTCCAAAAAAAATAAATGTTTTATTTTTCGTGGAATACTCGTATTAATAATTATAAGAGTTTATTGACATAATTCGTAAGAAAAGTTTAGTATCATCATTCGTGTTGTGGTTCGAAGATTTAGACTCGAAACACATATCAAAGCATAAAATATATAGTACACGCATGTAAGGATCAAATAGCAATTAAATGAGATGTAAATAGATTAGTCAAGTTTGACTAATACCTAGTCCTTAGAAGTTTAACTTATATTTATTGGTTGTTGGTTTTATAGTCCGATAATAGTTAAATTATAAGTCCATTATAAGTTAAATGCCCAAACAATGCCAATTCATATAGGTTTAATGTCTAATATATTTAGTATAGTAATAATCTATTAATCTGATAAGTTAACTAGTCCGATATGTTGAGTCTGGCATAAGTCCAATATCTGTCTAAATAGTATCTATTCGACATATGCTCGAATGATTTGAATCATAATCCAATGTCTAAAGTCCGATATCGATAGTTTTCGTCTAACGACTAATATATATATATATATATATATATATATATATATATATATATATATATATATATATATATATATATATATATATATATATATATATATATATAATCCAACCAACTGGCTTAGCTCAGTTGGCCACCTTGGAGTCCTTAGGGGCTCTTGGGGGATGGAGGTCTTGAGTTCAAATCCAGCAAGGGGTTTGAATGAGGGATTTTCCTTCAAGGTAGTCCTTTAATGAAGGGGTTGGGCCTGGTAACCCCAGGTTCGATTCTTGGAAAAGGCAAGGGTTTACTCCTATTAATTGTCGAGCCTTCGGGCGGATTAGTAGGGGGTTTTCCCCCCATCGAGTATTTGAGATAGGCATTTCCGCTTCGAGGGAGCTCTCTAGCGCGGACCCGGTTTAGACAACGTAGTCTAGACCTCCCGCTGTCGAACCGCGACACGAAGCACTTATAAGAAATTCACCTTTCAAAAAAATATATATATATATAATCCGTTAATCATTATTATATGTAGTCCAATATATATAATCCAATGTCTTAAGTTTGTCGCAAGTCTAAAATGTCCATAAGATGTCCATTAATCGTCCAAGTAATGTATATATAATATAGTTCGTATCAAAAGGTCCATCTAATATTAATTATCAAGTCCCAAAGTCCGGAACGTATCAATATCATAAAGTAAATAGCGTTAGTAGTACGTTTAATAATCGTAAAAATATTAGTACTTATACAATAAGCTTAACAAATTAATACTACTCTTATTATTTTGTTGGTGGGCTTTGGCCCGAAGCTAAGCCAAAACACAATCACAGATTCATATAACACAATACAACTCAATCACAAATGCAGTAATAACACTCCTACTTGCTACTGGAGGTGACAAAATAGAACCATCATATATAACTTATAGTGATATCATTTTACCACTTTATACATACCAACACTACTTTCTAATCATTTCATAATTTATTTGGCACTTTTGTCTTCCGCTTAAAATGAAATAAAAGATACTCTAAAAGACTTGTAATGATTTAATCATATTATTAGATTTTCTTCACTGTTTTCAAATTGGTACATGTTTAGTTAGTTTACTGTTGTGAACCAAGAGTCAAGAATTAACACAAACCTTAGTGGGCAAAAACCAAAACAACCACACTTGTGATGTTTCTTCTTTGAATCGAAAACAACAAACAAAAACGACAACTCTTGCATGTTAACTATTATATACTGAGAACAAAATGAGTCCAAAATAAGCTAAACACAACCAGCCAAATAAGCATTCTTGACTTAAGCTTCTAAATTCTACAACAAGTACGAGGAAGGAACATAAGGTCAAATAAACATATACCTCTCGGTTTCACTAATATGTCCGAGACCAACAAACACACCCTCGTCGGGCTGGTGGCTGTACCGAGCCGGGACACAAACTAGACGCACCCCTGTGGATTGCTATTACACACAAACAAACACTTTCTTTGGGGGGCTGTCGTATTGGCCGAAACAAACAAACCAAGCGCACCCATGGTGGGTTAGACCCTCAAGCCAAACACCAGATTGGTGTGGCTGTGGTCGCGACTCAGAACAAACATACACACCCTAAGTGATTTTGACACATCAACAAATAACCACAACGACAAACATCTTGGCTGTCGTGGCTCGGACCAAACACAAGCACAACAAATATGCACCCCTTTGGGGCTGCTGTTAGACGCATACAAACACAACCCTTGGGGTGTCTTTTGTGAGTCTAACCGAGACAAACACACACCATCTTGAGTGGCTTCGAACCCGTGACCCTGAGGGGTCTACTGAAATCCAAACGGGTCCTTGACCCGACCCGGTTACAAACTAAACCAATTACACTCTTTAATCAAGATTCCCACTGCATAAATGTTTTGATATCAAACATGTTTTTAAATCGTTTTTAATCCACGAAAACTCATATATGAATTATTTACAAGCGGCTTTAACAAAAGAGGAATAAAAGATGGATTAGGCGTGTAGCCGTACCAAATAAGAGTCAGTTTTGATGGTGACGAGAGTGATGGTAGTGGTGTTTACTCGACTCAAACAAATCACCCTTTTCTTTGTAGTTTTCGTTTCACCAAACACATGACCAACCATAACCCTATCGAATTGGGTTTTGACCTTGATTGAGAACCAAAGCTAACACTCCCTGTGAGATGGCTCTTGCACCGAGAGAAGTAACACAACAAACACCCTAGTTGGGCTGTGGGGCGGTGTGGCAGAGGCGGTGGGAGAGTGGCGGTGAGGAGGGAGATGGAAGAGGGGCAGTAAGCGAGAGGTGAGAGAGTGGATGAGATAGTAATCGATTCATTTATCTCGTATATGTGTATATATGAAAAGGGGCGTGAGTATTAGGATAAGAAGGGAATAAATATGGTCTATCTGTTTTGAGATGTGTATATATAGAGTATAAATAGATATTATTAAAAGTAGGATAAGAATTAGTAGTTTTGATATTATGTTGAGTCACGGGATATAGCTTGATCCTGATAATTACTAATGTTGAGTCTTTAGGTTACAAAACTTAAAACCGGGCACGTAATATTTAAAAAAAAACGTTAAAACTTATTAATATATTCAGTTTTAATATTTAAAATGTATTGTGGGTTTATCGGGGTGTTTAAACGTTATTAAAAAAGTTATAGTAATAATAAATAGAAGTTAATAATTAATTTAACAATCTAAAAAGTACGGATGGTTACAAATATCGTAAATCCAATAACGATTACAATAATTGTTCAAGTGACTAAATTATTACAAGATTTTTAAAATCTTTATCAAATCCTCGGTATAGATAAATTAAGTTAGTGTCGAGATAGATAAAATTAAGATAAAGATAAAATTAAGTTAGTAAGATCATCATCGATCACAAAAAAGAAAAAGATAAAATTAAGTTAGTGTCGAGATAGATAAAATATTACGCATACGAAGCAAATATACAAGTTATACATTCACATAAGCACTTAACAGTTTATTACTAACCAAATTATGATTTAACTTGGGCTTTAGCCCACAACCTTAACATTTAAATTTTAAAACTGATGGGCTCGTGAGCCCATATGGCCAAACAAGACCCATAGACTCTTAATGGGCCTAAGCCCAAAATGCCAAAACCTAACTCACGCTAAGACATACAGTTAACCACAATTCACAATTGCAAAATGTGTTTTAACGCAACTCACACATGTAGAAGCACAAGCAGGCACTAAACTGATTAACACAAATGCATATCACATTTGTAAAAAGAACACAACAGGCACAACATACTAGCACAATGAAACTTATAACTAGCAACATATCACCGATACATACATGAACAAGAATAGACGCAGTGCAATCCTGTTAAGCATATGAAACAAGTCCCTCGTGATACTAGTTGTATCACGAGTACACAACACGAGCACACCCCGTGGTGTGTCGTGAATCCAACAAGCAACCAAACCATCCAACTTCCTAACTAAGAATAAGACTTCAACTATATGTTGCTATTGATTCATAACCAATCATGACTAACGAGTCATAAGAAAATCCGCGACTCAAACGAGTCACATTACCCAACTAGCATGACTAACGAGTTACAAGCAAACCCGTGACTCAAACAAGTCACGTTACCCCCTCATGACAAAATCAGACAACAAACATCAGAATTATATGAGGCGAATTAAAACACCACGGATAATAATATCATTGAAGCGTATTTAGACTAACCAACCCAAGATAGATTCATAAAACTCTTTTTACACGACTCGCCACAAACAATGATTCAAAGAATTACCACATCAGAACATGAATGACTAATAGCAAATAATGACATAAACCATTATCATCAACCCTTAATTCTACTCACCATGAAACAAGAGATTCTAGTAAATATCAAACAAAATAACGAGAACATAACACGTACAAAGACCATTCGACTCAGTGAGTTGACTCATTGAGTTGACACGCCCACTAAGTTAACTCAGTGAGTTGATTCGCTTCAACTTAACAAACAAACATACTTTTTATAAAGACTACCACACGAATTTTTAATAGGAAAACGTTTTTATAAACGTTTTAACCACGAAAACCCTAAAATCATTTATATTCAATCAATTTTTATATAAAAAAACAAAAAGGAAATAAACGAGTTTTAACGAGTCATCATACCCCAAATGAGCTGGAGAGAGGAGATGACGATGATGGTGATGGCGGTGGTGATGATGGTGGTGTGGCTATGACTTCATGAACACGAACCAAATTAACCCTAGCGTAAACCGTAAATCCAAAATATCCTTCACGACCTTGTTCCTCCTGCTATTCGACCCTTGGTGGCCACGACGTGTGCGAAAGTGGTGGTGGCAGCGGCGTGAGAGAGGATTGACGGCTGTGTTGTAATAATGGTGGTTGTGGTGTGATAAGGGTGGTTGTGGTGTTGATTGAGGCGTGGTGACTGCGTTGGTGGTGATGGTGGCGCAGGTGGTGGCATGGTGGTAACTGCGTGGGTAGTGGCTGGTGAGATGAGGAGGAGGGAGTAGTGACGAAAAAAATGATCTAGAAACCATAATTTTTCCTTTTATACTAACTCAAGGACCAAAGGTATAAACCCTAGAAACTTTAGGGGCGACGGTGTAATTATCACCACAGGGACCAAAATTGAAATTCTAGTTATCTTTCATAAAATTAAGGTGTGGTCCCCATTTAGGTTAGCAAATGATCTTTTTAAATTACGAAACTTTCGCCATTGCTTTCGGGATGATTTTTCTCATAAAAATGAGTATTTACACGCATGGTTTCCCGTAATTAATATATTTGTTAAATCAAATGTTTTTAGGTTGTGTCGGTTCGCGAAATGTTCAGTTTTCACGCTAAAACGAGATAACCTCTCGTTTTCGATTCCAATAAGCTTGGAAATGTTCAAAAGTGAAAGTTATGAAATAATAAATACAATTTATTATAAAATTTAGTTTGAAAATTTCCGGTGTGTTACAAATTGTCTCTACCGTTCGGTTGAAGCTGGTACCTTCAAATTCAAGAAGATAACCTCTCGGTCTCGGCTATTATTAGATCAATGGAAGATTTCAAGTGCTTGTCTTGTTCACAAAGGGAGTACCGGGTAAGGGTTGTACTCTTTTTCCCTACTTCAAGGTTTTTCCCATTGGGTATTTCTTGAAAAGGGTTTTTAAGGAGTCAAGCTTACCTGGGTCGCTTTGCTCCCTTTGTGCTTTATGGTGGTTGCGGGGTGTTCGCTTGCTACAAGATTATTCTTGTTTATTTACCTAGTTAGGTACTTTATAATATAGCTAGGTTTGTTGTGTTTATGGCCTGTCATAAACACTAGTTTATCAAGCTTTTCGCTTGAGGTTAATGTGATACATCTGCCATATTCCATTTGTACTTAACACTATTTTTTGGTTATATATGTACCAGCGTAATACACTTTACCCAAAAAAATAACTCTAACCCTGTTTACTAGAGTTAAGTAAAAAGGATAAAAGGTAAGTAAAGTGAAATAAAATAAAGAATACAATTTTCACTTTCACTCTCTCTCTTTTTCCTCCCTTTATATACCCCACTTGTTTTCACTTTCATCCGCTCTAAAACACAAATTTCACTGATCTTTCCTTCCTTTTCAGCCCCACCCTACAACACTAGAACACATTGTAATAAATAAGAGTGTTAATTCGTACACTCATTTTTTTGATTCGTACACTCCACTGTACAAACTAGAGATGCAGCATATAACAACTGTACAACTCTGTATAATATAAAGTAAAGTATGCGAATAAAAAAAATGAGTGTACAAATCATTATCCAATAAATATACTCACGTGGGTCAGTTGTAATGTCGAACACAGACCATCCGCCACGCGGGTCTAACTTGAAAACCTTGTTTCAGAGTTTGCTACTGTTAGGTTGTATGAAACCAAACAATGTTAAAGCTAGTAAAAACCAATCTTCCAAGACAGTTGTGTACCAAAATCCATCACCAATTTAACCCAAACCCAATTGCTCTTCAAATGATTGATTACGCTTTTTCTCTTTCAAGATCCAACAAAACAGGTTCCCATTTCTTAATATTTTCATTAATCTGTTTATGCTTATCATGATTTGTTTATATTTGTAGATGAATCATATGGGCAAGGTTTGTTAGTACTCGAACAATGCGAATCCAATCAGGACGATGCTAATAACAAGTCTTTGGTTCTTCTTGCTATGTCTACCCTTTTGTCCGAAAGGTTTTGTTTTTTCTTCCTTTTCACTTCTCTTATTATTGTTTTGTTTCTCTGTGATATATGCAGTTTTGTTGATAAATAAATTCAATTAAACCTACCAACAAGTTTGTAATCTACAGTTTGAGGGTTCAAGTGGACACTATGTGGATTTAGTAAGTTGGATTAAACAACCACCAAATGGCCTCCACACTAGATGTCAAGGTTTGGGGTTGACCAGGTGGGATCACCAGGGTACACCGGTTAGGCCGCGTACATCTGACTCCCTGGGTAACTTAAAAAGGGAAAACCCCAGCCGTTTAGAGTACGTTAGCTTAGATGCCTTAAACAAGTACTTATACGCTGGTTAAAAATTTGCATTTAAGAAAATAGTATAAAAGTGCAATAATACTTGGACTAATAATAACGTGTTGATAATTTTATTCAAATCCATTTATAAAAGGTATTAGGTTAATTTTAGATACTGCTTATTTTATCTCAGAATAAATCCATAAGCAGTAGCAATATGGACGAAACAATATTAACTCTGCTTAAGCAGATAAGCTCTAGGTAATCCGTAACACCCCTGAAGTAACCTTAAATTTGAGTTATGCAAACATGGATAATAAAGAAATAGTGTGTGGCAAACCTTTTGAGAAATGTGATTATGAACCTGTTTCCTAACGATAAAACACATTTGCGAAAAAGTAGGTTGAACATGCTTTTTCGAAAATATCGTTTTGCAAATGGAAAATTAGTTGTGAGTAGGGTGTTAACGACCCGAGCCGACTCGAGTTTCAGAATATTCTAGCTCAGCTTGATTAACTATTGTTTGGCTAGAGCTATACTAGAGCTCGAATAATTATCCAAAATCCTGCTCGAACTCAAACTCGTGTATCAAAACACGAAACATACTCTTGATGGCAATATAGAGGATATAACGTAAACCAAGATAAAATACAAAGGTATTATGTTGTCTATTTACTATTTAACCCATGGTGACATGTATATGAAAGTCATAGTTTTTTAAAAAAAGTTCATCTTATGAAACATGGGTGTATGTCGTATTAGTCCGCACATAATATGGTATATTTGTCTTTTTGTTTGTGATGATACAAGTAAAATTTGTACACATACACATATACGTTCATACACATTGATGTCACTCCTAACCATCATGTAAACCGATAGGCATATATATTAGTAACTATTGACGCAAAGATAATGTAACTTTGAGATTGCACGACATCGCACGATACCATTGTGAATTAATCTTTTGTAAATATTAAATACTTGAAGGGCAATGTTCAGTTTATAATGGTATAGGCATATCTATCAGTAACTATTGACACAAAGATAATATTTCAACTTTGAGATTGCATGACATTGCAAGATACCATTGTGAATTAATCTTTTGTAAATATTAAATACTTGAAGGGCAATGTTTAGTTTATAATGGTATAATTAGTTAACATAAGCAAATATCTACAAATCGTTATTAAAATGGACACATACTTGACAATAAAATATTGTTATCTAAACGTGTAGTAATTTATTAAATACGTATAATCTTATAGACTTCACAAATATGATAATTCTATCATTAATATTGCTTTTACATTTACTTATTATAGTGCTAATGTGTTAAAATGTTTCATGGTAAATAAAAGATTAGAAACAATATTGTATCCCACATGGAATGAGGGAGGAAAGTAAAGAAAGAAGGGAGGCTATAAAAATAAGGCCCAAGTAAACAAAGGAGATAATCATGAAGTATCTTGCTTTATGCCAGGGCCGGTCCTGAGATTTCGGATGCCCTGGGCTAGTCAAGTGAAATATGCCCCTTGTAAACAAACAACACATTTTCTTTTAGGGGTTTGAAACCTGGTCAAGTCATAGAACCGTGTAGAGGTCGCTCGAATTCTTGTTGATTTTTTTTCGTTTTCTATTTTGGGCACCTGACGGTTGTGAACGACGCAACATGATAAAATCGAGTGTAAAACTGTAAATTACATAATATTCTACTAAATAAAAAATAGTAAGTATGAAACAGTATCACCGGATTAAATTGATGAAGAAAAGAAAAGATGATCGATTGATTTGTTTAGTCTTCTAATTGTTTTCAATTTAACACTTTGTTCTTGTAACCACAACATTATACCTGAACATCAGAACATGTTACACAATTTACGTAACCTGCCCATTAAATTCTTTTTAGGTTGACTTGCGGAAAAGTATATAAGCACAAAATTAAAATAATATGAATGAAGTAAGTCACCAGTTGTCCAAGTATATTATGACATAAATTTTATTGTCATTAATTTCACTTTCTAACAAACTGTGAATATGTAAGTTTGTAAGTTTTGTATTATATACTCCGTAGTTCATTAGTTTGTGACCAATGAAAACAAGATAACTTCACAACTTACATGTCTCAGTAGTCAACATAACACAACTTGTATATCTCAACACGTTGCTTTTGTAACATGTTGATCTAATAAAGTAACAATAAAGTATTGTTTTAACATGCTATTAAACAATAAAATATCAAACTGAATTAAAATTGTGTTTACTACTTTGTCTTTCCAGCCTCCCCAATTTCCAAAACCTTCTCGTCACTTTTGGTCTCTTCGAACAATTGAACCAAAACAGCAGCCACCAAAAAGATATATATCAAGTGAATAATGGGAATCCTTTGATTTCTAATTGTTTTCAATTTAACTCTTTGTTCTTGTAACCACAACATTATACCTGAACATCAGAACATGTTACACAATTTACGTAACCTGCCCATTAAATTCTTTTTAGGTTGACTTGCGGAAAAGTATATAAGCACAAAATTAAAATAATATGAATGAAGTAAGTCACCAGTTGTCCAAGTATATTATGACATAAATTTTATTGTCATTAATTTCACTTTCTAACAAACTGTGAATATGTAAGTTTGTAAGTTTTGTATTATATACTCCGTAGTTCATTAGTTTGTGACCAATGAAAACAAGATAACTTCACAACTTACATGTCTCAGTAGTCAACATAACACAACTTGTATATCTCAACACGTTGCTTTTGTAACATGTTGATCTAATAAAGTAACAATAAAGTATTGTTTTAACATGCTATTAAACAATAAAATATCAAACTGAATTAAAATTGTGTTTACTACTTTGTCTTTCCAGCCTCCCCAATTTCCAAAACCTTCTCGTCACTTTTGGTCTCTTCGAACAATTGAACCAAAACAGCAGCCACCAAAAAGATATATATCAAGTGAATAATGGGAATCCTTTGATTTCTATCGCTGCTCCCCTTTTGACCGAGTGTGTCACCTGTGTGATGGAATGATGGTGATCTTTAAAACTGTAAAATTTCTATTCCAATTGTTTCATTCTTTTTTTGACTGTTTCGTACTTTTTTGATAACTGTATATTGAATTAGTCTACGTAGGTTTTAACTTTCAAATCGTATAGCGTGATTTGTGAAGTGGTCAAGTGGGCTTGGTGCTAAAATGGACCAAGATGAATCTAGTATAGCTACACATGGACTAAAAATTTGATGCCCCCTTCTTGTGCTGCCCTTGGGCTGTCGCCCACGTGGCCCATAAGCAAATCCGGCCTGCTTTATGCTAATGAAGTTTGAAATATTTTAAGTTATGCTATTTAGTTTAAATATATTATTAGCATTTCTTGAAATATAAACATAATATCCTAAAAAGTAGTTTAGCTCGATTATCTCATTCGGCTCGTTCAACTCGACTAATTAAACGAGCTTTCGAATGAGCCGAGCTAAATATTAGATTTATAAGCTCGGTGCGTAAAACTTATTGAGCACTATTTTTTGTTCGAACTTGAACCAAGCTTGATAACTTTCAAGCTCGACTCGTGAAGAACGAGCTCGAGCTTGAGTAGCTCATTAAAAACTCGAATCGTTCCCGATTGTGCGCACGCAATCCAAAACATCCTTCAAGTAATCCATGTAGTAATTTGTTATTTTTTCACTCACAGAGGAAATTATGTTGAAGCTATTGCGAAATTGAATAACATTAAGGACATGGAGGTTTCTTCTTTCCCTCTTAGAGGTAATACTGAACGGTACGCGAAGGCGACATTTCACAATTTTATAATGTTTGACATGCGTTGTAAATTAGCTATTTATTGTTATTTCTATGATTTTATTTAGTGGCGGCCAACGGAGCAGGACTTCACTTAGAATTGGGAGAGGTAAGCATTTCTGTTTATTTTCACTAAAGGTTTGGATTTGTGTTTTGGAATTGATTATCTAATCAATTGTTACTTGATTATAATAATTAGTTTTAATTGTTAGGATAAACGTATGTTTCTCATTTTCACTGTTAGGTTAAATAATCCATTTTGGAATATAACATCGAGTAAATTTAAATACTCATTGATATCATATCAATATTAATGGCTCAAGCCCATTAATTATACGCCAAAGTCAAGCCCATCATAAACATTTAAACAAGGCCCATTATCAAGACTTCATAGGCCCAACCACATTTCTCAGACCGTGTCGAATACACACGCGAGACACCTAACGGCTAAGATGTACTATCTGACATGAGACATATGAATATCTAAGAAGGGTATTGTAGGTTCCAAATACCAAGTATAACACACTAATTTAACTAAGAAATCTAAAGAGAGAAAGATGTAGAGAGGGAAAGAACTAGAGAGAGAGAGTAGAGAGAAGTAGGAGAAAATTTAGTGATAGGCCCAAGCCCATTAATTACACACTAGAGTCAAGCTCATCATAAACATTTAAACAAGGCCTATTATCAAGACTTGATAGGACTGACCACATTCCCGGGCCGCGCATGGCCTGTGAAGGTCTCTCAGGTCGTGTCGAATACACGTGCGAGACAACTGCCTTATAACTGTCACTAACGGCTAAGAAGTACTATATTACATGACATATGACAATGGGACACAGACGGGAATATCTAGAAGGGCACGACCTCGTACGAGCCAAGGAAGAGCTGTCACTTGTCATTCTTGTCTATACACCAGATGATCAACACGTGGCCAGTCTTATGGCCGTCAGTCGTTTGATCATCCTTGAGAGGTATCCTTAAACCTTAATGCCTCTCTATCAATAGAAGGCATCTCACACCCTAAAACGGGTTCAGAATTCTCTCTATACTTAGCATACTATTTCACATAGTAAAACAAGGTTGCAAAAATCGCGAATCGGTAGTCGGGCGACCGACCCTCTTGTAGCTTGTAATCGGTCTAGCCAAGATTAATTGGTGATTAATCGGATTGGCATTTACGTCAAGTTTTGGGTATTTCCGGCGAGTTTTGGGTATTCCCCAGAAGATTTTCTTTAGAAAACATCTTGTAATAGATATAAACAGCGACTATACACTAAAACTAGTTTACGGCTTGGCTTTTCCGGTAAGATTTGCAATTTTTCGGCAAGTTCGACCACCATTGATGGTCGTTGACTGCCGTTGACCACAGTTGACCGATTTACACAAATCGAAAAGGTTGGTGGCCCAGTAGCGCTTGGGCGGCGATTAATCGGTCTTGTGGGCCTTTTTTTCAACACAGTAGTAAAAACACACTACATGGTTTGTTGTGAGTGTTACCCATGCTCTTGATTCTTATCATTCCTTTGGGTCCTTACCGTTCAACACTGGAAACTGAACAACACAACCATCCTAATCCGATACCAATCACGTTTTACATCTCATACGTAAACACTCATCTATCCCTCTGTTTAATGTTATATATTTCTTTTTGAGTTTCACAAACTCTACTATTATCACAAAGTTGTCCTTTTTAGCCAATTTGACTATTAAATAATTTGAATTAACCAAACATCCAAACATTCGCTCATGAGACATTACAAATTCAAACAGTTTAAAAACATTAACAATATTATATTTATTATTCACTATCACATAATTTCTTTTAATATGCACATTCAAATACCACCTATTGTATCTTATGCAATCAAATATCTGACCATGATCTTTTTTCGGAGACATAAATACTTAGCCATGGTTCTTCATATATAGGATGATACTTCTTCAGTGATAGCAGACGATTGCTTGAATGATTTAGATGCTACTAAACAAGAACTTGGGAATGGCTTTGGTTCCTTAAATGCTCGTGTTAGATCATTAAAGGGGCTGATAGAGTTAGTCGGGGGCAATGCAGACTCGTGTATGTACTTTGTTTCTTTTAGTCCGAACTTTTTTTACCATTGGTTTTCTTGTTTTTATGGTAATTTAATGATATATGTCGTTTATGCAGCTAACTCTTGTTTTAAAGGAATTAAAGATAACTTGGGCGTTGGTAAGTTCTGCAGCTAATGTCATGCGTGGATCTAGCATGTAAACATGGTGGATCTAGCATATGGTAATTAATGCCTTAAATATGATTAAAACCCATATTATTACAAATTTATATTGATAATCCAGTCATTCAAATAAGACAGTTAGGTGGTTTATGTATTTGTGGTGAGCTTTGACCCGTCGTTTGCACAGTAGTAGCTTTTAGGTCTACCCATTTAGCATAGGAAAGTATAATCCAAATCGACTATTGTTCACAAATTGGTCGAAAATGTCGCCTCTACTTTGCTGTTTTTGCCGGTGTAAAACACTTTTTTTTGTTATCATTGTGCATAACGTGATTAAGAATCTTGCGTTTGCCAAATAGGTATTTGGATTTGCGTTTTGCAATTGATTAGTGGATTATCATGTCTTGTAGTCACATAATCAGTTTCTAATGTTTGAATTGACAAAGATGGCTTCTCTTATGATTATTTTAGCAAATTTTCAGTTTTGAATAACAAATTTCATAGCAGCCAAGGTGCAACAATACTGATTATTATAAGGAAAATAAAGTTACCTAATTACCCTATTGGCTTGAACATTATTTGAGAAACTTTTACTGCCGCCTCAAGAAATGTATTTCATTTTGTACAAGAATATATATTCTTGCTAAGCTTATGTATTAAGTTTGGTAATCGAAATTTGTCAATGATGCAAACAACTGATGTTATCACTATAGCAAAAAGCAATCCAAACACTATCTTCTAGCGGATAGCCAGTTATTCACGACTATTATTCTTATGACTCATATTTATATAGTCGGTTTTAAACCCCACACCATCATATGCGCCAAAATTACTGTAGAAAAATACTACCTTGTTGTGTATACAGGGAATGATGCTTTGTCATATGCTGAATTCCTTCATGCAATCCGGGATTTCTCAACCGCAAAGCAGTTATACCAAAATGTAATTGAAGGGGTCCCAGAAAATAAAGATTATAGCAATCCGTATAACTTAGCTGCTGGTAACATGGCATGTGAGGACATTCGTTTGGCGGCCACCTGTGCTTTAGGACAACTTGAGGCACACATGGGGTAATGCATAGATTACTGTCTCACCACTGGAATATCTTATATTTTCTGTTCAAAATCCATGGTTATATTATATAAGCTCTTTTTGTGCTCAGGAACTTCAGTGATGCGGAAGAGATACTAACCAGGGCATTGACAATGACTGAAGAACGTTTTGGTTAGTATCCAATAGATAATGGGGTCATGACGGGATGATATTGGTGAAATCGATTTGGGTTGACTGATCGATATTCTTGTCTAATTTTGAAAGATATAAACAGTTTAATGCATTAAGTATGATTAAAATTCTATTCTATATAATAATATAGTCTTTTCGAATAAATTAATTCAGCAACCATATTAATATTTTATAGGTGATGCTCCACTCTGAGCCATTAGATCCACTGCTCTGTTTATAAATTTGACACATCTCAGATTGAAATGTACCCAAATAGTCTCATCCTTAAGAAGATGGGCAGAAAATGTCACCTCTACTCTCCATAATCTTTATGTGAGTGAGAGTCCCCAACTTTTTTTGTCAACTGTAATTCTTGCGTATGTTGTAGGTTCTCATCATCCAAAAATCGGAGTAATATTAACTTGCATAGCTCTCATGTACCGGCACAAAGCAACATTGGAGCATTCTAGTTCTCTTATGGTCCAAGAGGTTAGATATACTACATAATCAATCTATTTGTTTATACAAGTAATTTTGTTGTTTCAGTTCCTTTTGTTGGTTGAAGAAACTAAATACATGTTTCTAAGGCGGTGTTTGATGTGCGTTTTAATGTGTTTATTGCTTTTTGAATAATTAGAATTAAATAATCATTTGAATAAAGTTAATGGATGATAAACTGACTTAGCATTTATATTAAAAATCTGTTTCTATTCGGGCAGCTTCTTACCTGCTTCTCCATACATAATTATTTCAGGATACCATGATCATAATAATAATAACAGTTTTCTATAAAAAGTATGTAACGTGTTATCTCGACTTTGGCTGGCAATAATCTTATAGCATAGTGGCTATTGGAAGAACCTTTCTTTCTTTCTTTTTTGAAATTATATAACTCAAATCCCCCGCCAGTAAACAGAGATGGCAGTTTCAACCCATATACTAATGATCTTTTTTTTGATATCTCAAACGGCTGACATAAAAGAACTAGATAAAGAAAGAACAGGCATATGGGTTGAACAGATTGAAGGTCGTCCATAGTCTATTTTGCAATGAAGATTGTTATTGTAATGAAGATGTTTTTGTAATAATTACTCTAGTACATTGATTATGTAAGGCATACCATGTCTTAAACTGTTTGATCAAAGTTTGATATTATTATAGTTGTTTTCTTTAATAATAACTAGTGCTTTCATTAATAATCAAAAAGTCAAAAAAAAGGGCCAAGCAATTGTGGGCGGGTCAATCTTATCCGGTCTGACTATGTAATTGGCCGAGATGTGGGACTCACCCACATCCTATGTACTTGTTTTTGGAGTAATACATTTACCGGGTTAATGTTAGCAGACATTTATTTGTGTAGCCCAATAGTGGTTAGGTTTAGTTAATGTTTTGGTTATTGGCCCATTAGTATACACATTATTGTAATCATGTGTATATTTACTAATCGGCCAATAACCAAACATTGAATAAACCTAACCCCTATTGGGCTACACAAATAAATGTCCGCCAACAGTTAAAACCCCTTTACCAAAAAAAAGAAAAAAAAAAAAAAAACAAAAAAAAAAAACACCTTATCAGGTTTGACATGTGCTAAAAATTGTCCATTTAAATCCGAACATGCTTTCACTCATCAACCAACCCACACATATTTCCACTTCTACTCTCAAGAGACTTGAGTCACAACCTTGGTGTTAAACAGCTGGTTTGATACTTGTTTATAGCCTCTTGATAGCAACCTTTTTCACTCTGCTTGAGGATATGTAATGAAATGTTCTCAAGGCCTTTTTTGTGTGATACAATTGGGATGTTAATGTATGTCAATCTGATTCACTTAGCAACCTTTTTCCCTCTGCTTGCAGGGACTATATAGAAGAGCACTTGAGTTGTTGAAAGCTCCTCAATTGGAAACTGAAGGTAATATTGAGAAAATTTTCTGCTTATTGCTCCCATTTGTTTGCTTCAACACTTCTATGACAATTAATACGGCTCCTCATGAGCAAAACGTTGTCTTAGAAAAGCAAAAATGTTTCTGTCATGTTACAGTCTAAAAGGAATTACACAGAGGTGAATATGGTCGGGTGATCAGTTGAAACTGGTAAATTGTTAGTACGCGTTGGGTGACAAGTTTTCTTCTGTTTCTTATAAATAAATAATAAACTTGTTAGTGTTCTAACCAAATATTTTAACTTGAGATAAATGATTTAAGAGGCTGTATGGTTTAATGTTCTAACCAAATATTTGTACTTGAGATAGAAGATAACCCAAGTCAACTCAAGTATAAGCAAATGGGTCAATATTGCTGCATTTGGAAATGCAACATTTTATTATGTAGATTGCAACATCATTATTTCTTGTTTTAAATTAAAAATTTAATTACCTAATTTTCTAATATAACAATTACAAATTTAATTATTTTTCACTTATGTACATGATATTATTCTTGAGGCGGGAGGGCCGTATATGTCCTTTTACTAAAACAACTGGTAAGTTGGACTTTGGAGATTCCTAAACCGAGTTGCTAACTTGTTATTTCTAATGTGGCAGTTGAACAAGCTAAAGTGTATAGAAAGGACATAATCGCCCTAGCAAGAGGTATTGTTAGCTTCCACTGTTTGTTATGCGGAGTAATTACATCCAATCTAACCAACAATTTTTAGTCAAATTTGAACAAAAATAATCAAATGTGTCGCTTGTCTGTGGATCATTTCAATTAGGTGTAATACTTTGAAAAGTAACAAACTTTCAATCTTGTAGTTCTAGCTACTGACAAATTTTATTTCATCCTACAAAACCCTGAAATCTATTTTTAAAGATACTTATCTTAGGTGAATTTTAACAAAGCCAACACAGTGTAAAAATTGTCTGGTGTTGAAGTACCAACGTTTCATTTTCAATATCAGCATTCAGTTTCTTATAAGCGGAGGGTTTTTATGGGTTAATATGAAGTTAGTTTCCTGAAGTTGATGTTGGATTAAAATCGCCGACATTTTTGTGAAATTTAGCATATCATTTACTTATTTATTTATTTTTATTTTATATATGTACTATATTCCTCAAGTAGTTTTTAACTATGTATGACGTTAACATGTAAAATGATTTTTAGACCACTGATTTTTTGGTTGTGTCTGAAGGTGGGTATGCTGAAACACTGTGTGTTCAACAGAACCGTAAGGCTTTAGGGGAACAATTGAAGACTTGGTCCGAGGCCGCATGGAAAAACCGAAGACTGTCATTAGCGGAGGCACTAGACATATCATCTCAACCATCTTCTAAGATCCCAATCATAGATGCTCGAATCAGCCGGGTCATGTAGACCCGTTCATCTCATGAGGTACCTTATAGTCTTCATCAAGTGAAGAATCTAAAATGTCAACATAGAATATAAACATGTTTTGATTAAGCAGGTATGCAATTACTAAATAGTTAGAGGGGGGTTAACTTGATTTTGTTGATCACTTGGTCTCTATATATGTTATTGTGGTTTGTGCGTTGCTACTAGTTTTTTGTTCTTTTGTGTAGTCATAAGAACCAAAAACCCTAATATTGTCTGCTTTTAATCCTGGTTATCGAATGTATTGGTTTCATCTTATATACTATTTCGTTTTAACTTTTAGAAGCCCCGCTTGAAAATCTCAAAAATTTTAATAGTTATTTTTTGATCATATTTAAAAAGGTATTAAAATTTAGGGTGTGCTTGGTTCAAACTAAGGAAATGGAATGGCAATGGAAAGGGAAAGGGGAAAAAAAAAACATACCGCCAATTTGTTGGGTAATGGCTCATTACCCACTATTGGGTAATGGGTCATTTCATTATCCTCTACCAAACACCATCATTCATTATCTTTCCCATTCCTTACCCCCTATAACCCCCTACCAAGCATGCCCTTAATGTATTTTTCTAACTTGTGCCGGCACATGGTTGGCTAAATAACTTGTGTTGTAGTTGCACATATTTAATACTCTCTTTGGTGCATATTAAATGTCATGTTTTGACTTTTGCAGTAATTTTTTCAACTTTAATATTAATTATTTTGTTTATGTTATATAATATTTGATGAAAATTATATAAAAAAATACATTTAAAATCTAATCGATTCATGTATTTTGCATCGAGTATTATATAACAAAAAATAAATTAAAAAGAGTTAAGGTCAAAGCTGAAAAAAAAAAAAATCACAAGACATTTAATATGGGATAGAGGGAGTAATACTTGAGTGATTTTAGAAAGTTATTAAAGTTAGTATTTAACGAAAAAAGACCTAAAAATATAACGTAAGTTAACTGATAAGGACCTTCGGCGTAATGGAATTAATGACAGGGACCAATAGTGCAAAAGTAAAAATTGTGGTGCAAAATGATAGCAACGAGTATAGATGCCCGCACGTTGCTGCGGGAAGTTTGGCTTGTGCAGTTCATGTTAACAATTTTGACAAAGGAATGTACAATGAGTATGTATTGGTTTGTTTGGAGTTGAGATTTTCTATATTGGATGTATCGCATTTATGTTTAGAATGTGTTTAGTTAATCTATGTTTTGCTGCTGTTGGTGTGGATTTTGGTTATGCTGCTTTTTTCATTTAATGACTAATGGAAACACAGGTACAAACTAATAATTGTTGGTCTTTATAAGTAGATTCTTTTGAAATGTGTATCTATAATTTTCAATGGCTGTATAATTGCAATAAGCCAAAGTTGCAACACTCATGTTTTGAAATTTGTAAGTTTATCATTTGAGGTTACTTTCAATGATTGTATAATTGCAAGAAGCCAAAGGACAGGGAATCGGCTCAATAGTATAATGTATGCAAAAAGGGTAAAAATATAGAAACTGTATTAAGTTTTTTGATACCAAAATAGGTAGAGTTAAAATAAAAAGACAAATATCCGTAAAAAGAATAAAAATATTTTTTTTTTAAAAAAAATTCTCCAAAAATTCCAAAAATATTCCACAAGATCGGGTATGTTGGTGCATAAAACTTTTGTAAAAACATTTTTTTATAATTTTGAGTTTTGATACGTTTTTTTAATGCACAAAAAACAAATTTTGATGCGCAAAAAAATTTTGATGCACAAAATTTTCAACTTGTTTTTAGTTAGAAGAATGTTATTTTGATGAAAAAAGTCAAAAGTTGTTGGGCAAAAACCAATTTTGATGCAAAAAAACGATTTAATGCTAATCGTATTTTTCATAATTTTTTTTCGGAAAAAATATCCTCTTTTAGAAAAAAGTTTTTCACAACTTTTTCATGCACCCTATCTTGTGGAATTTTTTGAGAATTTTTCGAACTTTTTGAATTTTTTATCTTTTTACGCATATTTGTCTTTTTATTTGATCTTTATCCTATATATATATATATATATATATATATATATATATATATATATATATATATATATATATATATATATATATATATATATATATATATATATATATATATATATATATATATATATATATATATATATAGGATAAATGATCAAAAAAAAGACAAATATCCGTAAAAAGATAAAAAGATTTTTTTTCCGAAAAAAGTTCTCGAAAAATTCCCAAAAAATTTCACAAGATCGGGTATGATGGTGCATTTTTAAAAGTTGTGAAAAACTTTTTCTAAAAGTGGATATTTTTCGAAAATAAAATTATGAAAAAATACGTTTGCATTAAATCATTTTGTGCTATCAAAAATTGGTTTTTACTTAACTTTTTGACTTTTTCATCAAAATAGCATTACAAATCTAACTAAAACAATTTGAAAATTTTGCATCAAAATTTTTTTGTATCAAAATTCCTCTTTTTGTGCATTAAAAATACACAAAAACTCAAAATTATAAAAAATGTTTTCACAATAGTTTTATGCACCAACATACCGATCTTGTGGATTTTTTTCGGAATTTTTGGAGAATTTTAAAAAAAAATAAATCTTTTTATTCTTTTTACGGATATTCTTTTATTTTAATTTTACCTTATATATATATATATATATATATATATAGATTTGGGATCATATGAGATCATTGTTAAAGTTCTAAAAATGAGATCCATTCAAGAACCAATAGAAGAAGGGCAAGTGTAATTTATGGCTTAATTAAATATGAAATTAATATTTATATGAAAAGGGTATCTTGGGTATTTTATACATTAAACCTTAAATAACCTTCTACCCTAAAAAAGCTACTAGCCTCCATCTCATTATCTCCCTCCCATTTCTCCAATATCTCCCCCACCCACTGATTATTTTCCGGCGACCAAAAAAATGCCATCTCCACGGTCATACTCTCCGACCACATACTACAATCCAGAAAACAAAACCAACATGATATCGAATTCAACCCGATGCATATATGTTATTGTTGACTAGTTTAAACCCAACCGGATGGATCATCTGATATTATATGCATAATCAAGATCTCACCAAAAAACAATCAGCCACCACAACAAGCCTTTCCCATTTTTCGTGGATCTGTTGGTAGAAATATTCAAGATCGATTGGTAGAAATATTCAAGATTGTGATTTTGAATATGTGCATGTAGTGGTTCAGTTTTGGTGTATCTAGTAGGTGGTTAGTTTTGGTGAACACCGAATTTATTAAAAATTGTTTTTGATCTGATCTTGTGTATATCAAGATTTAGTAAAAAAAATTACATGGATTTTTGTTGTTAGATGGGTTTCTAATAAGGTTTTGTTAACACCACCACCCCCAAACCTTCCTTCGTGGATCTGTGACCATACATGCTACCATGGACGTTTGAAGGTGTACCGGTGATACAACAATTTTCTGATGATGTATCTATGTTCCACACTTTTCTATCGATTTTATTTTGTATCGTTTATTTTTTTTATTGATGATGTATATGTTCCGATGATGTATCTGTGTTCCGGTAACCTAGAGGTCGACTTTTGTTATTTTCTTTTCTAGATTAGATTGAAATGTATGAGATCTATTGGATTCTGTATATGAAACGGATCTGAACTCAAGTCGTATTCTGATACACAGATTTGTATATGTATATGATGTGTTTATTTATTGGATTATGGGTAAAATGCACAGATTCTGGTACACCGGAGATTTTGGTACATCGGAGATTCCGGTACACCGGAGATTTTGACGGAAGATTCGGTACAAAGATTCCACCGAATCTTTGTTCATTTGGTTATGTTGTGTTTCTGTTTAATGTATAAAAAATGGTTAGACCAGATTTTTTGTAAAAAAAATGAAAATTTGAAATAATATTGACCACATTTGGATTTGAATTCTCCATAATACCCTTGAAACCCTATTTAATTACAATAATGTCACTTATTTAATGTTAATCTCATCTAACACAAATACAATGATCTAATGGTTCATATTGGGTCTTACTTTTATAACTTTAAGCTTGATCTCACATTAACCCTATATATATATATATATATATATATATATATATATATATATATATATATATATATATATATATATATTGGGTAATAAGTTATCTTTGACACAAATATTTTGTGGAAAACTAGAAGGGGGGTTGAATAATTTTACCGTTTTAAAATTTAATTTGCTTTGAATAACAATGAGTGAATTCAAGCAATATAGATAATCAAGAATAAATAATATGCTAGTAGAGAACGAAATGATCAAACCACAACACGGTTGTTTATTGTGGTTCGGTCTACAAGGACTTTTTTTCCTTGCCCTACTCCACTCCCCGAGTCTCCAACTCGAGAGTTATCTTCACTAATCAACAAGCTCCTCTAACCGTCTGAGAAAACCTTTACATGTCGCTTACACAATATTTCCGACACAAAGCTAGATGTCGAGTTCTTTTACAAGGGCACAACCACTCCCAACACACTATGTATTTTAAGGACTAAAATATTAACCAATCACACTCAAAGGTTTATGATGATTTGGTACAAACAATGATGTATGAATAACAACAATCATACAACTATAAACAAACAAGACTTGAAACAATATGTTGAAGGTTGGAATGTCTTGATCTTCTTTGCTACAAAAGAAGATCACTAAAAATGAAATGAGAATGAGTTAGATGAAAGAGAATAAAAGAATATATGTGTTTTATGCTTGGAAGGGATGAGAAAACAACTTGGTGTGACTTGCTATTTATAGCCATAAAGCTCAGCAACCCACGGATCACACGGAACCAAAAACTTGGTTCCGTCCTTGTTAAATTTTGGTTCCGTGGGTCTGACAGAAAATCTTAACAAAATATTCACCACATCTTACCAAGATCTTAACATATCTTACCAAGATTACATTTGATATGTTGAGTGAAAATCTAAACAAGATATCCAAGAAATCTTCCAAGGGTTTCTATAATAATGCAAGACATGATGTAATATGCATTTTTCATTTTTAGTTTTATATGTTTATGTAAATAAACATTGTAATGTACATGTTAGCAAACTAGATGAGTTTGATTAAATGAGTAAAAACTAATTTACTTGTAAAATACTAGAAATGTAATGTGTCTTTTTGTTTAACATCTAATAGTGACATTTATCTTAAAATGACAAACTACCATTTTGTGAACAAATGTTGAAAACATTTTGTATTTAGGAAAACTTGTAACTATATGTAAAAGTCTTGACAAGATTTATACTTTTGCAAAGATTGTAAAATATATGCGAACAAATAAAATTTATTATTGTTAACAACAAAATATAGCAAAGATCGTAAAATATAAATAACGTTTTTTAGACGATATTTGTATTAACAATCTCCCCCTTTTTGTTGAGGACAAAACGTAAATTTTATTTTTAAATGATTGTATAAAGTTTTTTAAGAATTATAAAAATATGTGTTTTAACTTGAAATTTTTGATAAACTAACTAGTTGAAGAATAAAATATAAGAATCTTCTCATAAACTAACTAGTTGAAGAATAAAATATAAAAATCTTCTCATTTCAAGTTATAACTATTTTCTCCCCTTTTTGTCGAAATAAAAAGAAGAGGCGAGGCGAATAATGCAATGAGCCCGAGCCAAATGCTCCCTCTTAATTGGGTGTCAAGAGAAAGATACATGGATTATGAAAAGCTACAAAACAAAAGTTAGTGAACATGCTACAATAAAAAATAATCACAACCAACATAAACCAAAATGATTATCACAACCAACATATAATCACTTAGAGTAACCAACATCATTCATTAGTAAAAAAGTTATGACTAAAAGTCATAAAATGGAAAATAATAGAGATGTGTTAAAATAAGAAAGAAAATAAATCCTAAAAAAAAACCTTAGAAAATAAAAGTCATAGAAATAACTAATAACCATCTTACTGTGATGGAGGATGAGAAAGAGCGTTAATACTCTCAAGAATGTGGTTGAGGATGAACCTCATTTCATCTTGAAGTTCGTGGACCATAATGCGAGTCCTTTCACTTAGATGAGTGGTTCGCTCACAATGTGAGCAACCATGGCGAGGATGGTTTGGTGGTAGACTAGGTTCATTATTTGGTGGTAGAACATTGGTTGATTGATGGTTGGGATTGGGTGGAGCAATGAGGGTAGAGAGCAAAGCGGTTTGTATTTGCACCACCTCATTGAGATGAGAATCCACCATGTTGGAGAAGGCTTGGAAATTATCTACGTGAGCTTGGATCTCTACTTGAGATTGTGGGTGGTCCTCCCACATGTACTCATCAATATCTTGAATATGAGGGGAAAATGAGTGCGGTGGTAAAACATGGTCTCCATATAGTGGCCCATGGATTTCTTTGTGGATTGGGTGAAAAAGTAGAGGTTTAGGTTCATCTTGAAAAGACTCGTTTGGCATAAAGGATGCTCAATGGTGCCAAAAGATGGAAGAGGTGGTGGATTTGTTGGCATAGGTAGTAAGTCATCCAAATCATCCGCAAATGGATGAGGGGATGTTGGTGGTGTTGTAAAAAGTTCAAGTGGTATAAGTTTTGGAGACTTTGGTGGTGAAGGTGTTTTGGGTAGTTGTGATGGAGCCGGTGGTGGTGAGGTGACAATTGGTGTTTTTGTTGGTGGTGGAGTAGTCATAATGATGGTTGATTTTGGTGGTGGAGTTGGAGTACTTAAGTTTAGGAAGTTCTCATCTCTAATGGGTGATGAGATGTTGAGTGGTGAGGAATCGGATGATGAGGAGTTCAAGTTGACGAAGCAACATGGATGTACGCTCATTCTAGCGGTTTTCTTAAGTGGAATGTTTGAAGGAGATGAGGTTGAGGATTTAGTCATTTAGACTTTTCTTACGAGATGCTAAGAGTATGGAAAGGTAGTAGTGAAGATGTGAAAAGTTCCCTCCTGTAAGTGTTTAATTTATAGAACTAAGGATTCATGGAGAATTGTGTTTGACTTGATGTTAATCCATACAAATATGATGGTTTCTAATCATATGAAGGTGGTTAATAGCATGTCAAGTCATCCTAAGTCAATCCATTTACAATGTGTTGAGTAAGATGTGAAAGATATGCAATAAATGAACTTCAATCATTGCAAAATCCTGTAAATAAGATAGCCACGGATTGCAAGGAACCAAATTTTTGGTTCCTTCCTTTATGCAGAAAGTTAACTTGAGTGAATTTTGAGAAATTTCAAATTATGGTGGGAAATGCATGTCCTATTAGTTT
Organism: Chrysanthemum makinoi; assembly: GCA_910596185.1. Taxonomy (NCBI): domain Eukaryota; kingdom Viridiplantae; phylum Streptophyta; class Magnoliopsida; order Asterales; family Asteraceae; genus Chrysanthemum; species Chrysanthemum makinoi. The sequence continues at coordinate 170,180,334 of OU343221.1, read as the reverse complement.
AATTTAGCTCAAGGCATCCTAATGTGATTAAGTATCAGTAAAAACTATCCTAGTAACAAAAGTGAGTGGTCTAGAGTGCGGGATTAGAATGAAAGTTTTTCATGTTTTCTGCAGGTCCACAAAACCAAATTTTAAACACAGATGGAACCCGATTTTTGGTTCCGTCTTTTCTGTATGATCTAATACAGACAGAACCAAAATTTTGGTTTCGTGATATCCGCGGGTGCAAAATCCTTAACAGAGGGCATTTTTGAAAGCCCGAACCCCGTTCAAATTTTGTAATTTTGCTGTAAACATGTGTAACTAATTAGTTATGATTAAGAAATAACAATAGCACATACACTAATATACGTATAGACATAGATTGAGCATGGGCTAACGAATTTCACTACTAATGTGAAAAAGGAGTGAAAATTGATAACACCTCTATGTTATCTCCCTGCAAGCCGAGGTTAGTTCACAGTTGTTCATAGTTTAGTTATCATCCTAGGAGAACAAATATACATAATACATCATTGTTTTAACATATTGTACCAAACGCTCATACAAACCTCTCACTGCTTGTCCAACTTCTTGTTCATCTTTGTGAGGTACCTGCTAATACATTTTAACATCCCTCTTGTTTGCTTGAACTCTGCTGATTGGTTCTCCAACTCGGGAAGTTGTTATAGGTACTCAAGTGGAGGAAACCTAGAGTTCGAAGACCATCATCTTCGCTCATTGAGGATGATGAAGAAGAGGGAGGTTAGACACATTTGCTTTGAGTCTTAGCAACTCTTTTGTCACTTAGAGGGACAAAGATGTGATCAACAAGAGAGTAGTCCGGACATATCCTTTTAGGATTTGTTGGAATTGGTGCAAAGGTGTAACACCCTCAAATCTGGTTTAGCGGAAGCATTCGGGTCATGGGGTGCTACTGAATTGGAGATCACAACACAAGTAATAAAGAACGGAATACATATTTCGTTTTAATACATAAAATTGTTTTAATAGAGTTTACAATCAAGTTCAATATGAAAAGTACGGCCATAAGTTTAGTTTACCCAACAATAAATCATAGATATGTGAAAAAACACTTGGTAGGTAGTCTACTACCTTTTGCCTTGCCAAGCCTTGCATCATTCTAATAAATTAAACACTTGAGAAAAATATGCTAAAAAGTCAACAAAAAGCTGGTGAGTTCATAGGTTTATAGTAAAGATGAACCATAAGTAAAACATATGTACATTACAATAAATATAATGTCATATGAATGAAAGTCTATTACGCTAGCACTAAGTTCATGCAACTGAAGCTACAACAGTTTCTGTATGCAAAATGTAGTCATACTAGTAAAGGGCCCATAGCGAGTGTTTATCCCGCTACACTCGGTTCCGACATGGTATACGTTTTTCCTTGACCTATGTATGGCCAACCGAACGGGGGAGTCACGGTTCATGAAGTTGGGAACTAACGGGAACTAACCGTTCATGAAGTTGGGCATTTTGGGACTTAAGGGCAGGCTAAACCACGTAATAGAAATCAAGCAACAGTTTAGGTCCAAAAAAGTTTTGCATATTTTCTCACCCCATAGTTATACAACAATTTATCAAATAAAATCGGGGCTATAAACTCACCTCAGCAAAAAGCAGTCCGATGGTGAAGGTCAAAGAGTATTGTGTAACCGCACCGACACGCGAACTAAGTAAGTAGGGCAAGTTAGTTCATTATTATAGATTAAGACTCAGCGAAGTCCAATTGTGTAACACCCCCCAAATCTCGGTACAGCGGAAGACTTAATCAAGTTTTCGGGGCATTACTATTGGATTGGTATCGCACACAAGTATAGCCAAAAGATAGTCATTTAACATTCAAAACCAATCCCAAATTTAAATATTCAAAACATTTAATCCAAAAGTATAAATAACATAGTTTAATAAAATAGGTCCCCATAATTTATCAGAGTCAGAAATGATCCTTGAACCCCGCCTTCTTGCCAAGCTTCCACCGATGAAGTAATCCAAACATCTCTCAAATACCTGAGAAATCATGCTAAAAGGTCAGCTTACGCTGGTGAGTTCATAGGTTTAAGTTCAACAAAATCATAGTGGACCTGTAAGAGTTGATTTACTATGCAAGACCTAAGATAGATAAATACCGTTTCACACACTGATTCTACCCGGATCTCCAATCATATCCCACATTCAGGGATTACTCGGGCCCCGCGACTCTAGTCCAAAGATCGTGGCAAAATCTACAACAATTGCCAACCCCGGACTAGGTCGATGTAGAAGTCTATTCTTAGCTAGGCACGGTTAAACCTAGACTAAGGAAATAACTACCGCACATCTATCTAAACAGTCAAGCATATAAGCAAATCCAAATAGTTTTAACGGTCCAAAACAGTAGCATGATTCTCACCCTAATATAGTTAAAAACGTAGATAAAAGTGGGGCTATGAAACTCACCTCAAGCAATCAACGCACAAATAAACACTAGCAGAAGAATACGGTAATCACGGCACATCAACTATCGACTCGGCACAACCTATTAATGTAGACCAACTTTAATATATATTCCTCAAAATCCACGTATCTACCCCAATGTATTCCACTTATTTATTTCCAAAAACGTCTCGTTTCACCGTTTAATCCTAGTGTTTGGTATTCCTCGTGTGGGTGTATCGACTCAATATGATGCCATGAATGCACTCAAACAACCAATATGTTATGCTTCGCAACACAATATGCAACTCCATTCAACACAATATGTGACTCAATGCGACACAATGAGACCTCTAAACGATAAGCTCCATAGTCCAATAAGTTTCGGAATAAATAGTAGACCTTATCGAATTCGTCAACTCGATAAACTCATTTATTTACTTGTGTCGCTTATTATCCCATAAATCAATCGTATCCTAAAGATTCATAAGGATAATTCACCCATTAATATGGTTACCCAACGTACCTAGTGGGCTCTTATTAGATTCGTCAACCTAATAAGTCCGCTATCCACGTGGATCAACACTATTAACCTTAGGTTATCCGTAACCCATGCACATAACGTAAGTAAATAAATACTTAACTAGTATTAAATGTCCACAATAGACATTTATCGATAAACGTGTACTCGAAACATTAATTACTTATTTATTACAAAACGTTTCCAATTTAGTCGTTAGTTTCCATTTAAAAATAGTAAATACCAAGATAAAACTCGTTATCAACATTTTTGGTACAAAAGCCCATTTATTATTTATATTTCATAGTTTATTAGCATTTTTATGTATATATATACATTTCGTCAAATTCCAATATTAATCTCATATCGTTATTCGTATCGAGTCCACAAGCACGAGTCATAACCTCTCGGCTTTTAATAAATCAATAGTCCAAATTATACTAAAGTCCATGTTACAGCTTTGTCGGAGTCAACTATTGACAAAAAAGTCAAAGTAACGCCGACGTAGCTCAAAGTCAACAATATATATATCAAGTCCAAATTTAAAAGTCATAATAGCGCAATTCAATCCCAAACCAACTCAAAACAATCTCGCCAACCAATCAATCAACCAAATATACCCGAAACCAATGTTATGACCCTAATGGTCATGACACGGTCGCGGTTAAGACCACGTGAACCAAACAAGCTCTAGAAGCTTTCCGGCTCTACGCGTCTCATCCAAACCTCAACTACATCAACCAACAAGCTACCAAATCGACCCGACCTGGACCTGTAGCCCAAGTGGGTCACGTACACCAACCATGAGCCACATACGTGGCCTTGGTGGTTCGTACGCCCCATATCTCACAACCAAATCACTTCCACAACATCCCAATCCAATCATTTAAGCTCCAATCACTAACCAAACACAAAACCCATAATCTATCTTAACCAAAAATATGAAACTACACCTAAAATGCATAAAACCATCAAATTGATACACCACACACTTACCAAACACTAATTACTTGTTTATTTAGACACTAATTAGACTTAATTTCATGTTCCACCCAAAAGCCTCAAATTTCATCATTAGGTCAAAACCCTAGATTGCAATTCATGGCTTCTAATAGCTCAAACAAGCTCAAATATTTTTCCATTTACCTTATTCAAGTACCAATTGCAAAACCCACTTGAAACCCTAAAAGTACGAATCTTGATTCGAAGATTTGAAGGTCTTATGGAGGTCCAAATGGAGCGTGTAATATATGGTTGGAAAGAGGAGAAAGAGAGCTTCAAGATGGTGGTGGGGGTGGGGGGTGACGCGCCGGTGGTGGGCCGTGGTGGCCAGAACAGTGGTCGGCGGCCAATAGGTGGTGGCTAGGGTTTGTTTTAGAGAGAGAAAGAGGGTTGTGTGTGTGTTTTAGAGAGAGAATGAAAGGGTGAAAGTGTCTTTGAGGTGAGGGTATATATACTAGGACACTAGGGACTCAAAAATAAATAAATATGGGGGAGGGGGTGCCAACTAGGGGAGAAAGAGGAGGGTCGGAGTTGTAATTTTTCGTAATTATCCCGTTTACCCATTCCCGAGCTCATATATTGTCCCCCGAGTGTCCCATGACGTTCATTCAACTTTCTAACATCGTTATTTATGTTTTTCCACGAGTTTTGACTATTTATTTGTCAATTTTCGAGTTACGGTCTAAAAGTTTCAATAATTCTCGTTTTAGGCTTTTCTAGTGCCGAATCGAATAGTGCCTACCAAATAGAGTTAAAACTCATACAATAACTCATTTAATAATACAATAAACCATAAAAACCAATAGACGATATAAAATCAAGTCATGGTTTCTAAAAATAGTGATAAAGGCAAAAGCTCGGTTTAGTTTAACGTAATGCGGTTACCTAAAGTAGACTCCCTAAATTGCCAGTTGTCACAGCCTCCCAGCCTCAGAAGAAACTCGTCCCGGGTTTCACTCCGAGTTGCTTAATGTTATGAAAAGTTTAGGATACTTCCTATGGAAAACGTCCTCACGTTCCCAAGTGAACTCCGGTCCATGCCGGGAGTTCCAACGAACCTTAATAATCGGAATACGGCTATTCTTCATCCTTTTAATCTCACGGTCCATAATCTTTATCGGTTCCTCAACAAAATTCAATTTCTCATCAATACGAATATCTCTTAAAGGCACCACTATGTTTTCCTCCGAAAGACATTTCTTAAGATTAATAACATGAAAGAAATTGTGTACCTTTGCTCAATTCCGATGGTAGCTCCAGGCGGTATGCTACCTTAGGTCGATTCTTTCGGATTGGAAAGGGACCAATGTATCGGGGATTGAGTTTTCCACACTTTCCAAAACGAATCACTCCTTTCCAAGGAGAAACTTTCAACATAACACGATCTCCAACCTGAAATTCCAAAGGTTTACGTCTCTTATCGGCATAACTCTTTTGTCTATCACGAGCGGTTTGCAACCGATTACGAATCTGTACTATCTTCTCAGTGGTTTCTAAGACAAGTTCGGGACATGTAAGTTGACTCTCGCCAACTTCAGCCCAACAAACAGGAGAACGACATGTTCGGCCATACAGTGCCTCAAATGGGGCGGCCTTAATGCTAGAGTGATAACTATTGTTGTAAGAGAATTCGGCCAAAGGGAGGTGTCTCTCCAACCTTTGCGAAATCAATAACGCATGCTCTAAGCATGTCTTCTAAAGTCTGAATGGTTCTCTCGCTTTGACCATCGGTCTGTGGATGGTAATCAGTACTCATATCCAAATTCGTTCCTAATGCTGTCTGTAACGATCTCCAAAAGTGGGACGTAAAACAACTATCCCTATCGGAAATGATAGATATCGGTACTCCATGACGCGATACTACCTCCTTAAGATACAATCGAGCAAGCTTATCAAGGCTATCAGTTTCACTAATAGCTAAGAAGTGAGCATACTTAGTTAAACGATCAACGATTACCCAGATAGCGTCATTGCCGCTAACGTTCTCTGGTAATTTAGTGATAAATTCCATGGTTATTCGCTCCCATTTCCATTCTGGGAGTTTGGGTTGAACTAAGAGTCCTGATGGTTTCTGATGTTCGGCCTTAACTTTAGAACAAGTCGGCACCAACCGACATACTTGAGCTATATCGGCTTTCATATTAGGCCACCAAGAAAGTTTCTTAAGATCCTGGTACATCTTATTGGCTCCGGGATGAATAGAGTATTTTGATTTATGCGAATCGTGCATAATCAACTCACGGATTCCACCATAAAATGGTATCCAGCTTCTGTCTTTGAAGCATAATGTTCCGTCGGAACGCTTCAAGAAGCCGTTTTCACTTTCTACCATTCCATGAAGATTCTCACCATTCCATGAAGATTCTCATAAGGACGGTTTTCTTCCGTCAATGCCTCTGCTTGGGCGGCTAAAATTTGAGACGGTAAGGGCGAAACAATGGTCATTCCTAATGATCGAACGAGTAGGGGTGGAATGTCCTCCTTATGACTAAGTGCATCAGCCACAACATTAGCCTTACCAGGATGATAACGAATCTCACAGTCGTAATCACTAAGCAATTCCAACCAACGACGTTGTCTCATGTTCAGTTCCTTCTGATCTAAGATATGCTTCAAACTCTTATGATCGGTAAATACTACACACTTGGTTCCATACAGGTAATGTCTCCAGATCCTAAGAGCAAACACTACAACACCTAACTCAAGGTCATGGGTGGTGTAGTTTTTCTCATGCTTCTTAAGTTGTCGGGATGCATAAGCAATCACCTTCTCATGTTGCATCAAAACAGCACCTAAGCCTTTATGCGAAGCGTCGCAGTACAGGACAAATCTTTGCTTCCTTCAGGAAAAGTTAGGATGGGCGCACTACAAAAATTCTCCTTCAGAAGTTGGAATGCTTCTTCTTCCTTTTCTCCCCATTCATACTTAACATCCTTCTGTGTTAGTTTGGTCAGAGACTTAGCTATTTTAGAAAATACCTTAATGAATCTCCTATAATAGCCTGCCAACCCTAGAAACTGTCGGATTTCTGATGGGTTCTTAGGAGCTGCCCATTCCTTAATGGCCTTAATCTTAGCTGGGTCAACATGAACACCTCGACTATCTATCACATGACCTAAGAATTGCACGGACGGAATCCAAAATTCACACTTAGAGAATTTGGCATACAACTTCTCCTCTCTCAACAATCCTAAAATGAGCCTTAAATGCTCTTCCTGCTACTCACTACTCCTAGAGTATATCAAGAAGTCTTCTATGAATACTATCACAAACTTATCCAGGTATGGCTTACACACTCGGTTCATGAGATCCATGAAAACCGCTGGCGCGTTGGTCAAACCAAACGACATCACTTGGAATTCATAGTGTCCATAACGAGTTCTAAACGCAGTCTTAGGGATATCCTCCTCACGAACTCTAAGCTGGTGATAACCAGATCGTAAATCGATCTTAGAAAAGACACTAGCTCCTTGGAGTTGGTCGAATAGATCATCTATTCTAGGTAACGGATATCGATTCTTCACTGTTAACTTATTCAATTCTCTATAATCAATACACATCCGAAACGATCCATCCTTCTTCTTCACAAACAACACCGGTGCTCCCCACGGTGACGAACTTGGTCGAATGAATCCATTCTCTGACAACTCTGCCAACTGCATAGACAGTTCCTCCAATTCTCTTGGAGCCAGTCGATAAGGTGCCCGGGCTACGGGTGCCACACTGGGTATCAACTCTATTTGGAATTCCACTTGTCGGACACGTGGAATCCCTGGCAGATCGTCGGGAAACACGTCTAGAAATTCTCTAACAACGGGTACATCGTTAAGGTGTCTTTCACTCTTCTCCTCACATTTCTTTTCAGAAATTCGAGCCAAGAAAAGACAACCTCCTCTATCGATGCACTTCTGGGCCTTAATACAGGAGATGATGCTCAATCGGGAAGGACTTCCACAGTCGCTCCGATCTCCTTGTATGCTCAGAACTTTTCCGCCATACGGTAAACGCACAATCTTCTCATCACAGATGATGTGTGCACCGTTCTTCAACAACCAATCCATTAGATAATGGCGTCAAAACTTCCTAAGGTAGCAGGCAATAGGTCTATACTAGACGGGCGGTCTAGGAAACTTAAGGTACAACCTCGAACTACGGTGTCTATCTTCTCTCTATCCCCATTAGCTAATTCCACGTCGTAACTAAACCCTAGGGGTGTTTGGGAGATTCCTAGTACCATGGTTTCCCTGGTTTTCCACAACCTCACGCTTCACAGGGTTTAAGCCATTACCTCCTACACCTCGGTTAGCAAATCCTCCTACATTACCGGGATCTCCTCTCATCCACGGCTCTCGACACTCATTCTTAAAGTGTCCCTTCTTTCCACATCCAAACGGTGACAAGTGGCCTTCGGTCCGTTCCTTATGCAGTTTGAGCTGCAGCAAGTGGACGAGACCTACAGTCTTTGGCCATGTGTCCTACCTTAGAGTACTTGCTACACATAATCAGTCACGGTCCATGGTGGTGTCGGTTAATCAGGAGAGCCTTAAACTGAGTCCAAGTCATACTATAAGCTACATCAATTCCTACTGATCTGTGATAGTTGTTCCACCAGGTCAACGCCTGTTAGGTTCCCATATTAGTAACACAAGCATCAATATAAGAAATAGAAGAGAATAGATCGGTTGAACAATAACAAACAAAAACTTATGCTTATGAATAAAGAAAGGTTATGCGTATGAAGTGAAAGAGAATGAAATTGAACAACCAACCCTCAAGTGAGGGTATTACAAGACTATTTATAGGAGAGGGAGCTAGGGCAACACTCCTAGTCCCTTCCTTTCCTTATTGGACTTGGGCCAAGGCTCATGGGCTTTCTACATAAGCCTTGGCATGATTACTAACATAAAAGCCATATTAAGCTAACTATTACATATGAATCACTAACACTTGAATTAATGTTTAGGAGTGATTCCAACAATCTCCTCCTAAGTGTTGGTGATGAATGAAAGAGTGATAAACGATGTAGGTGCTGATGTAATAGTAGCTTTGACGTCTTCTGACATTCTTCTTTCTTGTGAGAAGAGTTGTCTTAATTTGAACAATCTCCCCAGTGTAGAGAAATTGTTTCTTTTGAAGTAATCTGCTTTGACGTCATCATTTTCTTTGTTCTTTGTGATGGTAGTGATAGTATGTTGTTGTTGTTCGCATCAGTCGCCGTTGCTCGGTGTCTCCGTCATTCTTTAACATGCGCACACGCTCTTTAACGTTGGATTACAGTACTGATGAAGTTCTCTTAGTCTTTAACTTTGTAGATTCTCTAACTTGATGAAGAATCTTTCAGACTTTTGTGTTGCCTTTTGATAGAACTTCTATTAGTGATGTTGTAGGTATGAGTATTTGAAGAATCTGCACGATCAGTCCGCTCCAGAGCTTCCATAAGAAGAAAACATAAGAAAGGTTAGTAATAAGCGGATTCCGGCACTTACAAGTTTGAACTTCGAGAGTGTTAACAGCATAGTGTGAAAAACACAACTCTAATTCTCACAAAGGCCGTTCCTGAACTGGAGTCCCACAAGTGAGATAACGCGATGTACCGAAGTACACCTACGATTCGGATGAGTCGTTGAGGTACACGAAGCATCACCACGATGTAGACCGTTTGAGACACACTAAGCGTAATCCACGGGGAGTTACCGAAGTGACTGCTGTCGGTACGTTTAATGTTGACCTGGCGGAGTTTCCATTCAATCACTGAGGATCACAATTGTGAACCTCTCATAAATGTTCTCGACAGATTGCTAGGATCTGTGTAGGACTCGATAACGTACCACTGTTGTTCTTATTGTTGAACAACAAGTGATGAAATGTCAAGTGTACCTATGAGATATTTTGATGAATCTCGTGGCTCTAGACTCAATAGTGCGTTTTGGTTTTCTGGAGCGGAGACTAGGGAGAGGGTCTCGTTCTTCAATACCGGCAATCTCTAAGAAAAGCGATAGTTTCGTAGGGTTCCTGTGAGAATGAAATAAGCTTCTTTTGGGAGAAACTTGAGTGGCTAAGAAGGTTTAGTGCATGCGTCACTGGGTCCATGCGACTTTTTTCTTCAATACCGGTGTCATCTAGTGACAACCAGTAGCATATGAATTGAACCCGGTGTCTGCCCTAAGTTGAATAATCTGGAGAGCTATTTCTTTTCACCTTTTTCTTTGCTTTTCTTTTTAATTCTTCAACTCCTTCTTTATCCGATTTTCATTTTCTCCTTTTTATAATCATACCTAAGGACTTCTAATTCTAACTATTGGTAGTGTCCTTAGGTAGATCCCTCTGGCTCTGGCGGATCATAGGACGGTTATTCCTAACCTTAATCACCTTATAACTCCATTTCCATAAAACCATTTTCATGAAAATCTCTCGAAGTGTTTGTGAATGAAAAACATGTTTGAACACTTCAAGAGTTTTAGATTTTCAGAAATACTCCCCCTCCACATGTGCTTAAGAGTTTTTAAAATGCGGTGAGAGAAAGCGCACTTTTGAATTGATCAAGTCAAGATAGACAATTTCTTGCGAGACACGATTACGTTGCATAGTTAAAGAGATACATTGTCAGCTTTTAGGTGACAACTAGCTCTAATAACTACCTTGAAGATGCGGACAACCCCGAAAGGTTGTCAAACCCGTCAAAGTTCATGTCTATCAAGAGCTTCTCGAATGGGTACAATTTACTTGGATAAGTCTTGGAAGACAAATCTTTTCAATGTATGACTATTCAGATCCCGTCAATTCATGGGTTAAAGTCTTTTCACACGAGGATTCAATAGCAAAACACAACATATTTCTTATCACATAATTTTCTCCCCCTAAAAAATGGCATATAAATGTTATTTTTGAAGAAATGTTGAGAATAAATATGACCATTTTGAGTTTTGTGGGAAGATTACACAAAGAACAATTTGTGAACAAAATTATATAAGTCAAGTACTCCCCCTCAACAAGTGATATAAACGGTTGAGGTTTTGAAAATCATAGGGGAAGTACTTGTTCTTTTGAGCAAAACCTTTTAAAATTGAAAGGTTTGATAGGTTTTACTCAAAAGTAAGAAGCTTTCGCTCCTTTTATAAGGATTGTGGCACTGAAGCGTACCACAGGGTCCTTTCATTACAAGTACGGGTTGTACACTGTTATGTGTGCACAAACCATGAAAATAATCACACATCCAAATAAATATGAAAATGTAGGTAAAGCGGTTTAAGGGGTACGGAAGTCCTTCAATCTTTCGGGAATGCGATCGAGCGTTGATAGTCGGTGAGAGAAATCTGGGGCGACCACCTGAAGCTCTCGAGTTACGGCGGTCCCTTCGTACAACCTTTCATCAATTCGGTGATGATCCTCTTCACATCCCTTCTATCACGAGAATTCCATCGCTTAGGAGAACCAATTCCTTCATGTATCTCCTTCAACCTATAAGCCAAGCCATCCCTGACCATCTTCAATGTGTGATCCCAAAACTTGTGAAGATCTCTACGCCATCAAGCGATTTCGTTGTAGTTCGCTGCGGTATACAACTCGAATGGTTTCTTGATGAGAGTGTATTGTGAAAGCTGGTTGATGTCGGTATTTCTAGCTGAGGTGCGTGAAGTTGACACGGGTCTTATATGATTCCAAGCAAGTTGTAAATCTTCTACCGTTCTGGATCACTATGCTTCTGATGAAGATGAGTAAGGACTTGATGTATTCACGTTGAATTTTAGTAGAGAAATGTCTCATTCTTCCCTGTACTTTAGCAAGATACAGATCTTCAATGTCGTTGAGAGACAAGTTATGAAAGTCCGCTTCACGTAATTCATAGTCCTTTTCGTCTTGTCTTTTGACCACGATAGTCTTGAGGAAGGTGTAATCCCATTTAGACGAAAGGGTGACATGCTTAACAACGATCCCTTTATCCTTTGTACACTTCATGTGGAGGCTTTCGAACCTGGTAGATTTTGTAGTAGATTCATCGGCGTTCTAGCCAATGGTGAATCCCGTACATTGCATCAATATTATACCGTTCCACGTTTGGAAAACATGTGGGTAGCCTTTTCTTCGATGGCTATGCGGTTGAAGTATATGGTGCCGGGAACGGAAGTATAAGTGATGTAGCGTATTTCTTTGAACCATCGCTACCGTGTAGAAGAAATTCCAAATCCTTGTTGAAGAAGTAGCAAAATGGAATCCTAGGTTGATCTGGTTGGCCAATCGTTGGTAGAGGTCTAGACCAGTCGGCGTAGTATGGAGGGTTGTCTCTTTTGGTGAAGTCGATGTTTGCTTCAGGGTTGAGCCAATCAATGTTGGTAGACATGGCTCGTGCTATGTTTTCAAGGTGATATTCGACTTCAATAGCACTTTCCGAGCTGTCTTTGAGTAGTTGAAAGGCTTCATTCTTGATTCGTCTCAACTCTGATTTCGTCATCTTCTTCACATGAAACTTCTCTTGCAATGACTTAGCATGCTCCAATGTACTACCTTCTACCATATCGGATCATCGGTTAGGCGGGAGTGGCATCAACAAGTGTGGAAAACCATTCAAACTCGGTGTCATCTTCGTCGAGCCATGAGACGACATCAGCCTTAGGCGACTTTTTCTTTTTCTTTGGCCTTGATGAGGATGATGGTTTCTTTGTTGACTCTGGAGAGGTGGGTTGTTGTTGGGGCTCAGGGACTTCCTCATTGTCACCACGGTATACTCAAAGTGATCACGGTTTTCTCTGTCTGCGGGGTGGTAACTTCGAGTCTGAGGTTTGTCGTGAGAAGCGAGGATGAGATCGTCTTGTTGTTGGAGTCCTTTGGGGTGGAGGTTGCATGGAGGAAGATTCACCAGACTTCTTTGGGCGTTTAGGTGCAGAGTCCTTGTCCTTATCATCGTCATCTCTTGGTCGTTTAGGTTGATCTGGTGATTCCTTGCATGATGATCTGAGTTGATAATCTAGTAGACCTTCAAAAATTTAGCTTCATCCGAAGTAAAAGTTGCAGATCGTTTTGACATTTGCATCACCAATTTAGCGATTAACTTCGGTTTGAAAGATCGATTCTTTGGCCATTATATGTTTAACCAATGCGGCGATGTTTGGAGTAAGTTGTGCGGAGAATACTTCTCTAGTCACACCGAGGGGCGATGTCGAGAAGAAACTTGTGAGTATATTCTCTTGCCGTCTTCTCCAATTCCTTTTGGAAACCTCCTTTGATAAACTATTTGGATTTGTTCCTTTCATCAATAACTCGTTTATCCGTCTTGAAGAAAGTTGATTACATGTCGCGAGTTGATTCAGATTTTTGTTGGTTACATCCTTCTTCCGTACTTGCTTGACAGCTTTAACAATCCTTGTTTTAGCACGGGATAACCAAGAGTCTGTTGGTTTCTTCACAGATTTGGAGGTGGATTTGGTTGTTCTTCTGGATGGTGGTGGTGAAGAGTGAGAAGATGAGTCCGATGATGATGAGATGTGAGGTGACTCTGGATCCTTTGGTGGTTCAGAGGTTTGTTCTTTGGAGCGTCTTTGGACATTGTAGAAGAAAGTCATCATATTCAACCTCGTCATCCTTTGCGGTCTTAGCTTTCTTGGCTGAATCCGGCCTCTTCCTCTGCTTTGGCATGGCTGCGCAAACCTCTTCATCGTCTTTTCTTTCGGACTTTTCTTTTTACGGTTCTTCAAAATCATAGGTGATGGTCTCCTCCGGTCGCTTTGTTGTTGTGGATCGTGGGTGGTGGTACCGGCTCCCTTATCGGGTTGATTAACCGCATCGAAGGTGGTGTAGTTAGTGCACCACTTGACCCTCGGGGCCACGAATTTGTTGTTGTTTGAATTGTTCAGCGTGTTGGAGTCTCAAATTTTTACCTTTTTCACGTAATCTTTGTCAAGTTGCTCTTCATCGAACTTTCTTCTTCTTTTTGCTCAAGCTTTGGAGTCTTTCCCTTGTCACCTTTGGGACTTGGAGGTTTTGCTACTTTCTCGGTTTCAACGTTTGGAGTTTCAGAGTAGAAAACTTCTTCATCCGTATCGTGTTTTCTCGAGTCTTCATCGACTAGTTTTCTTTGCGGTTCAGACTTGGGAATGGGAATGGGAACAGCTTCCTTAGATGGAACTTTCCTTTTGAGTGGAGGTTTCCTCTTAGGGAACTTTCGTTGACTCTCGGTGCTTGCAACACTTTGCACCTGCCTCTTACGGTTTTCCTAGAAGGTGTGCCAGAAGACTTGTCATCGAGAAAACCAACTTTACCATATACCTTTTGTATGAGTAAAGGCGTTTGATTGCATCGAGAGAAGGTGATCCGGCCTGACACCACTGTTTCTTTGTTGTAGATTCCTTGAATCATTTGTGAGTGTAGGCTCATACAACATAGAGTGATTGTTTGGGTCGTCGAGTCTCAAGGGAATATCGAGATTTAACCCAAGAGCTCTGGATCGGCAGTTTTGTGTATCGATGTATGGGATCTTGGTGCCTCGCTTTTTGAGGAAAGACATCATGTCATCCATATCAGAGCTTCAACTTCGATATGTTTCATGTTGACCAAAGCCCAAAAATCTGTAGTTCCATGAGCTTGGGATGCTCATAACCACTATCCCATCGAAAGCATTTTGTGATGATGATGAAGAGGGTTCTCGGTGAGGGATATTCTTGGATCAGCGTAAGAGTGCTTGTTGATTACCCTTGTAGCTTCGTCATAACCGATGTCGATCATGAATTGCGAAGCGACCGCTTGAGGGTGTAGCGTTGTACTCGGTTGGTTCAATGGCGGGAATGAGGAGAATAGCCCGCAAGTCTGGCGGTGTGATGGTGACTTGCTTGTGATTGAGAGTCCGCGATCCGCGACATTTTGCCCTTTGATCTGCTTCATTGTGTGCGGAATTGCTGTATGTAGATCTCGGGCTGGGGCGAGTTGGTGAGCATATTCGATAAGAACGGTTCTTGAATGTCCACTGCTATCGGCAAGAAGACTCGAGCAAGTGAGTATCAAAGTCAACCGAAGGTTTTCTTTCCAATCTTCATCGGATAGCCATTAGGGAAGATATCGACAGCGGTGAGAACATTTGGGGCTTCCACATTCTGCATTTGAGCGTCCATGTCGTGATCTGAAAGATATTTAGCCAAAAGAACCAACATATCGAAAGACATTATGTTAGTCAACAGATGGTTGTATTGTCTAATTATTGAATGTTATATGTCGATGATTGTTACGAGTCCAATGTC
>OU343221.1:170097886-170165064 GCA_910596185.1 Chrysanthemum makinoi | reverse complement strand
ATTCAAAATCAAAAAAATAAAATAAAAAATACCCATATTTATGTCGATTTGATACATGAAACATTTGATGCACAACAATGTCTGAAACATATACCCATATTAATGTCAATTTGATACATGAAACACAAGATATAAAACTGCACAAATTTTTACTCCCAAATACAAACTAATGGTTAGCTAATGCACGTACATAGTTTCAATATATGTTGGACTGTATGATTCTTTTTCGAACACGTGTTGTGTGTCTCACTGTCTCCATCAACAAACCTGTCAAACTAGCATTAGAAAAGCATATCGAAAATTGAGATCTATTTGATATTATCAACTGATACAAAACGAGCCTTAAAAAAAGAGATACATTTGGAACAACTGATAAAGAGCCTTCAAATGATGCAACAACAACAAATTTTAGCGACGATAGCGGCGGGTTTCAAAAGGCTAATTGATACACAACAACTTACATAAAGAGTTAAATAACCCATTGATTCACAAATAGCTTACATAAAAAAATTCGTCGATGCAAACACTTATAAATTGACATAAGACACACCCACTTAACAGATTATAAACGGCTTGGGTGATATACTGATTTCGATAGAATTTTTTGAAATGGATAAAAGCAATGATTGTAAATCTTTTGATACAGTCTTTGTATCCATGCACTATTTTAATCTATCTTCTACAACATTTCATTTCATAGTGTTACCATATTTGCATGTGGCGTTTTCCGGCACATCGGACAAGCTGAATGAGCCTTTCACTACTTATCTATACACTTTACATGAAACAAATGACGACATTCTGGCAATAACCGGACAATATTAGTCGATTTATAATCTGCCAAACAAATAGAACACTCGGACCCATTGGCATCGTTAGCGTTAGCGGTAGTGTCACCTTTGAATGAGACACTTTACAATACTAATAAAACTCCATGCATCACAACCAATAAACATCTTTTTTTTTAAATGTAGTACACGAGAAGTCAAGAATAAAAACAAATAAAACATTTGATGTCAAGAATTAAAAAATGATACACATTATTCTAATTATCCATTTTATTATTGCACAAAGATGATAACATATCAGAATGACCTTAAATAAAGATCAGATCTTAAAAAAAACTAAAAAATGGGTACGACTTAATTGATATCACAATAATATGAAAATAATCAACTGATTCCAAACATTATTGTAAGAACTTTATAGGCAACACCGCAGTAAATAAGGGTAAATGTCGAATCTGATTTGAAAGATATTGTATCACCTTGGCTTCGTAATCCTGCATGGCGAGTTCTAGGCTTCCGCTAGAGTTTGGGGCGAAGACTAGGGTTTGAAAAAATCAGCTACGGCTAGACTTTCGATGAGTGAGAGGTGTCGTTTTTATGAGAGATAGAAACAAGAGACGATTTTTGATTTTTTTATCCATGGCCTTCTTCAGCAGATCGGCGTTTTCGGAGAGAAAGAATGAGGCGATTGTTTTTTGTTTGGGAGAGAGGGAGATAGATCTGGATGTAGTTTGGGTGGTTATGCATGAGAGAGGAAGTGAAAATAGGGGATTGAGAAGATATAAAATACCTATAATGCCCTTTATTAATCATTAATGATTTAATTTAAGTTTTAATTTTTGTTAAAAATAATTGACACTTGTCTTAATCTTATTGGTTCTTATTGTTTTTATTTTAAGAGTGGTCATCACATGAACGCAAATCATATATATATATATATATATATATATATAGGATAAAGATCAAATAAAAAGACAAATATCCGTAAAAGATAAAAGATTTTTTTCAAAAAAAGTTCTCGAAAATTAAAAAAATTTCAGATCGGGTATGATGGTGCATGAAAAAGTTGTGAAAAACTTTTAAAAGTGGATATTTTCGAAAATAAATTATGAAAAAATCGTTTAATTTAATCGTTTTGTGCATCAAAATTGGTTTTGCACCCCAACTTTGACTTTTTCATCAAAATAGCATTAGCGATCTAACTAAAACAATTTGAAAATTTTGTGCATCAAAATTTTTCTTGATCAAAATTGTTTTTGTGCATTAAAAAGCGTATCAAAACTCAAAATTATAAAAATGTTTTCACAAAAGTTTTATGCACCAACATACCCGATCTTGTGGATTTTTTTTGGAATTTTTGGAGAATTTTTTTTAAAAAATAAATCTTTTTATTCTTTTTACGGATATTTGTCTTTTTATTTTAATTTTACCTTATATATATATATATATATATATATATATATATATTGGGTAATAAGTTATCTTTGACACAAATATTTTGTGGAAAGCTAGAAGGGGTTGAATAATTTTACCGTTTTAAAATTTAATTTGCTTTGAATAACAATGAGTGAATTCAAGCAATATAGATAATCAAGAATAAATAATATGCTAGTAGAGAACGAAATGATCAAACCACAACACGGTTGTTTATTGTGGTTAGGTCTGAGGACTTTTTCCTTGCCTCTACTCCACTCCCCGAGTCTCCAACTCGAGAGTTATCTTCACTAATCAACAAGCTCCTCTGCAGATGCAGAAAACCTTTACATGGCTACACAATATTTCCGACAAATTTAGATGTCGAGGTTCTTTTACAAGGGCACAACCACTCCCAACACACTATGTATTTTAAGGACTAAAATATTAACCAATCACACTCAAAGGTTTATGATGATTTGGTACAAACAATGATGTATGAATAACAACAATCATACAACTATAAACAAACAAGACTTGCAACAATATGTTGAAGGTTGGAATGTCTTGATCTTCTTTCTACTAAAAGAAGATCACTAAAAATGAAATGAGAATGAGTTAGATGAAAGAGAATAAAAGAATATATGTGTTTTATCTTTGGAAGGGATGAGAAAACAACTTGGTGTGACTTGCATTTATAGTATAAGCTCGACAATCACGGATCACACGGAACCAAAAACTTGGTTCCGTCCTTGTTAAATTTTGGTTCCGTGGGTCTGACAGAAAATCTTAACAAAATATTCACCACATCTTACCAAGATCTTAACATATCTTACCAAGATTACATTTGATATGTTGAGTGAAAATCTAAACAAGATATCCAAGAAATCTTCCAAGGGTTTCCATAATAATGCAAGACATGATGTAATATGCATTTTTCATTTTTAGTTTTATATGTTTATGTAAATAAACATTGTAATGTACATGTTAGCAAACTAGATGAGTTTGATTAAATGAGTAAAAACTAATTTACTTGTAAAATACTAGAAATGTAATGTGTCTTTTTGTTTAACATCTAATAGTGACATTTATCTTAAAATGACAAACTACCATTTTGTGAACAAATGTTGAAAACATTTTGTATTTAGGAAAACTTGTAACTATATGTAAAAGTCTTGACAAGATTTATACTTTTGCAAAGATTGTAAAATATATGCGAACAAATAAAATTTATTATTGTTAACAACAAAATATAGCAAAGATCGTAAAATATAAATAGCGTTTTTTAGGCGATATTTGTATTAACAATCTCCCCCTTTTGTTGAGGACAAAGCGTAAATTTTATTTTTAAAATGATTGTATAAAGTTTTTAAAGAATATAAAAATATGTGTTTTAACTTGAAATTTTTGATAAACTAACTAGTTGAAGAATAAAATATAAGAATCTTCTCATAAACTAACTAGTTGAAGAATAAAATATAAAAATCTTCTCATTTCAAGTTATAACTATTTTCTCCCCTTTTTGTCGAAATAAAAAGAAGAATAATGCAATGAGCCGAGCCAAATGCTCCCTCTTAATTGGGTGTCAAGAGAAAGATACATGGATTATGAAAAGCTACAAAACAAAAGTTAGTGAACATGCTACAATAAAAAATAATCACAACCAACATAAACCAAAATGATTATCACAACCAACATATAATCACTTAGAGTAACCAACATCATTCATTAGTAAAAAAGTTATGACTAAAAGTCATAAAATGGAAAATAATAGAGATGTGTTAAAATAAGAAAGAAAATAAATCCTAAAAAAAAAACCTTAGAAAATAAAAGTCATAGAAATAACTAATAACCATCTTATTGTGGTGGAGGATGAGAAAGCGTTAATACTCAAGAATGTGGTTGAGGATGAACCTCATTTCATCTTGAAGTTCGTGGACCATAATGCGAGTCCTTTCACTTAGATGAGTGGTTCGCTCACAATGTGAGCAACCATGCCGAGAGTGGTTTGGTGGTAGACTAGGTTCATTATTTGGTGGTAGAACATTGGTTGATTGATGGTTGGGATTGGGTGGAGCAATGAGGGTAGAGAGCAAAGCGGTTTGTATTTGCACCACCTCATTGAGATGAGAATCCACCATGTTGGAGAGGCTTGGAATTATCTACGTGAGCTTGGATCTCTACTTGAGATTGTGGGTGGTCCTCCCACATGTACTCATCAATATCTTGAATATGAGGGGAAAATGAGTGCGGTGGTAAAACATGGTCTCCATATAGTGGCCCATGGATTTCTTTGTGGATTGGGTGAAAAAGTAGAGGTTTAGGTTCATCTTGAAAAGACTCGTTTGGCATAAAGGATGCTCAATGGTGCCAAAAGATGGAAGAGGTGGTGGATTTGTTGGCATAGGTAGTAAGTCATCCAAATCATCCGCAAATGGATGAGGGGATGTTGGTGGTGTTGTAAAAAGTTCAAGTGGTATAAGTTTTGGAGACTTTGGTGGTGAAGGTGTTTTGGGTAGTTGTGATGGAGCCGGTGGTGGTGAGGTGACAATTGGTGTTTTGTTGGTGGTGGAGTAGTCACAATGACGGTTAATTTTAGTGGTGGATTTGGAGTACTTAAGTTTAGGAATTTCTCATCTCTAATAGGTGGTGAGATGTTGAGTAGTGAGGAGTCGGATGATCAGGAGTTCAAGTTGACGAAGCAACATGGATGTACGCTCATTCTAGCGGTTTTCTTAAGTGGAATGTTTGAAGGAGATGAGGTTGAGGATTTAGTCATTTAGACTTTTCTTACGAGATGCTAAGAGTATGGAAAGGTAGTAGTGAAGATGTGAAAAGTTCCTCCTGAAGTGTTTAATTTATAGAACTAAGGATTCATGGAGAATTGTGTTTGACTTGATGTTAATCCATACAAATATGATGGTTTCTAATCATATGAAGGTGGTTAATAGCATGTCAAGTCATCCTAAGTCAATCCATTTACAATGTGTTGAGTAAGATGTGAAAGATATGCAATAAATGAACTTCAATCATTGCAAAATCCTGTAAATAAGATAGCCACGGATTGCAAGGAACCAAATTTTTGGTTCCTTCCTTTATCAGAAAGTTAACTTGAGTGAATTTTTGAAATTTCAAATTATGGTGGGAAATGCATGTCCTATTAGTTTAATTTAGCTCAAGGCATCCTAATGTGATTAAGTATCAGTAAAAACTATCCTAGTAACAAAAGTGAGTGGTCTAGAGTCTTGGGATTAGAATGAAAGTTTTCATGTTTTCTGAGTCCACAAAACCAAATTTTAAACACAGATGGAACCCGATTTTTGGTTCCGTCTTTTATGTATGATCTATCTGTAGGCAACCAAATTTTGGTTTCGTGATATCCGCGGTGCAAAATCCTTAACGAGAGGGCATTTTGAAAGCCGAACCCGTTCAAATTTTGTAATTTTCTTTGTAAACATGTGTAACTAATTAGTTATGATTAAGAAATAACAATAGCACATACACTAATATACGTATAGACATAGATTGAGCATGGGCTAACGAATTTCACTACTAATGTGAAAAAGGAGTGAAAATTGATAACACCTCTATGTTATCTCCACTGAAGCGAGGTTAGTTCACAGTTGTTCATAGTTTAGTTATCATCCTAGGAGAACAAATATAAATAATACATCATTGTTTTAACATATTGTACCAAACACTCACACAAACCTCTCCTTTGTCAACTTCTTGTTCATCTTTGTGAGGTACCCTTTAATACATTTTAACATCCTCTTGTTTGCTTGAACTCTGCGATTGGTTCTCCAACTTCGGAAGTTGTTATAGGTACTCAAGTGGAGGAAACCTAGAGTTCGAAGACCATCATCTTCGCTCATTGAGGATGATGAAGAAGAGGGAGGTTAGACACATTTGCTTTGAGTCTTAGCAACTCTTTTGTCACTTAGAGGGACAAAGATGTGATCAACAAGAGAAGTCGGACATATCCTTTTAGGATTTGTTGGAATTGGTGCAAAGGTGTAACACCCTCAAATCTGGTTTAGCGGAAGCATTCGGGTCATGGGGTGCTACTGAATTGGAGATCACAACACAAGTAATAAAGAACGGAATACATATTTCGTTTTAATACATAAAATTGTTTTAATAGAGTTTACAATCAAGTTCAATATGAAAATACGGCCATAGTTTACCCAACAATAAATCATAGATATGTGAAAAAACACTTGGTAGGTAGTCTACTACCTTTTGCCTTGCCAAGCCTTGCATCATTCTAATAAATTAAACACTTGAGAAAAATATGCTAAAAAGTCAACAAAAAGCTGGTGAGTTCATAGGTTTATAGTAAAGATGAACCATAAGTAAAACATATGTACATTACAATAAATATAATGTCATATGAATGAAAGTCTATTACGCTAGCACTAAGTTCATGCAACTGAAGCTACAACAGTTTCTGTATGCAAAATGTAGTCATACTAGTAAAGGGCCCATAGCGAGTGTTTATCCATTACACTTTCGGTTCGACATGGTATCGTTTTCCTTGACCTATGTATGGCCAACGAGCGGAGTCACGGTTCATGAAGTTGGGAACTAACGGGAACTAACCGTTCATGAAGTTGGGCATTTTGGGACTTAAGGGCAGGCTAAACCACGTAATAGAAATCAAGCGCATTTAGGTCAAAAAGTTTTGCATATTTTCTCACCATAGTTATACAACAATTTATCAAATAAAATCGGGCTATAAACTCACCTCGGCAAAAGCGGTCCGATGGTGAAGGTCAAAGTATTGTGTACATACCCAGGCCGCGAACTAAGTAAGTAGGGCAAGTTAGTTCATTATTATAGATTAAGACTCGCCAAGTCCAATTGTGTAACACCCCCAAATCTCGTCAGTGAGGAAGACTTAATCAAGTTTTCGGGGCATTACTATTGGATTGGTATCGCACACAAGTATAGCCAAAAGATAGTCATTTAACATTCAAAACCAATCCCAAATTTAAATATTCAAAACATTTAATCCAAAAGTATAAATAACATAGTTTAATAAAATAGGTCCCCATAATTTATCAGAGTCAGAAATGATCCTTGAACCCCGCCTTCTTGCCAAGCTTCCACCGATGAAGTAATCCAAACATCTCTCAAATACACGAGAAATCATGCTAAAAGGTCAAACTACATTTGGTGAGTTCATAGGTTTAAGTTCAACAAAATCATAGTGGACCGTAGAGTTGATTTACTATGCAAGACCTAAGATAGATAAATACCGTTTCACACTGATTCTACCGGATCTCCAATCATATCCCATTAGGGGATTACTCGGGCCCGCGACTCTAGTCCAGCTCTGTCGTGGCAAAATCTAGAACAATTGCCAACCCTGGACTAGGTCGAGGTAGAAGTCTATTCTTAGCTAGGCAATGGTTTAACCTAGACTAAGGAAATAACTACAGCACATCTATCTAAACAGTCAAGCATATAAGCAAATCCAAATAGTTTTAACGGTCCAAAAATAGTAGCATGATTCTCACCCTAATATAGTTAAAACGTAGATAAAAGTGGGGCTATGAAACTCACCTCAAGCAATCAACGCACAAATAAACACTAGCGAGAAGAGATCTGGTAATCACGGCACATCAACTATCGACTCGGCACAACCTATTAATGTAGACCAACTTTAATATATATTCCTCAAAATCCACGTATCTACCCCAATGTATTCCACTTATTTATTTCCAAAAACGTCTCGTTTCACCGTTTAATCCTAGTGTTTGGTATTCCTCGTGTGGGTGTATCGACTCAATATGATGCCATGAATGCACTCAAACAACCAATATGTTATGCTTCGCAAAACAATATGCAACTCCATTCAACACAATATGTGACTCAATGCGACACAATGAGACCTCTAGCGATAAGCTCCATAGTCCAATAAGTTTCGGAATAAATAGTAGACCTTATCGAATTCGTCAACTCGATAAACTCATTTATTTACTTGTGTCGCTTATTATCCCATAAATCAATCGTATCCTAAAGATTCATAAGGATAATTCACCCATTAATAGGGTTACCCAGCGTACCTAGTGGGCTCTTATTAGATTCGTCAACCTAATAAGTCCGCTATCCACGTGGATCAACACTATTAACCTTAGGTTATCCGTAACCCATGCACATAACGTAAGTAAATAAATACTTAAACTAGTATTAAATGTCCACAATAGACATTTATCGATAAACGTGTACTCGAAACATTAATTACTTATTTATTACAAAACGTTTCCAATTTAGTCGTTAGTTTCCATTTAAAAATAGTAAATACCAAGATAAAACTCGTTATCAACATTTTTGGTACAAAAGTCCATTTATTATTTATATTTCATAGTTTATTAGCATTTTCATGTATATATATACATTTCGTCAAATTCCAATATTAATCTCATATCGTTATGTTTTGAGTCCACGCCGAGTCATAACCTCTCGGCTTTTAATCAATCAATAGTCCAAATTATACTAAAGTCCATGTTACGGTTTTGTCGGAGTCAACTATTGACTAAAAAGTCAAAGTAAGGCGTAGCTCAAAAGTCAACAATATATATATCAAGTCCAAATTTAAAAGTCATAATAGCGCAATTCAATCCCAAATCAACTTAAAACAATCTCGCCAACCAATCAATCAACCAAATATACCCGAAACCAATGTTATGACCCTAATGGTCATGACACGGTCATGGTTAAGACCACGTGAACCAAACGAGCTCTAGAAGCTTTAGGCTCTACCGTCTCATCCAAACCTCAACTACATCAACCAACAAGCTACCAAATCGACCCGACCGGACACGTAGCCCAAGTGGGTCACGTACACCAACCATGAGCCACATACGTGGCCTTGGTGGTTCGTATGCGCCCATATCTCACAACCAAATCACTTCCACAACATCCCATCCAATCATTTAAGCTCAATCACTAACCAAACACAAAACCCATAATCTATCTTAACCAAAAATATGAAACTACACCTAAAATGCATAAACCCATCAAATTGATACAACACACACTTACCAAACACTAATTACTTGTTTATTTAGACACTAATTAGACTTAATTTCATGTTCCACCCAAAAGCCTCAAATTTCATCATTAGGTCAAAACCCTAGATTGCAATTCATGGCTTCTAATAGCTCAAACAAGCTCAAATATTTTTCCATTTACCTTATTCAAGTACCAATTGCAAAACCCACTTGAAACCCTAAAAGTACGAATCTTGATTCGAAGATTTGAAGGTCTTATGGAGGTCCAAATGGAGCGTGTAATATATGGTTGGAAAGAGGAGAAAGAGATCTTCAAGATGGTGGTGGGGTGGGGGTGTGGCATGTGGTGGGCGTGGTGGCTGAGAGCATTGGGTGGCCAATAGGTGGTGGCTAGGGTTTGTTTTAGAGAGAGAAAGAGGGTTGTGTGTGTGTTTTAGAGAGAGAATGAAAGGGTGAAAGTGTCTTTGAGGTGAGGGTATATATACTAGGACACTAGGGACTCAAAATAAATAAATATGGGGGAGGGTGCCAACTAGGGGAGAAAGAGGGGGGTCGGAGTTGTAATTTTTCGTAACTATCCCGTTTACCCATTCTTGAGCTCATATATTGTCCCGAGTGTCCCATGACGTTCATTCTTTCTAACATCGTTATTTACGTTTTTCCACGAGTTTTGACTATTTATTTGTCAATTTTCGAGTTCGGTCTAAAAGTTACAATAATTCTCGTTTTAGGCTTTTCTAGTGCCGAATCGAATAGTGCCTACCAAATAGAGTTAAAACTCATACAATAACTCATTTAATAATACAATAAACCATAAAACCAATAGGCGATATAAAATCAAGTCATGGTTTATAAAATAGTGATAAAGGCAAAAGCTCGGTTTAGTTTAACGTAATGCGGTTACCTAATATAGACTCCCTAAATTGCGGTTGTCACAGCCTCGACCTCGAAGAAACCCGTCCGGGTTTCACTCAGTGTGCTTGATGTTATGAAAAGTTTAGGATACTTCCTATGGAAAACGTCCTCACGTTCCCAAGTGAACTCTGGTCCATGCCGGGAGTTCCAACGAACCTAATAATCGAATACGGCTATTCTTCATCCTTTTAATCTCACGGTCCATAATCTTTATCGGTTCCTCAACAAAATTCAATTTCTCATCAGTACGAATATCTCTTAAAGGCACCACTATGTTTTCCTCCGAAAGACATTTCTTAAGATTAATAACATGAAAGAAATTGTGTACTGCTTTCTCAATTCCGATGGTAGCTCCAGGCGGTATGCTACCGGGTCCGATTCTTTCGGGATTGGAAGGGACTAATATATCGGGGATTGAGTTTTCCACACTTTCCAAAACGAATCACTCCTTTCCAAGGAGAAACTTTCAACATAACACGATCTCCAACCTGAAATTCCAAAGGTTTACGTCTCTTATCGGCATAACTCTTTTGTCTATCACGAGCGATTTGTAACCGATTACGAATCGTACTATCTTCTCGTGGTTTCTAAGACAAGTTCGGGACACGTAAGTTGACTCTAACCCACCCAACAAACAGGGAGAACGACATGTTCGGCCATACAGATGCCTCAAATGGGGCGGCCTTAATGCTAGAGTGATAACTATTGTTGTAAGAGAATTCGGCCAAATGGAGGTGTCTCTCCCACCTTTCTTGCAAAATCAATAACGGAGCTCTAAGCATGTCTTCTAAAGTCGAATGGTTCTCTCGCTTGACCATCGGTTCGTGGATGGTCGGTACTCATATCCAAATTCGTTCCTAATGCTTATGCGTAGCGATCTCCAAAGTGGGACGTAAAACGACTATCCCTATCGGAAATGATAGATATCGGTACTCCATGACACGATACTACCTCCTTAAGATACAATCGAGCAAGCTTATCAAGGCTATCGGTTTCACTAATAGCTAAGAAGTGAGCATACTTAGTTAAACGATCAACGATTACCCGGATAGCGTCATTGCGCTAACTGTTCTCGTAATTTAGTGATAAAGTCCATGGTTATTCGCTCCCATTTCCATTATGGGAGTTCGGGTTGAACTAAGAGTCGATGGTTTCGATGTTGGCCTTAACTTTAGAACAAGTCGGGCACCAACCGACATCTTGAGCTATATCGGCTTTCATATTAGGCCACCAGTAAAGTTTCTTAAGATCCTGATACATCTTATTGGCTCGGGATGAATAGAGTATTTTGATTTATCGCAATCGTGCATAATCAACTCCGGATTCCACCATAAAATGGTATCCACTTACGTCTTTGAAGCATAATGTTCGTCGGAACGCTTCAAGCGTTTTCACTTTCTACCATTCCATGAAGATTCACCATTCCATGAAGATTCTCATAAGGCGGTTTTCTTAGTCATGCCTCTGCTTGGGCTAAAATTTGAGACGGTAAGGCGAAACAATGGTCATTCCTAATGATCGAGCGGTAGGGGTGGAATGTCCTCCTTTCGACTAAGTGCATTAGCCACAACATTAGCCTTACCAGGATGATACGAATCTCACATCGTAATCACTAAGCAATTCAACCAACGACGTTGTCTCATGTTCAGTTCCCGATCTAAGATATGCTTCAAACTCTTGTGGTCGGTAAATACTACACACTTGGTTCCATACAGGTAATGTCTTCAGATCCTAAGAGCAAACACTACAACACCTAACTCAAGGTCATGGGTGGTGTAGTTTTCTCATCTTCTTAAGTTGTCGGGATGCATAAGCAATCACCTTCTCACGTTGCATCAAAACAGAACCTAAGCCTTCATGCGAAGCGTCGCAGTCTGGACAAATCTTTGCTTCCTTGAAAAGTTAGGATGGGCACTACAAAACTTCTCCTCGAAGTTGGAATGCTTCTTCTTCCTTTTCTCCCCATTCATACTTAACATCCTTCTGTGTTAGTTTGGTCAGAGACTTAGCTATTTTAGAAAATACCTTAATGAATCTCATAATAGCACGCCAACCCTAGAAACTGTCGGATTTCTGATGGGTTCTTAGGAGCTGCCCATTCCTTAATGGCCTTAATCTTAGCTGGGTCAACATGAACACCTCGACTATCTATCACATGACCTAAGAATTGCATGGACGGAATCCAAAATTCACACTTAGAGAATTTGGCATACAACTTCTCCTCTCTCAACAATCCTAAAATGAGCCTTAAATGCTCTTCGTGCTACTCACTACTCCTAGAGTATATCAAGAAGTCTTCTATGAATACTATCACAAACTTATCCAGGTATGGCTTACACACTCGGTTCTTGAGATCCATGAAAACGGCGTTGGTCAAAACCAAACGACATCACTTGGAATTCATAGTGTCCATAGAGTTCTAAACGGTCTTGGGATATCCTCTCCGAACTCTAATTTGGTGATAACCGGATCGTAAATCGATCTTAGAAAAGACACTAGCTCCTTGGAGTTGGTCGAATAGATCATCTATTCTAGGTAACGGATATCGATTCTTCACTGTTAACTTATTCAATTCTCTATAATCAATACACATCGAAGCGATCCATCCTTCTTCTTCAAACAACACCGGTGCTCCCCACGGTGTGAACTTGGTCGAATGAATCCATTCTCGACAACTCCGCAGCTGCAAAGCGGTTCCTCCAATTCTCTTGGAGCCGGTCGATAAGGTGCCCGCTCACGGGTGCCACACTGGGTATCAACTCTATTTGGAATTCCACTTGTCGGACAGCGTGGAATCACTGGAGATCGTCGGGAACACGTCTAGAAATTCTCTAACAACGGGTACATCGTTAAGGTGTCTTTCACTCTTCTCTCACATTTCTTTTGAGAAATTGAGCCAAGAAAAGACAACCTCCTCTATCGATGCAGGCCTTAATACGGAGATGATGCTCTCGGGAAGGACTTCCGGTCGCTCCGATCTCCTTGTATGCTCGAACTTTTCGCCATACGATAGCGCACAATCTTCTCATCACAGATGATGTGTGCACCGTTCTTCGACAACCAATCCATTTCGATAATGACGTCAAAACTTCCTAAGGTAACCGGCAATAGGTCTATACTAAACGGCGGTCTAGGAAACTTAAGGTACAACCTCGAACTACGGTGTCTATCTTCTCTCTATCCCCATTAGCTAATTCCACGTCGTAACTAAACCCTAGGGGTGTTTGGGAGATTCCTAGTACCATGGTTTCCTGGTTTTCCACAACCTCACGCTTCACAGGGTTTAAGCCATTACCTCCACACCTCGGTAGCAAATCCTCCTACATTACCGGGATCTCTCTCTCATCACGGCTCGACACTCATTCTTAAAGTGTCCCTTCTTTCCACATCAAAACAATTGACGGTGGCCTTCAGTCCGTTCCTTATGCGGTTTGAGCTGCGGCAAGTGGGCGAGACCTACGATCTTTGGCCATGTGTCCTACCTTAGAGTACTTGCTACACATAATCATCCCGGTCCATGGTGGTGTCGGTTATCGAGGAGAGCCTTAAACGAGTCCAAGTCATACTATAAGCTACATCAATTCCTCTTGATCTGTGATAGTTGTTCCACAGGTCAAGCCTTTAGGTTCCCATATTAGTAACACAAGCATCAATATAAGAAATAGAAGAGATCGGTTGAACAATAACAAACAAAAACTTATGCTTATGAATAAAGAAAGGTTATGCGTATGAAGTGAAAGAGAATGAAATTGAACAACCAACCCTCAAGTGAGGGTTTACAAGAGTATTTATAGGAGAGGGAGCTAGGCAACACTCCTAGTCCCTTCCTTTCCTTATTGGACTTGGGCCAAGGCTCATGGGCTTTCTACATAAGCCTTGGCATGATTACTAACATAAAGGCCATATTAAGCTAACTATTACATATGAATCACTAACACTTGAATTAATGTTTAGGAGTGATTCCAACAATCTCCCTCTAAGTGTTGGTGATGAATGAAAGAGTGATAAACGATGTAGGTGGTGATGTAATAGTAGCTTTGACGTCTTCTGACATTCTTCTTTCTTGTGAGAAGAGTTGCCTTGATTTGAACAATCTCCCGGTGTAGAGAAATTGTTTCTTTTGAAGTAATCTGCTTTGACGTCATCATTTTCTTTGTTCTTTGTGATGGTAGTGATAGTATGTTGTTGTTGTCTGCATCAGGTCAGCTTCGTTGCTCCAGTGTCTCCACGTCATTCTTTAACATGCTCACACGCTCTTTAACGTTGGATTACAGTACTGATGAAGTTCTCTTAGTCTTTAACTTTGTAGATTCTCTAACTTGATGAAGAATCTTTCAGACTTTTGTGTTGCCTTTTGATAGAACTTCTATTAGTGATGTTGTAGGTATGAGTATTTGAAGAATCGCGATCGGTCGCTCGAGAGCCATAAGAAGAAAACATAAGAAAGGTTAGTAATAAGCGGATTCCGGCACTTACAAGTTTGAACTTCGAGAGTGTTAACAGCATAGTGTGAAAAACACAACTCTAATTCTCACAAAGGCCGTTCCTGAACGGAGTCCCACAAGTGAGATAACGCGATGTACCGAAGTACACCTACAGTTCGGATGAGTCGCTGAGGTACACCGAGCATCACCTCCGACTTAGACCGTTTGAGACACACTAAGCGTAATCCACGGGAGTTACGAAGTGACCTGCTGTCGAGGGCATTTAATGTTGACCTGGCAGGAGTTTCCATTCAATCATTGAGGATCACAATTGTGAACCTCTCATAAATGTTCTTGACAGATTGCTAGGATCTGTGTAGGACTCGATAACGTACCACTCTTGTTCTTATTGTTGAACAACAAGTGATGAAATGTCAAGTGTACCTATGAGATATTTTGATGAATCTCGTGGCTCTAGACTCAATAGTGCGTTTTGGTTTCCCTGAGCGGAGACTAGGGAGAGGGTCTCGTTCTTCAATACCGGCACTCTCTAAGAAAGGCGATAGTTTGCGTAGGTTCCCTGTGAGAATGAAACAAGCTTCTTTTGGGAGAAACTTGAGTGGCTAAGAAGGTTTAGTGCATGCGTCACTGGGTCCATGCGACTTTTTTCTTCAATACCGGTGTCATCTAGTGACAACCCAGTATATGAATTGAACCGGTTATGCGCCTAAGTTGAATAATCTGGAGAGCTATTTCTTTTCACCTTTTTCTTTGCTTTTCTTTTTAATTCTTCAACTCCTTCTTTATCCGATTTTCATTTTCTCCTTTTTATAATCATACCTAAGGACTTCTAATTCTAACTATTGGTAGTGTCCTTGGGTAGATCCCTCTGGCGGATCATAGGACGGTTATTCCTAACCTTAATCACCTTATAACTCCATTTCCATAAAACCATTTTTCATGAAAATCTCTCAAGTGTTTGTGAATGAAAAACATGTTTGAACACTTCAAGAGTTTTAGATTTTCAGAAATACTCCCCTTCAACATGTGCTTAAGAGTTTTTAGCAATCTGCCGTGAGGAAAGGCGCGCACTTTTGAATTGATCGACTCAAGATAGACAATTTCTTGCGAGACACGATTACGTTGCATAGTTAAAGAGATACATTGTCAGCTTTTAGGTGACAACTAGCTCTAATAACTACCTTGAAGATGTGGACAACCCCGAAAGGTTGTCAAACCGTCAAAGTTCATGTCTATCAAGAGCTTCTCGAATGGGTACAATTTACTTGGATAAGTCTTGGAAGACAAATCTTTTCAATGTATGACTATTCAGATCCCGTCAATTCATGGGTTGAAGTCTTTCACACGAGGATTCAATAGCAAAACACAACATATTTCTTATCACATAATTTTTCTCCCCCTAAAAATGGCATATAAATGTTATTTTTGAAGAAATGTTGAGAATAAATATGACCATTTTGAGTTTTGTGGGAAGATTACACAAAGAACAATTTGTGAACAAAATTATATAAGTCAAGTACTCCCCCTCAACAAGTGATATAAACGGTTGAGGTTTTGAAAATCATAGGGGAAGTACTTGTTCTTTTGAGCAAAACCTTTTAAAATTGAAAGGTTTGATAGGTTTTACTCAAAAGTAAGAAGCTTTCGCTCCTTTTATAAGGATTGTGGCACTGAAGCGTACCACAGGGTCCTTTCATTACAAGTACGGGTTGTACACTGTTATGTGTGCACAAACCATGAAAATAATCACACATCCAAATAAATATGAAAATGAAGGTAAAACAGTTTAAGGGGTACCAGGAAGTCCTTCAATCTTTCCAGGAATGCGATCAGGGCGTTGATAGTCAGTGAGAGAAATCTGGGGCGACCTACGGCTCTCGAGTTCGAACTGGTCCCTTCTGTACAACCTTTCATCAATTCGAGTGATGATCCTCTTCACATCCCTTCTATCCTGAGAATTCCATCGCTTAGTAGAACCAATTCCTTCATGTATCTCCTTCAACCTATAAGCCAAGCCATCCCTGACCATCTTCAATGTGTGATCCCAAAACTTGTGAAGATCTCTACACGCCATCAAGCAGTTTCGTTGTAGTTCATGCGGTATACAACTCGAATGGTTTCGATGATGAGTATTGTGAAAGCTGGTTGATGTCGGTATTTCTAGCGAGGTGGTGAAGTTGACACGGGTCTTATATGATTCCACGCAAGTTGTAAATCTTCTACACGTTCTGGATCACTATGCTTGATGAAGATGAGTAAGGACTTGATGTATTCACGTTGAATTTCAGTCGAGAAATGTCTCATTCTTCCCTGTACTTTAGCAAGATACAGATCTTCAATGTCGTTGAGAGACAAGTTTTGAAAGTCCGCTTCACGAAATTCATAGTCCATTTCGTCTTGTCTTTTGACCACGATAGACTTGAGGAAGGTGTAATCCCATTTAGACGAAAGGGTGACATGCTTAACAGCAACGATCCCTTTATCACTGTACACTTCATGTGGAGGCTTTCGAACCTGGTAGATTTTGTAGTAGATTCATCGGCGTTCTAGCCAATGGTGAATCCCGTACATTGCATCAATATTATACCGTTCCACGCTGTTGGAAAACATGTGGGTAGCCTTTTCTTCGATGGCTATGCAGTTGAAGTATATGGCTGCGAGCGAAGTGTAAGTGATGTAGCGTATTTCTTTGAACCATCGCTACCGTGTAGAAGAAATTCCAAATCCTTGTTGAAGAAGTAGCAAAATGGAATCCTAGGTTGATCGGTTGGTCGTTGGTAGAGGTCTAGACCGGTCGGTGTAGTATGGAGGGTTGTCTCTTTTGGTGAAGTCGATGTTTGCTTTAGGGTTGAGCCAATCAATGTTGGTAGACATGGCTCGTGCTATGTTTTCAAGGTGATATTCGACTTCAATAGCACTTTCCAAGCTGTCTTTGAGTAGTTGAAAGGCTTCATTCTTGATTCGTCTCAACTCTGATTTCGTCATCTTCTTCACATGAAACTTCTCTTGCAATGACTTAGCATGCTCCAATGTACTACCTTCTACCATATCTGGATCATCAGTTAGAGCGGGAGTGGCATCAACAAGTGTGGAAAACCATTCAAACTCGGTGTCATCTTCGTCGAGCCATGAGACGACATCAGCCTTAGGCGACTTTTTCTTTTTCTTTGGCCTTGATGAGGATGATGGTTTCTTTGTTGACTCTGGAGAGGTGGGTTGTTGTTGGGGCTCAGGGACTTCCTCATTGTCACCACCAGTATACTCAAAGTGATCACCGGTTTTCTCTGCTGGGTGGTAACTCGAGTCTGAGGTTTGTCGTGAGAAAGCGAGGATGAGATCGTCTTGTTGTTGGAGTCCTTTGGGGTGGAGGTTGCATGAAGATTCACGGACTTCTTTGGACGTTTAGGTGCAGAGTCCTTGTCCGTATCATCGTCATCTCTTGGTCGTTTAGGTTGATCTGCCTTGCATGATGATCTGAGTTGATAATCTAGTAGACCTTCAAAAATTTAGCTTCATCCGAAGTAAAAGTTGCAGATCGTTTTGACATTTGCATCACCAATTTAGCGATTAACTTCGGTTTAGATCGATTCTTTGGCCATTATATGTTTAACCAATGCGGCGATGTTTGGAGTAAGTTGTCTGGAGAATACTTCTCTAGTCACACCGGGGGCGGTGTCGAGAAGAAACTTATGAGTATATTCTCTTGCCGTCTTCTCCAATTCCTTTTGGAAACCTCCTTTGATAAACTGCTGGATTTGTTCCCTTTCTGTCAATAACTCATTTATCCCGTCTTGAAGAAAGTTGATTCTGTCGTGAGTTGATTCAGTTTTTGTTGGTTACATCCTTCTTCCGTACTTGGCTTGGCAGAACAATCCTTGTTTTAGCGCGGGATAACCAAGAGTCTGTTGGTTTCTTCACAGATTTGGAGGTGGATTTGGTTGTTCTTCTGGATGGTGGTGGAGAAGAGTGAGAAGATGAGTCCGATGATGATGAGATGTGAGGTGACTCTGGATCCTTTGGTGGTTCAAAGGTTTGTTCTTTGGAACGTCTTGGACATTGTAGAAGTCATCATATTCAACCTCGTCATCCTTTGCGGTCTTAGCCGTTCTTCAGCTGAATCGGCCTCTTCCTGCTTTGGCATGGTCGCGACCTCTTCATCAGTCTTTCTTTCGGACTTTTCTTTTTCGGTTCTTCAAAATCATAGGTGATGGTCTCCTCCAGTGTTGTTTGTGGATCGTGGGTGGTGGTACCGTCCCTTATCGGGTTGATTAACATCGGTTGTAGTTAGTGCACTTGACCCTCCAGGGCCACAATTTGTTGTTGTTTGAATTGTTCAGCAGCGTGTTGGAGTCTCAAATTTTTACCTTTTTCTGTAATCTTTGTCAAGTTGCTCTTCATCTGAACTTTCTTCTTCTTTTTGCTCAAGCACTGGAGTCTTTCCCTTGTCACCTTTGGGACTTGGAGGTTTTGCTACTTTCTCAGTTTCAACGTTTGGAGTTTTAGAGTAGAAAACTTCTTCATCGTATCGGTGTTTTGAGTCTTCATCGACTAGTTTTCTTTGCGGTTCAGACTTGGGAATGGGAATAGGAACAGCTTCCTTAGATGGAACTTTCCTTTTGAGTAGAGGTTTCCTCTTTGGGAACTTTCGTTGACTCTCGCTTGCAACACCTGCTTGCCTCTTCGGTTTTCCTAGAAGGTGTGCCAGAAGACTTGTCATCGAGAAAACCAACTTTACCATATACCTTTTGTATGAGTAAAGCTGTTTGATTGCATCAGAGAGAAGGTGATCGGCAGACAGCACACCTGTTTCTTTGTTGTAGATTCCTTGAATCATTTGTGAGTGTAGGCTCATACAACATGGAGTGATTGTTTGGGTCGTCGAGTCTCAAGGAATATCGAATTTAACCCAAGAGCTCTGGATCAGCAGTTTTGTGTATCGATGTATGGGATCTTGGTGCCTCGCTTTTTGAGGAAAGACATCATGTCATCCATATCAGAGCTTCAACTTCGATATGTTTCATGTTGACCAAAGCCCAGAAAATCTGTAGTTCCATGAGCTTGGGATGCTCATAACCACTATCCCATCTAGAAACAGATTTTGTGATGATGATGAAGAGGGTTCTCGGTTGAGGATATTCTTCAGATCAACGTAAGAGTGCTTGTTGATTACCCCGTAGCCGTCATAACCGATGTCGATCATGAATTGCAGAACGACTTCCGATGGGTGTAGCGTTGTACTCGGTTGGTTCAAGACGGGAATGAGAGAATAGCCCTAAGTCTGCTGGTGTGATGGTGATTTGCTTGTGTTTGAGAGTCACAGTCACAGCATTTTGCCCTTTGATCGCTTCATTGTGTGCGGAATTGCGTATGTAGATCTCCGGCGTGGCGAGTTGGTGAGCATATTCGATAAGAACGGTTCTTGAATGTCCACTGCTATCGGCAAGAAGACTCGAGCAAGTGAGTATCAAAGTCAACCGAAGGTTTTCTTTCCAATCTTCATCGGATAGCCATTAGGGAAGATATCAGCAGCGGTGAGAACATTTGGTGCTTCCACATTCTGCATTTGAGCGTCCATGTCGTGATCTGGAAGATATTTAGCCAAAAGAACCAACATATCGAAAGACATTATGTTAGTCAACAGATGGTTGTATTGTCTAATTATTGAATGTTATATGTCGATGATTGTTACGAGTCCAATGTCACTTGTTTGTCCAATAGTCCAATGGCGTGATAAGTTTAGTGAGTTGATTAACTTTAAGTTTTAAAGTCCATATTTTTACTTATTATTCACAACTTGTTAAACATTTAAGCTTATAGTGACATTATTGGTTTCGTGGCGTTATGATTTATTTATTTACAAGTTTGCAAGCGTAACAATTCATAATTAAGGTTAAACAAGGCTTAGGCGTAGAAATGGCAAGCTTATGTGTAAACAGGAATGGTATACGGCGTAACGCAAGCTTATGCGTAGGTTCTTGACTTAGCGTAAGAAATATTACGTGGAAAAGGGGTAGGAGCTTAGCGTAGGCGTTATAAACTTACGGCGTAAGGCTTACCGTAAAGTCAACCTTATGTAGAGGTCACTGTTTACGCATATCCTTCACAGGATACGCGTAGTCCCCTTATGTAGAACCTACGCGCGTAATAGTTACGCGGGTTGCTACGCATAACATTCTACGCGTAAGGTGATCCTTATGCGTAGTTTGCTAGAAACCTTGATTCGAATTTTCAAACGTGGAAGACCTGAAATAAATACGTCATAACACAATCATTAACATCTACATTCACTCACCATCAGATCATATCATGAATACACATATGACGATTACGGTAAGAACACTTATGCGAAAACCTAAACCCTAGGTTCAATTTTACGGTAGGTAATCTAGCCATAGAAATTGCACCAAAATGATTCCGGGAGGTCTAAGAAGCCTTATGAGTAGTTCTATCCAAGTTTTAACATCAGAATTTGAGTGAATCAAAAATACCCAAATGCGTATGAACTTAAACCCTAGTTTCTAATTAAAGATCATTTAGTGTTTCTGGGTTGGTTCTGAGCCTAGATATCATCAATTCACCATAAGAACAACATCACTCAACTATCTTTTTAACCAAAAACGTTCTCATTTGAAAACACCCAATTTCACGCATAAACCCTAATTCATAATATCAATCAATCCGTGTTATGGGGTGTGTTTTTATGATCAAAATAGTTTCAATGATGTTATTTAAACGTTTTGACACTATCTTTTCACCACAAACACCCACACTTGATTAGGTGTTCATACGCATCGTAGAACACCAAATCATTCATAAGTGAAAATCTAACGTTAGTTTTAATATAAATCAAAACCTTTGTTTACAAACACGTTTAGATTATGAAACCACTTACAAATTGAAGATCAAGCAAGCGGATTGAGAGATTGATTTTTACGCGTAGGATCTTGTTTGGTGAAGTAATAAATGTGAAGAGTAAATGTTAGGTGGGTGGTTTTAATTAAAATAACTTTAAGCTTTTGACAATTTTAGTCCCACCACCTTTACCATTTACAATCAATGCCTTTAACTTCCATTTTGGTTACCAAACGAATGATATTTTGGAAAAAAAATTGACGACACTCCCCCTCGACTTAAGAAATAATGAAATTTTATAAATTTTAGTCCGAGGAGTGTCAGTAAACCAGAAAAGTAACCACCATTATAAAAGAAACAATCGGGATAAGGTAACATGCAAGTACACGGTTTTATTAAACTGAAAAATATTAGCTTTCTCCCCCTCAACACTTGATCGAAAAAAATACTGAATTTTGAAAGATTTGAGTGTTGACGGAAGAATTGTACTTGCAATGTTAAAAGAAATATAGATAGAAGAATATTTTTGTTGTTTTATCGGATTTTACAATTTTGTATTTTGTATTTGAAAAATATTTACAAAAGGAGGTTTTGGTGTTTGACTGGTTTTTAAGAATGTTTTAAGAGTTCATCCAGTTCCTCTTGAGTCAAACACCTTATACCAATCCGGTGGACCAACTCATTAAACCTAGCGAGGCTAAGGCTTTGGTGAGTAGATCGCCATGGTATTCGGTACCCACAAAATAATTCAACAGTACCTGTTCCACGTGGTCCTTGATGAAATGATATCAAAGATCGATGTGCTTTGATTTCGAATGTTGAACTGAATTGCACGAGATCGCAATAGCACTCGATTGTCGCATACATCGGGATTCGTCAAATACGTAACCATAGTCTTTGAGTTGTGTTCTCATCCAAATGACTTGAGCACAACACGCCAACATGGCTACATATTCTGCTTTGGTTGAGGACAGCGATGTACAATCCTGCTTCTTCGATTTCCATGACACCAGTTTATCACCAAGAAATTGTAATGCTCCTGAAGTACTTTTTTGTGAATCTAAGCATCTGCATGATCGGCGTCAAAGCTTTATTAGTTCAAAACCAGAATCCTTGGATACCGATTCCCAAATTAATGGTTCCCTTGATGTCGGAGGATTCTTTTAGCCCAGAAGGTGGTTTTCAGTTGGTCTCAATGATAATGGGAGCAAAGATAGACGTAAAACAATATCAGGTCTGCTAGTTGTTAGATACATGTGAGACCCAATGATACTACGGTATTTGGTAGGGTCCACCAATTTCCCATGTAAATCAGCGTCTAGCTTCTTGGTATGAGCCATTGGTGTGGCATAGGTGTCACAGTTTGCATTCCAAATTTGTTTAACAGTTCAAGGGCATATTTGGGTGACAAGAAAATACCACGGGGTGATTGATGAACTTGCATTCCAAGGAAGAATGTGAGTTCACCCATCATTGACATTTCAAAATGTTTTGTCATAAGTTTTGCAAAAGCATTTGAGTATTTTAAATGTGTTGACCCAAAAATGATGTCATCTACATAGATTTGAACGATTAAGATGTGAGCCCCGTGATATTGTATAAAGAGTGTAGGGTCGACCGAACCTTTGGTAAATTTATTGGCAATAAGGAAGGATGATAACTTATCATACCACGCCCGAGGGGCTTGTTTGAGACCGTAGAGAGCTTTCTTCACTTTGTAGACATGATTAGGGAACTCTGGATCAACGAATCCTTCTGGCTGGCTAACATAGACCGTTTCTTTCAGTTTTCCATTGAAGCGGTTTTGACATCCATCGAAAGACCGTGATGTTCATGTGAGCGCAAATGTCGGAAAATCCGAACACCTCAAGAGGCGAGCAACGGAGCAAATGATTCTTCAAAGTCAATACCCTTTCCTTATAACCCTTAGCCACCAGACGTGACTTGTTTCTAATTAAGGTTCCTTCAGCATCCAATTTGTATTTCCAAATCCATTTTAGACCAATGACGAAGACCCTTGTTGGTCTTTCAACCAGTTCCCACACTTCAAGCGTTTGAATTGGTTGAGTTCTTCCTGCATGGATTCAATCCAGTTGTCCTTTGTCATTGCGTCTTTAATGTTTTTAGGCTTAGATTGGCAGATGGTGAGTGCATAAATGCAATGTTCACCATCTGTGTGAAGACGTTGTCTCGTTAGGGCGGTTGATTCGGGTTACCAATAATATTCTCAAGAGGATGGTCTTTTGTCCAACGATGTGTTGAGGGTTGATGTTGGTATACATTATGCAGATTTTGAGGATTCAAATGGCTTGTAGATGATTTCGCAACATCAGGTGCAGCAGTTTCATTAGCAAACGGGTTAAAGAACGCATTTGGATCAAAATATGCAGGTGGGGGTACTTCATTAAGAACATCATCAGTTGGTTCAGCGTCGTTGGATGCAGTTTGTTCAATTGTTGTTGTAGATTCAACTGGTGGTGCTTCTTCAACAGTAGTTGTTGTAGCATGTGTATCAGGTATAAGAGTATATCAGGTTGGCAGCGGAAACATCGGATACACCGAGCACGTTCATCAATGTCATCACTAAACAGCGAGAGCAAATAGCTTTTCCATTTGTTGGTAAGCGGGGGCTTGTTCAGTGATGATGGGGTTTGAGGGAAGTTTAAGCGGTTGTGACCGGGTTCCAAGCTGTTATGCTCCGAAGCCATTTCAGTAAGCTCATCGAAATTTGCATGAATCGTTTCCATAACCTGCTTTGTGCGACGATTCGGATCGGTAACCTTTAGAATTATCACAGTATCCAATAAAAACTCCAATGTCAGCTTTGGCTTTGAGCTTTCCAAAGTCATCATGATCATTATTTGGGTAGCTAAAGAGATCCAAATACATGAAAGTGTTTGAGATTCGGTTTTCTGTTGTGGATAAGCTCAAAAGGTGTTTTGTTGTGGCCTTTTGTAATCATTGAGCGATTCTGAGTGTAGCATGCAGTTGAGACAGCTTCAGCCCATAAGTAATCTGGAAGTTTAGCATTGATTAACATCGTTTTGGAAGCTTCCACTAACGTACGGTTTCGTCTTTCAACAACTCCGTTTTGTTATGGTGTGCGTGCAATAGATGTTTGATGCTCAATTCCCACTTTCTCATAATATTCCGAAGAGTTTGATTCACAAATTCAGTTCCTTTGTCGTTGAATTTGTGTTACGGTGTTCGAGCTGAATTTGAATTTTCGTGGAAAGGTGATGATCATCTGTGGAGCTTGGTCTTTACTTCGAAGAAAATAAACCCAAGTCCATCTTGAGTAGTCATCAACAATTACCAAGATGTAGCGTTTGCCATTAATCGTTTGCGTGCGCATCGGGCCACACAAATCCATGTGAAGAAGATGAAGCACACTGAGAGCGTGTTCCACCTTTGAGGGAAAATGAGCACGGTGCTTTTCCTTGTTCACAAGCTGAACATAGGTGATCTTTAGAATAACGGAATCTCGGGACCTTCAACAAGTTTGTGTCGAGCAAGGTTGGTGATGGTTTGAAAGTTTAGATGTGAGAGACGACGGTGCCATAGCCAAATTTTGTAGATGTAGCCTTTG
The DNA here is from genome assembly GCA_910596185.1 of Chrysanthemum makinoi. Classification (NCBI taxonomy): domain Eukaryota; kingdom Viridiplantae; phylum Streptophyta; class Magnoliopsida; order Asterales; family Asteraceae; genus Chrysanthemum; species Chrysanthemum makinoi. The sequence continues at coordinate 170,140,043 of OU343221.1, read as the reverse complement.
AGTAGACAGAGATGGGAGATGAAGCAACCATGTGCGTATAGACTAGAATTGCGAGGCGGAGCTAATAAGATCGTTTCCTTGTAGATCACGAATGAAACAAGTTTTCTCCCTGAAAGCGACTTCCAAATCTCAATCACAGAATTGACCGTGAAAAGAGATTGTGACCGAGGCCTTCCACATAATAAACCCTGCTAATTTCAATATTGCCATTGATATAATCTCCGTAGCCCATGATAGCTGCGAGGTGATCATTCGAATCGGCAGTGCCAATGAACTTTGTAATAAAGTTTGATAACATTTAAGGTTGCCGTCGTAATGGGGAACATCCGCTATCAACAATCCAAAGGATGATCTGTATCACCCGCATTACACACAGACGACACAGATGGAATAGAAGTAGATGTGGAACCCGATGAGTTAGAGGGTTCCTCAGAAGTTATAGTAGAAATACACACATCAATGATTTTATGCATCCATTTAAATCCTAGTGTATTATGTATCCATTTCCGCCATCTCCAACTAGTCTTAGCTTTAGTCTTAGTGAATGCACTAGGTGGTAGAACAATCCTTGGAGGTGATAGGAACTACTCAGGGACATCAATGCGTTTCTTAGAATCTAAGGAGGGCGGTCTACCAAGCACAGACTTAGAAGCATTAGTGGGCCTAGAGGTATTCCGATTCTTAGGATTCCGTAAACGAGACAAGATAGCTCTAGCAACACATTTGTCATGACAATCAGAAAGCATACTTTTACGACAGATAACACAAGAAGCATCGGTGAATATCAAAAGTACTTAAAGGTTTAGCATTCGTTACAACACTTTTTCCATTACATTTGTCCGACGCAATATCTAAAGTTGGTGCAACGTGAGTCTTATTCAAAGTCCTAGGGTGTTCTTCTACTTCAGGATTCCTTATTATTCTTTTCTTAGGTCGCAACTTCCTATTCTTCCTTGTATTGCTCTAGGCGTGAAGTGCGGACGTTTGGAAAAAGCAAATCTGTTGCAGTAGAGGAAAGCACATTAGTAACTTGTGGTTTGTCGTAGAGCAATCTGGTTCACGTTTGCTAAGTGTTACAGGTGCAATATTCTTAATGATGCTAGGCTGAACTTGTTCATACTTTCCTAACATTTCCCTTAACTTAATGATAGTGTGAACCAAATCTTAATTTTCAGAATGAAGATTTCCATCAAAATTCATGACTTCTTTAGTGTATGCAAGATAATGATCAAGTTCGTTTGATGCTTCATCTCTGTTTGAGTAAATCAAATATGACACCATATTCTTGTTTAACTTTGGAAAGATCATGTTCATATTTTGAGATTTGACACTTAAAAGACACGTTTTGATCATCCAGTTGCTCAAGTTTTGGATTAAGAATTTTTGCATGCAACTTGGCGATTTTGTTTTGAAAAGCAAGTTGTTGATCGTGAATATCTTTTGACACCAATTAAGACGACGTTTTGCATTTGAAAGTTCGTTTAATAATCGTTCATTTTCAACTTTTAAAGACTTGATTTGAAGCACATTATCAGTATTCTCAACAATTTCATCAGAATCAACAGTATCAGCAGAGAGATAATTAGATGCATATGCAACAGATTGTAATAACACAACATTATGGATATCAGCACAGATAACATCTTCCAAGAGTCGATCAACATCTTTTCTCAACAGTTTCTTTTTACGTTTAGTATTTGAAATCGATGTTTCTGTTTTCTCGAAAACTATTTTCATGAGACCAAGTTCCTTGTGAAAATCCCTTTCCCAATATAGTGCACAAGTTTTCAAATTTTTGACATGGGGTAAAATTATTTTCTGAAGAATATCTCTTTGTTCTCGCGCCATTGGCGATTGAAAATGTTGAACTTTTATTTCAAAATGAAATTCAATCTCACGTTCCAAAATTTTGAGGTCAGATAAGAAAGTGTCAAAATATTTGATAACGCGACAACTTTCGGCTTTAGCTGTTACTTCACTAAGTGAAGGTAAAGGACCAATAATTTGTGCACCATTGTGTTGGGGACTAACTTCAGAAAATGGTGTGATAACCAAAGGTTTGTTAGAAGTATCTTGTTGTGTGACAAAAGTTACGACTTTTGAATAGTTAAATGGTTTGTTATAAACGACATTTTCCTTTTTTGACCGACTCTCGTCATCAGCATCTAATTCCTCCATGCGATTATATTCAACAAGAGTCATAATTGAATCATCAATTCTATTTTCGCCTGTAAACTTCAGGATTTGGTTTGAATGCTCCGTGTGAAAACTTAGGTTTGTAATCAGCAAGATTCGGTCCATATCCATTTGGATTTGGTTTGAAAGTAAACTTTTGAATCTTGTGATTGATTCACCATGTTTATAAACAACATTTCGAAACTCTTTGATTTTGTTTTGTAAGTCGACAATTTGTTCAAGATAGTTATCTATCCGTTTCGTGGAATGCTTTTTGTATTTAGAGAACTGTTTTTGACAAGTTAACAACTCAGCCTTGGCTTTTGAGTTTCAAAGTAAGAGCGTTAATTTGTTGTTTATGTTCATGTTTCATTTGTTCTATTTGAGACAACAAAGCATTCTTCGAAGCGGCTAGATCACGAATCTGTCGTTCCAAAGATTTTTCGTTTTGATGTGATTTGGCAAAAGCGGCTTCAAAACCTTTTTCACGGTTTTCTTGAGTTTTGAAAAAGTTGATTTGTCGAATTAAGCATTCATTGTCCCTAATTAACAGTGCATTTTTCTCTTTTAATTTCGTGCAAATTTCCAAACGAGATTCTTGGTCTTTAATTAAGGTCAAGAGCTCAATTTCTCTATTAGAAAAAAGCTCATCTTGTTCAACGTTAGTTTCAACATAATCATTATTTAGATCCTCAAATATAACCACGGAGTCAACTTGATTATCAATATGAACCATAAGGTTATCTTGATCATCAAATATAACTACGGGATCTATTTGATAATCATCGGAATGAAATGTGGATGGCTCATGTTGAACACTCTGATCCTTGTCGGATGGAGAAATTGGCGGAGATATCAGTCGATAATGAGTATATTTTGTTCGGTACTGAGACAAGCCATCAGTGTCACCTGGGGGCCTGTATCACTCATGTGTAGAGCTTGCATGTGTGCCATCAACATCACTGCTGCATTAGCCTGCAAGACCTCCATATCATCATCGAATGCATCGCCATAAAGCTGTTCCTTGTTGGTAAGAGTGCCACCGCTTCATCACTTTGCTCTTTGCTCGGGGATGGGTTATAAGCTGTAATGGGGTTAATGATTAGCCGTTGTTATAAGCGTAATGAAGAGGGTCATCTGCGACATAACCTCGATTACGAACTTCAATGCGTCCATTGTTCCAACAGCGATTACTTGTGTTTGATGAGGAACGAATGCGATTGTTGGATGTTTGTATACCGGCGAAGGCTTTAGCAATCATAGCAAATCCTTGTTGCAATTCATCAAAAGCATCGGAGTCATCAGCTTCACGTAAAGTGCTTGAGCATTGTTGTTGTTGTATGGAACCAATTGAGTTTGTTGAGGTTGTTACTGTGACGGATCATATGGTGTGATGGTTGCGGATTGGTTGAGGAGGAACACTAGTTTGAGCCCACAAAGCAAGTTGTTGATTGTCCGGAAGTGACTGTGGAGCCGCGAGTCCACGGATAGCCCTTTCTTTGTCAACTTCTTTTTGGTGAGGCTTCAAATAGTCGTACAACAATCCGTATGTAGCATGATGAAGATTCTTAGCTTGACGGAGAAAAATGACATACTTTTCCCATTTCGGACCAAGACTACTTAGGAACTTAGTGTTGACAGCAATTCGTGGCATGATGATATTGTGTTTGTCCAAATCATTGATGATGTCTGAAAAGCGATGATGATATGACTCTAATGTCTCTCTGGTTCAATCATGAAGTGTTCATAAGCCAAGTAGATTTTGGATTCCATGTCTTCGATTGAGCGTTGTGCCTTCCATAAGAAGATGAATATGTTCCCACATTGCTTTAGCAGTCTTTTGAGCATCAACACTTCAAAGGATCGGATTGGGTAATCCCAAAAGGATGTATTGCATTGCTAGTTCATCGGCTTCAAATTGTAGAAGTTCATCACTGTGAGTGCGAGACGGTTGCAATGTTGGTGACAGCATCTCTTGGTGGATTGGCATTAGGATCTGAGGGTGTGACAACAGTAGGCATCTGAAATGGACCTTCCATAATGACCTTTTAAGAACTTTCCATGTGGCTTCTTTAGATCACAAAACCTAAAGAACCTTATCATCAATTGATCATAATTTCGAGGTGAGCATTGGAGGTCTATCAAGTGAGCCAGCTTCATGAATTGATTGTTGGCTACTTTAGGCTTCACACATCTTGCCAAACCATGTTGGTTCCTTCATAGTACTCCTGGATGGATGTTGATTGTAAAAGTTTGTGTAGGTTGTACTTGAAGACTAGGTGGTGGTTGAACCATTTGTGGTGGAATTGCACCAGTTGTGGGTATGTTGTTGATAAATTTGTTGTTGATGATTAAATTGTTGATGTTGTGGACTTAGTTGTTGTTGTTGTTGTTGATTATAAGTGTAAGGAAAATAGCTAGAGTATGGTGGTTGTGACATGTTGAAAACTTGTGTTGTTAAATGGATCTTTGTAGTTGAATGAACCGTTGTTGATGAAGTATCCTTAGGCGTAGAAATCACAGAAAAGCAAAGTACCACTTATGCGTAAAATCACCAAAGATACGCGTAACAGCAATAATTACTGTAGGATTAGCTACGCGTAGAAATGTCACTAAAGTTATGCGTAAACAGAAAGTTAAGCGTAGAAACTTAGGCGTAGGATTAACTTATGCGTAAGACAAAGCTTAGGCGTAAGATGAATCTTATGCGTAGGAGTTCTACGCGTAACTTAAGCTTATGCGTAAATTTAGGGTTTTACCCAAAAGATCTTTTACACTATCACAGTGAAAAAGATATCCAAAGTCGAAGTGTTTTCAGGCTTATCAAAGCAAGAAAAACAGTGTCAACAAACGAAGATCAAACCAAGGAACTCTTATGCGTAATATTATGGTTTCGTTATGCGTAGAACTTCACCAAAAATGATTTTTGCCCAAAGATGTTTCTAAACCAGATTTTTGTGATGAAATAGCTTCAATATCACCAAAATAACACAAAATTGTGAAACTTGATGATCCAAAGCTTAAAAACCAGTTATGCGTAGAACTAGTACCACGTATAACACCAAGCTCAAAAACAATGATCCACACGTAAAGTTTGAAACTTTTTGCCAAAAACAGATATTTTAACACCTAAAAACTTTGAAAGGACAAGAATCTTGATTAAAAGTGTAAAAATCAGTTTTAAGCGATCCAAAGTTGAACCATTGTTATCGTAAGACCGAAACTCACTTTAACAACAAAAACGACTCACCCCAACTATTTGGCGAATGATACCACTGATAGGTTCCCATATTAGTAACACAAGCATCAATATAAGAAATAGAAGAGAATAGATCGGTTGAACAATAACAAACAAACATTTATGCGTATGAATAAAGAAGGTTATGTATGAAGTGAAAGAGAATAAAATTGAACAACCAACCCTCAAGTGAGGTTATTACAAGACTATTTATAGGAGAGGGAGCTAGGGCAACACTCCTAGTCCCTTCCTTTCCTTATTGGACTTGGGCCAAGGCTCATGGGCTTTCTACATAAGCCTTGGCATGATTCCTAACATAAAAGCCCTATTAAGCTAACTATTACATATGAATCACTAACACTTGAATTAATGTTTAGGAGTGATTCCAACAACGCCTCGTCCTTCAAGGTGAAGGTTGCATACTTAACCTTACAATCCTCATCATAGTTACTCACAGCAACCCAGTCGGTTTTCTCCAACCACCTAGTTAGGTAAACTACTCCCTCAGTTCCTCCAAACTCAATGGGACCACGGAATCGGAACTCTTTGTAGGTACAACCTGAGTTGATTCACATGGGGTTCCACTAAGTGTTAGAGATTAGCCTCATTTGGCGAGTTCAGCAATTTGCGACACTAGGCGGTCAATGTGGGTTGGGTTCATAGGTGGAGGTTTTGTGGAGCAGGACCATTCTCAGCGATTGAGTTCACATTAGGGTTCTCTACCGGTTTGGGTTATTAGTGTTAGGGTTCTCTTGGTGAATGTGGTGAGGTTGGACAACGACCTCGATGGGCGGGGCAACAATAGCAGCGAGGGCTGCTCGGTTGTTCCACGCGGGTTCGTCTTGTTGCCACCATTCAGGCAGAAAACAGTTCATAAGTTCACAAATTCGCTGCAAAATAGAGTTGGGTTCCAAGGATCACTAGTTATCGCTCAATACATAATCAAGGTCAACAAGGACAACGCTATACCAAAGCGAAACAATCAAATACCGAATCATAACTAATGATGCACGTTCCAATAACCATAACTCATAGGTTTCAAAAGTGGAAATACATGGAAGGATACGAAGAAATCAAAAACGATCCTAACGACGATACCAATAAGACAACTAGGATAATCCTACATCTCAAACCAAGTACTACTTAGTTTCAAGATGGTACAAAACCATAAATCTAATACTATCTACAAAGAGGCTAACTCAACACGTCGAGCGTCGCGATCACTCTTAAGCTCTGCGACCTCTCTCTCCAACTCACCAATCCTACGCCAAATCGCTCTATCAGCATCACGAGATGTCGCGAACCCTCTCAGCGAGGTCCCCAACACGCTCTTGAGCTCCGACAAACCATCATGCAAAACCCTAGTCCTCGACTACAATACCCATATCTCGGTCTCAGATCCTCATACTAGCCGGGATACTCCAACTAATCGATCCGTCAACTGAATAAGCCTAGTACCCTGTGATGTTATCCTCTCCCACATCAGACCCGTCTCACCATTACTCCTCGGGCTTTTCGAAGCAATCTCGATGGTATCTCATTGAATCCTAACGGGCTACCTATATAAGGTGAGTAAGGTGGTGAGTCGATGTCTAAAGGTTGTCCAGGCGACTCAGGCTCATGCAAAGAAGAACCGGTCATTCTGAGAATGTGCGAGGACTCTGTAATGGAGGAGTACCCCTTAGGGATATCCTCATCACCCTCCTCCTGAGGATCCTCATCCTCATCAACATACTGCTCTTCAATCTCATGTTCCTCCTCAACCTCATGCTCCTCCTCGCCCTCATCCATAGGGGGAGAGTCCATGAGTCGAAGTCTCTGTGCAGGTAAATCCTGAGGTAGTACACTAGGAGATCTAGGCCTCCTAAGACATGGTGATGCTGGTGGTGATGAGACGAAGGAGAGTGGGCTGCTAAACGGATAGGTGATGATGGTGGTCTCACGGACATGCGGGCAGTGCTATAAGCAAGCCTAGGAGTCTGTGCTCGCGCTAAAACCTAATGTAAAGTGAGCTGCCTAGACGAGCTAAGGCGATCTGATGATGATGAACTAGTGTGACGGGCAATCTCATAAGGATCACCCTGCGCAACCGTCATGAGAGTCAATGCTGACAAACTAGCAACAACAAGGACCTCCTCAGACACATCAAAAGCTAGTGAAGGCATAGTCTGTGACAATGGCATAGGGTAGGTATAAGTGTTCGAAACAACTAGTTTTAATAAGCGCATCAACTCAACCAAAACATATATCACATAATGAAAGCTTTAAAAGTAGATGTACCGCATTACTCAAAACATGCCTTTAATAAAACACATAAATTTAGTTTCATCACATAATCCCATATCAATTCAATCGAGTTCAAAATTTCCAAAATCATAATATATAGTTTACTCAAAATCATATACCGTTGTATCTCGATAATCACGTCTCATTTACCCAAAATCAATAATCATGTCTCATTTTCCAAAATCAATAATCATATCTCCAAATCATAACGTTTCCATAAACAGTTCACAATATCCCTTAACAAATCATCTCATAATTCAAATCGCAGTTCATACCATAATCAAATAAGAAGCCGGAGGTCTCTTTGGAAGCGATCTCTACCCACGGGTGTACCCTGGTGTAGGGGTAGGATCTGTCTACATTTTACCTCCCCCATACCCTGCCTAGGCGGGATTGGGTTTGTTGTTGTTGTTGTTGTGGCTTGGCAAGCGGGCGTGCGTCGGTCGAGGATCAATTTTTCTTAAAAGTGGTTATAGTTTAGGGTTTATAAAATACCTAATTCTCTATAACCTTGAGCTCTGATACCAATCTGTAACACCCCCAAATCTCGGTACAGCGGAAGATTTAATCAATTTTTCGGGGCGTTACTATTGGATTGGTATCGCACACAAGTATAGCCAAAAGATAGTCATTTAACATTCAAAACCAATCCCAAATTTAGATATTCAAAACATTTAATCCAAAAGTATAAATATTAGGCCCAAAACATAGTTTAATAAAATAGGTCCCAATAATTTATCAGAGTCAGAAATGATCCTTGAACCCCACCTTCTTGCCAAGCTTCCACCGATCAAGTAATCCAAACATCTCTCAAATACTTGAGAAATCATGCTAAAAGGTCAGCTTACGCTGGTGAGTTCATAGGTTTAAGTTCAACAAAATCATAGTGAACCTGTAAGAGTTGATTTGCTATGCAAGACCTAAGATAGATAAATACCGTTTCACACACTGATCCTACCCGGATCTCCAATCATATCCCACATTCAGGGATTACTCGGGCCTCGCGACTCTAGTCCGACACGTGGCAAAATCTAGAACAATTGCCAACCCCAGACTAGGTCGATGTAGAAGTCTATTCTTAGCTAGGCACGGTTAAACCTAGACTAAGGCAACAACTACCGCACATCTATCTAAATAGTCAAGCATATAAGCAAATCCAAATAGTTTTAATGGTCCAAAACAGTAGCATGATTCTCACCCCAATATAGTTAAAAACGCTATGAAACTCACCTCAAGCAATCAACGCACAAATAAACACTAGCAGAAGAATACGGTAATCACGGCACATCAACTATCGACTCGACACAACCTATTAATGTAGACCAACTTTAATATATATTCCTCAAAATCCACGTATCTACCCCAATGTATTCCACTTATTTATTTCCAAAAACGTCTCGTTTCACCATTTAATCCTAGTGTTTGGTATTCCTCGTGTGGGTGTATCGACTCAATATGATGCCATGAATGCACTCAAACAACCAATATGTTATGCTTCGCAACACAATATGCAACTCCATTCAACACAATATGTGACTCAATGCGACACAATGAGACCTCTAAACGATAAGCTCCATAGTCCAATAAGTTTCGGAATAAATAGTAGACCTTATCGAATTCGTCAACTTGATAAACTCATTTATTTACTCGTGTCGCTTATTATCCCATAAATCAATCGTATCCTAAAGATTCATAAGGATAATTCACCCATTAATATGGTTACCCAACGTACCTAGCGGGCTCTTATTAGATTCGTCAACCTAATAAGTCCGCTACCCACGTGGATCAACACTATTAACGTTAGTTTATCCGTAACCCATGCACATAACGTAAGTAAATAAATACTTAACTAGTATTAAATGTCCACAATAGAAATTTATCGATAAACGTGTAATCGAAACCTTAATTACTTATTTATTACAAAATGTTTCCAATTTAGTCGTTAGTTTCCATTTAAAAATAGTAAATAACAAGATAAAACTCGTTATCAACATTTTTGGTACAAAAGTCCATTTATTATTTATATTTCATAGTTTATTAGCATTTTCATGTATATATATACATTTCGTCAAATTCCAATATTAATCTCATATCGTTATTCGTTTCGAGCCCACAAGCACGAGTCATAACCTCTCGGCTTTTAATCAATCAATAGTCCAAATTATACTAAAGTCCATGTTACGGCTTTGTCGGAGTCAACTATTTACTAAAAAGTCAAAGTAACGCCGACGTAGCTCAAAGTCAACAATATATATATCAAGTCCAAATTTAAAAGTCATAATAGCGCAATTCAATCCCAAACCAACTCAAAACAATCTCGCCAACCAATCAATCAACCAAATATACCCAAAACCAATGTTATGACCCTAATGGTCATGACACGGTCGCGGTTAAGACCACGTGAACCAAACAAGCTCTAGAAGCTTTTCGGCTCCACGCGTCTCATCCAAACCTCAACTACATCAACCAACAAGCTACCAAATCGACCCGACCCGGACCTGTGGCCCAAGTGGGTCACGTACACCAACCATGAGCCACGTACGTGGCCTTGGTGGTTTGTACGCCCCATATCTCACAACCAAACACAACCAAATCACTTCCACAACATCCCAATCCAATCATTCAAGCTCCAATCACTAACCAAACACAAAACCCATCATCTATCTTAACCAAAAATATGAAACTAGATATAAAATGCATAAACCCATCAAATTGATACACCACACACTTACCAAACACTAATTACTTGTTTATTTTGACACTAATTAGACATAATTTCATGTTCCACCCAAAAGCCCCAAATTTCATCATTAGGTCGACACCCTAGATTTCAATTTGTGGCTTCTAATAGCTCAAACAAGCTCAAATCTTTTTCCATTTACCTTATTCAAGTACCAATTGCAAAACCCACTTGAAACCCTAAAAGTACGAATCTTGATTCAAAAATTTGAAGGTGTTATGGAGGTCCAAATGGAGCATGTAATATATGGTTAGAAAGAGGAGAAAGATAGCTTCAAGATGGAGGTGGAGGTGGGGGGTGACACGCCGGTGGTGGGCCGTGGTGGCCGAAACAGTGGCCGGCGGCCAATAGGTGGTGGCTAGGGTTTGTTTTAGAGAGAGGTTAGAGAGAGAAAGAGGGTTGTGTGTGTGTTTTAGAGAGAGAATGAAAAGGTGAAAGTGTGGTGAGGTGAGGGTATATATACTAGGACACTAGGACTTAAAAATAAATAAATATGGGGGAGGGGGCGCCGGCTAGGGGAGAAAGAGGGGGTCGGAGTTGTAATTTTTTGTAACTATCCCGTTTACCCTATCCCGAGCTCATATATTGTCCCTCGAGTGTCCCACGACGTTCATTCGACTTTCTAACATCGTTATTTATGTTTTTCCACGAGTTTTGACTATTTATTTGTCAATTTTCGAGTTACGATCTAAAAGTTACAATAATTCTCGTTTTAGGCTTTTCTAATGCCGAATCGAATAGTGCCTACCAAATAGAGTTAAAAATCATATGATAACTCATTTAATAATAAAATAAACCATAAAAACCAATAGATGATATAAAATCATGTCATGGTTTCTAAAAATAGTGATAAAGGCAAAAGCTCGGTAAAAAACCCTAATTTTTTCTCTCTCCCATTGGAGATTTCTGGCCGCCTCTCCTTCACGTTTTCCGGCCAATAAACCATCCAAACATGTCCTCTCTACCTTCTTGGGTATGCAATACATGTTTTGTTTGTGGTTTTCTGTCAAAGGAGGGGCGGTCGTGATTCGTTTTCCATCTATTCATCATATACGAAATCTCCATGAAACCCTAATTATCCTTATTTGTTTATCGGTTTTTTCTGGCCGTTTTAAACATTATCATGTTCATTAGGGTTTCGATTTTTTTGCCTTTCAGATCGACTTTCAATACTTCCTTTTATTCTTGTCGGTTTTTGATTATCCTTGTGATTATTAATCCGATCCATTTGTTATTGATTCGATCTGATGTTTAGTGTGTCTGACCGACTACTATTACATAACCTCTCTAGGGTTTATTTTTTGGTCGACTTTGGGTGTGGGATTCTGATATGCTGAACGTTTAACCAGTCTCTAATTATTTAGGGTTCGGTTACTGTTACATCTATTGAGGGTTTGTGATATTGATCTGCTCGTTAACCCATTCTAGGGTTTGTGTGTTCATTGCATGTTCGAGGGCTGATTTAAGTGTTCTATAAGTGGGTTTTTAGAGAGATGTAAGTTAAGTTTCAGGGTATTCTTATTCAAAAACCCTATTCCGCTTTCACAGATCTGCTGGTGGTGTAATGTTTAATCTTCTGGGATCTGTTGGCGAGGCATTGGATTGTTCCTAACAATTGGTTAGGATTTCTTGTGTTGAATCCCTGTTACCGTGGTGTTAAGACCTGAGCACCTGATGGTGGCATGTTTATTTAGTCGGTTTGGGGTTCATGTAAGTTGTGATATCAGATTCATGCTGTGTGGTGGAACAATGTTATTTGTTTCATGGAATTATATGGCTTTTTCCAGCTACATCTGGTTTGGTTCGGGTAGTTTGGATTCAATCTGATTCGCATTGATGGGTTAGGAGCTCCTATTGTGGATGTGCGTTGGTTTATACGTATTTGTTGGTTATGCTTGTTGGTATTTCAGTTTTGCATCTCAACATACACCTTTGGAGCGAGTTTGAGCTTGCTGCTCTATCCGTGGTTTTAGAGTCCCTCACCAACCGTTGTGTGAAACTTGTGAACTGTACTTTGTTTTGAGGACCATGATATTGTATATTTGGAAGACGCTGGAAGTTTGGACTACTATGGTGACTTGAAGATTCAAGTATTTCTACTTGAAGTGCATTTATTTTTATTTGTTTTATCGTTGTAGTCTGATGTTTAGTTATAAGTGTGGTCTGTCACGCTTATATTGTAAGTTATAGGAATGATGTGCATTCCTATAGGTGAGTCTGTAAGTGTCCTAAGGGACTGAGATGAGATTCACCTAGAAACCTAGATTGGGCCCACCCACCCTCATCCTTTGTACTTCAATGTTTTTGGCGTAATATATTTTACCGGGGTGAATTAACCCTTTTACCAAAAAAAAAAGGCAAAAGCTCGGTTTAGTTTAACGTAATGCGGTTACCTAAAGTAGACCCCCTAAATCTCCAGTTGTCACAAATTGCGTCCGATAGTTTTGAAATGAATAGGTTAATGTTGCTTGTGTGGCAGCGTTTAAGTTTTGAAATAGATTTTGAAATTTTTGCAAGTATAGGCTCTTAGAAGTACATGAATAAGAAATCGAAACGCATCGATGGTGAATGAGTCTTCAGTTTAATGATGACTAAAAGGTGACGCAATTATAGTTTACATGAAGTATTAGACATTTAACGGTTTATTACATGAAGTATTAGACATTTAATGGTTTATTAACAAAAGAGTGAATATATATATATATATATATATATATATTTAAACAGATATATATTTATATTACTATTATTCAAATAAGGATACTATAAATGTTAACTCGGTTTAATGTGTTTTTGTTTAGAAACTTAAAAGGTTCCTATTGTTTAATTATTACAAAAATGTAGTAAGTTAATATATACTTTTTTCAAAAATCGGCATGACTCATGTGTAAACTTTTATTCATTATGGTTGGATTCTAGCATTATAATTAAACAACTAAAATTAATAATCTAAACTTTTTTGAAAATTCGATTAGCCCAAGATATTCGTTTAGGTTTGATATGAAAACTTATTTAATAAAATCGTGTTTTCAAAATTTTGTTTAATGTTTAGGTTTACTATTTAAGACTTAGTAAAATTTTTGAGCGCTGGATTGAATGACTACGTGGATATGCATGTAGAGTCGCGTTGCTTGCCAAAATAGATCACGAAGTTATGGCGTTACGAGAAAGATTTGGACACCAGAATTGTGCCGGGCTAATGGCGTAGGGGAGAGACTCAAACGACTTGGTTTTCATTTAGGCATTTACGGGTTTTACTCTTTTGTTCCAATTCCTATGTATTTTCGATTGGCTCGTTAGTATTTAAACAACACACTCTCAATTTTTAAGGTGGGCTGTGGCCTGGTGGGGTTGTGTATAGTAAATGGGCTTCGGCCCATAGCTTAAACAAGCACACCACCAAATCTTTACGGGCTTTGGCCCAACTGTAATTGCTATCAGGTTTCTTTTATGCTTGGGAGAAAAATTGCATTTCTAGTTTTTGCGAAATCGTTTTGGAAGCAAGGGCTCAAAACCAAACGCTCTAGTCCTCGCGACATGACTCAAACCAAACGTGCTCTCAACCATGGATTCGAGACCTCTTGACTGGGCAACAAGTAGTGCACTCACAATACTCAAAACACACCCAAACCATTTTAACCAAAAGCTTAGTCCAATCGGGTTTCATATCGCGGAGTAAGGAAACTAATAAATTTTATACTAATGTCGGGAGAATTTGGGTTTCAACCATGGCATAAACCAATTTCCAACGACCTATCTTTCATTTTTCAGTTAGCCGAGGTTTTACCACTATGGTGATAACCACAGTGGGTTTCGACCCACAAGTAAGCCAAATCGAAACTTACCATATGAGCAAATGAAAGATTAACATTATGCTAAACCATAAGCTAGGAGGAATTTGTAATTGCTATCAGGTTTCTTTTATGCTTGGGAGAAAAATTGCATTTCTAGTTTTTGCGAAATCGTTTTGGAAGCAAGGGCTCAACAACAAAACAGCAGCTATTTTCCCAGTCCTGTCGACATGCTCAATCAATACACAAAGTGCTCTCCATGGATCGAGACCTCTTGGTGGGCAACCAATGTCAAGTATTTTGCACTCACTTGAGGATACTCAAAACACGAACCCGATGAACCATTTTAACCAAAAGCTTAGTCATATCCGGGTTTCCATATGTGGAGTAACGGACTAATGAACGGCGGTCCGGTCTTGGTCTAGGGTTTTTGCCGGATTCGGTCTCGGTCCGGTCCAGTCCGGTCCGTTCCGGACCACAAACCCAAAATTTAGCCTTGTTGAACCGGACCGACCGAGACCGGACCGGACCAGACCGACCACATTCGGTCTCGGTCTCGGTCTAGTGTTTTTGCCAGATTCGGTCTCGGTCCGGTCCGGTTTTCGACCGATGAGCACCCCTACTTTGTGGTTGACCAAGAGAAAGTGATAGATGAAGATCTGGGAAGTTGGGCTATATGGTTGCATGTGGAAACGAGAATGGAGGAAAAGAACAAAACAAAATTAATTGTGACAGGTTGGAAAAGATAAGAATTGATATAATTATTAGAATTTTTAGTGTATTGCGTCTCCCATGTTCCGCTGAGCTAAACTGTATTTGTAATATTCCGGTTCAGTAAAATTTATGAGGTAACGCTTCTGAATACGTTTTTTAGAAAATATTATAAACACAAAACTCTCCACTCCGAGAATTCATTTTAAGCTTGGCTTGCCCCTACTGTAGTGTCGGTATGCGTGTGGTGTCGGGTTTTTGATAGAAACGAGATAACCTCTCATTTAAAGTTTTTAATCATCAGTATATGTCAGGAAATGATAACTTTGTAATTCTTAATGAAATTATGCAATGCCAATGATTTATTGCAGGCTACGGTGTGCGGGTTAGCTACCCGAACTAGTTATGTAAGCTCATGTATGCTTAATTTAGTAGGATTAGTAATAATAAATTATCATTTATTATTAAATAATAGTTGGAAAATTACCGTGTGTCACAGCCTCCTTGCCTTAAAAGGAAACCTGTGCTCGGTTTTCAGTTAGAGTTACCCGCTGAAGTTGAAAAGAGTTGAGGGTATTTACGCTTGATTTCATCTTCACGTTCCCAGGTAAATTTTGGACCTCTTTGAGAGTTCCAACGAACCTTAACAATAGGAATGTGGCTTTGATTGAGCCGTTTGACATCTCGGTCCATGATTTCAATGGGTTCCTCAATAAAGTTTAGTCTTTCGTCGATTTGAATTTCCTCCAGTGGAATAGCAAGAGTTTCATTAGAAAGACATTTCTTCAGGTTGCATACGTGAAACACGTTGTGCACAGAGCTGAGTTCTTGTGGTAACTCGAGTCGGTAGGCCATCGGCTCGATTATGGTGAGAATTTTGAAATGTCCAGTGTAACGGGGATTTAGCTTCCCGCGTTTTCCAAAACGGATTACGCCTTTCCATGGTGAAACTTTTAGCATGACCTTGTCTCCAACTTGGAACTCAAGTGGTTTTCGCCTCTTGTCTGCGTAGCTCTTTTGACGATCACGAGCCACTTGCATTCGGCTCTTGATTTGCACTATCTTCTCAGTAGTCTCTTGTATCAGTTCAGGACCAGTAAGTTTACTTTCTCTGACTTCGGCCCAACATACGGGTGATCTGCACTCTCGACCGTAGAGTGCTTCGTAAGGTACAACTTTGATGCTGGTATGATAGGTGTTGTTATAAGAGAATTCGGCTAATGGCAAATGTCTATCCTAGCCATTTCCAAAATCTATCACACATGCACGTAGCATTTATTCTAGAGTCTGAATGCTCCTCTCACTTTGTCCATCCGTTTATGGATGGTACGCGATACTCATATCAAGGTTGGTCCCCAAAGTGTTTTGGAGTGATTTCCAAAAGTTCGATGTGAAACTGATATCTCTATTTGAGATGATGGAAATTGGAACGCCATGACATGCAACGATCTCATGTACAATCGTGCAAGTTTGTCCATGCTGTCATTTTCCTTAATTGGTAAGAAATGGGCTGACTTGGTGAGACGATCAACGATTACCCAAATAGTGTCGTAACCGCTAGATCATCTCGGTAGCTTGGTAATAAAGTCCATTGTTATGCGCTTCCATTTCCATTCGGGAATTTAGGGTTGTACAAGTAGACCTGATGGCTTCTGATGATCAGCTTTGACCTTCGAACAAGTTAAACATTGACTGACATAGGTTGCGATGTCGGCCTTCATGTTCGGCCACCAATACAATTCTTGAATCTAGGTACATCTTGTCGGACCTAGGGTGGATGGAGTACTTAGACTTGTGGGATTCGTGCATAATGGTATCACGAATTCCTCCATAGCGTGGGACCCAACTTCGATCCTTGAAACATAAGATTCCATCCGACCTTTTCACGAATCCATTTTCACTTTCTGGCATTCTGTAAAGGTTCTCGTTTGGCCAGTTTTCCTCTTTGAGTGCTTCTGCTTGAGCCTCAAGGACTTTGGATGGAAAAGGTGAACTGATTGTCATACCCAAGGATCTGACTCTAAGGGGTTTAGGTTGTTCCTTCCTGCTGAGTGCATCAACAACTACATTTGCTTTACCCGGGTGATAACGAATTTCACAGTCGTAATCACTGAGTAATTCCAGCCATCGGCGTTTTTTGGGTAAAGGGGAGTAATCCTGCACCTTGGTAAAGTATATTAACCAAGCAAACATTGAAGTACAACGGATGAAAGTGAGTATCTCACCTCAGTTCCTTAGGACACTTACAGACTCGAATATAAGAATGACACACCATTCCTATAACTTACAATAAAATGAACCTACCAATAATGACACAAGTACATAAAATTCACACCACTACTCAAGAAAAACACTTGATCCTTCTATATCACTATGACGATCCACCTTAACTTCCATGAAGAATCCACGTAGAAAAATCCAAGCGATCTTCAACATAAAATATGTTTGCTACACAAAGATCCGAATGCAAACCAAAGCAAACAAAATCTGCCATAAAACTAACAATAGGGTTTAGAAAACCCTAACTTACAACTCCATGATCAAGTAACCATCAAATAAGAAGCAGTTCACAAATTTCGCACAATGGTTGATGGAAGACTCTAAAACCACGGATAGAGCAACAAGCATAAACTCGCTTCAAAAGTGTGAGTTGAGATGCTAAACCGAATACCCCAACAAGGCGCCAAAATAGATTTTTGAATAAGAACTCTTCAAAACTTAACTTAAAATAATCAACATCAATAGGTTTAGAAGCAACCCTAATCGTCCAAATGCAACATCAACATGCCATAGCAGCGACACATAGAGACTCCTAATACCTAACCTCCAAAAACCGATCACAAATCCAAATATAATCACATCGCATAAAACTTGTGAAAGGTGACAATGAGTATCACTCATGACTTACACCAGATAAACAAGACTTCCACTCTCCCCCACCCACATTTCAAGGATGAACCCAACACATCAAGAATTACCACGATCCAGGATCGACTATCATAGATCAGAAACCACAAGGGTTACATTCCATAGAATGGATCGACCAAAAAAAAGAACCATACGAATATGTCAATCCAAACTCCACAACCTGATCGTACAACAAAGACAATACCATGAAGATCCATACAAACCAGCAACCGCCATCAAAACCAGCCAGATAAACCCTAAAAAACGATTACAAAAATTGTTTAGGGTTGATAATGTAAAATGAATTAGAAAACCATAATTCGTTCATTAACCATAAGCGCATAACAAACCAGCAACCGCCATCAAAACACAACTCATAAACCCTTACAAAGTCGATTGCATACCTAGAAAGGTAGAGAGGCGATGATTGTAAAGATTAGGAGCAGAATCGTAAAGAACATATGGCGGCAAGAAAACAACCAGGGACGATTCCAAAACCTTAATACAAAATACAATCGAATCCCCAAAAACCAGCCATGAATCAGTAATACCATACACTAATCTAATTAGAAATCAAATCAGTGATAGAAAACATGATTAATAGTGTGGATTAAGGGAAAAAACAAATTGAAAAATATGGGGGGTTAGGGTTTCGGAAATCGCCCCTAGTGGGGAGAGAAAAAAGGGTTCTCAAAGAGAAGAAAAAATGTGTTGTAGACTTTTGTGGTCAGTGTACACAGTACACTTCATGCCATACAAATAGTGTCTCCAAATTCTGAGTGCGAACACGACCGATCCCAATTCCAAGTCTTGTGTTGTGTAGTTTTTCTCATGGGTCTTCAGCTGGTAAGAAGCGTATGCTATTATTGTATCTCTTTGCATTAGCACAGATCCTAAACCTTGTGTGAAACGTCGTAATACATGACAAAGTCTTCACTACCCTCAGGCAGGGCCAAGATGGGTGCACTACACAACTTTTCCTTAAGGAGTTTAAAAGCTTCTTCTTCCTTTTCTCCTTAGTCGAACTTCACATTTTTCTGAGTCAGTTTGGTTAAGGACTTTGCTATTTTGGAGAAACCCTCGATAAAACTTTTGTAGTATCTAGAGAGTCCTAAGAATTGGCGTATTTCGGTGCGTGTTGTGGGTGTCGCCCAATCCTTTATCAACTCGATCTTTGCGGGATCCACATGAATACCCTGACTGTCAATCACATGACTCAGAAATTGTACAGTTGATATCCAAAACTTAGACTTGGAGAACTTAGCATACAGTTCCTCCTTCTTTAGCAATTCCAAAATCAACCTAAGGTGTTCCTCATGCTCTTTCACGCTCATGGAATAAATCAAGATGTCGTCAATGAAGACAATTATGAATTTATCCAGGTACGGCTTGCACTCTTGATTCATAAGATCCATGAATACTGTTGGTGCGTTGGTCAATCCAAAAGGCATGACTTGGAATTCATAATGGCCGTAACGAGTTCTAAAGGCAGTATTAGGAATGTCCTCTTCCCGAACTCTAAGTTTGTGATATCCGAATCTTAGGTCGATTTTAGAATAGACGCTTGAACCTTGAATTTGATCGAACAAATCGTTGATTCTTAGGAGATGGTATCAATTTTTGATGGTTAGCTTGTTCAATTCACGGTAGTCAATGCACATTCTGAAAGTTCCATCCTTCTTCTTGACAAACATGCCCGAAGCTCCCTCCTCATGGCGAAGAACTCGGTATGATGAATCCTTTTTTTTTAAGTTCTGACAACTGGTTCGATAGCTCCTGTAGTTCTATTGGAGCTAATCAATAAGGTACTCGTGCCACAGGTGCGGCACCAGGCACTAAATCGATCTGGAATTCGACCTGTCGGGCTGGCGGAAGTCCTGGCAAATCTTCAGGGAAAACCTCCAAAAAATCTCTCACGATTGGTATGTCTTCTAGATGTTTTTCTTCCGGTTCCTTATCTTTCTTCTCGGTAACTTGTGCTAGAAAGAGTTGGCATCCTTTCTCGATGCACTTCAGTGTCTTGGTGCAGGAAATGATGTTTAGCCTTGACGTACTTCTCCTGTTACTTCTATCACCTTCTACAGTTAGGACTTCATTTCTATAAGGTAATCGGACGAGCTTGTCGTCGCAAATGATGGCGGCATGGTATTTTGACAACCAATCCATACCGATGATAACATCGAAGCTACCCAGTTCTACTGGCATGAGGTCGATGTTGAACGGGTGGTTTAACCGATTTAGTGTGCAACCTCTTATGATGGTATCTACCCTTTCTATATTCCCGTTGGCTAATTCCACATTGTATGCATTGTCTAAAGTAGTCGGGTCAATATCGAGTAGTGGACTAAATGAAGTAGAAACAAAACTCCTATCTGCCCCCGTATCAAACAATATGGATGCATAACGGTTATTTATGAGGAACGTACCCATCACGGCATTTGGTTCCTCATGAGCTTCCACCTTGGTCACTGCATAGACCCTTCCATGGGCTCCTCCATAATTTCCTTGATTCCCTTGCTGTCCAATAGTTCCCTGAATTCTGCCATTTCCCTGATTTCCCTGGTTACCTTGGTTACCTCTGTTGCCTTGATTCCTAGGCTTTTGGCATTCAGTCCGATAATGCCCTTTTTCACCACATTCAAAGCAGGTTACAACAGCCTTTGGATTCTGAGTTGGTGTTGTCTAAGCTGTTGCCAAAGGTTTGGACCTGCAGTCCCTAGTCAAATGTCTGATCTTCTGGCAATTGTGGCATTTGACCGTACACTGACCCTTATGGTGTATTTTACATCGGTTGCATAACGGTGCAGTCCCTGCATATGAATTTCTCTCCCTAGGTCCAACTGCATATACCCTGGCAACTATTTATCTTTTGTTCTGGTTGTTGTTGTGATTTCCACTATTGTTGTTCTTGCTTCGGGAATGATCATGCCACTTTCTCTTGTTGTCACTCACTTTTTCTAAGGTATCCTTAACCACTTGGTCCATAAGCTTGTTGGCCACTTCTATAGTTTCATGGAGGTCAGCGGCCTTGGAATTAGTGACATTTCCTTTGATAAATGTAGTCAATCCTCCAATGTACCTCTCTAACATTCGAGTCTCGGTCTGGACCATCTCAGGAAACAATAAGGCCAATTCTTGAAAACGATGATTGTAGGCAGCCATGTTAGTACCCTGTACCTTGAGTTTCCAAAACTCAATTTCCAACTTCTTGATCTCGTTGCAAGGGCAATACTTTCTGAGCACCATCTCTTTGAAGTCCTCCCAAGACATTTCGTAAGTAACATCAATGCTTGCAGACTTCAAATAGTTGTTCCACCAGGTTAGAGCGACATCCGTAAAAGTGAAGGATGCATACTTAACTCTGGCTTCCTCCTCGCAGTTACAAATTCAAAACACGGTCTCAAGCTTCTCATCCATCTGGTTAAACCAAAAGCTCCCTCAGTTCCACCGAAACCTCCAGTCATGGTTTTGCGAAAATCCTGGTAGGTACAGCCGCAGTTATTAGTGGCTGGTCTTGAGGTTCCAGCGTCAGTAGTTGAGTGATTT
The DNA here is from genome assembly GCA_910596185.1 of Chrysanthemum makinoi. Lineage (NCBI taxonomy): Eukaryota > Viridiplantae > Streptophyta > Magnoliopsida > Asterales > Asteraceae > Chrysanthemum > Chrysanthemum makinoi. The sequence continues at coordinate 170,118,649 of OU343221.1, read as the reverse complement.
GCCGCAGTCAGTGATGCGTTCACTCGATCATTAACCAATTGATCCAACATTGATTGATTCACAATAGGTTGGTTTGGCATAGCCTTAGCTGGGGCAGGGTGTTAGCAGTTCGAACACATGTGACTCTGGCTGGGGTAGGAGCGTCAGGAACTCCACCGCGTGTGGCCCTGGTTGATCTTCTCTTAGGAGAATATCTGTACCACGAAAAGTTGATGAAATATGAGACTTCTAAACATGGAAAGTATCATGCAAGAGAGTAAGAATCATAGGTAGAACACACAAATAAAGTCAGCCATGAAAAGAAAAGACAATCGAATGAGAAATCAAGCTTGTCATAGATAAAATTCGGTTACAAGGTTTACAAAATTACAAGCTTTAATAAAAGCGATATATCAAGCATTAACTGATGACTACTCAGTTTTGTGAAGTACAATCATACTACTAGAGTCTAAGAACGGTCGCGCTCAGCGTGTAGACGCTCGATACCTGCGACAAGCTCCCTCTGAGTGGCCTCTAGAGTATCAATGCGCCTCATCTGGGCAGCTAGCATGGACTACAAAGCTGTGGCCCTCTGCCACTCTACTCTAGCCGTATCTCGTGCTATCCACTGGGTTCTCTCAGGATCCTCTAGTCTACCATGGATTCTGGCCTGTCCTCTGTCAAATGCTCATACTCTACTATCCAACTCCCTAATCTCCTCACCATGAGCCTCAAACCTGAAACCTAAACTAATCCTCTCCCGTCTCTTCATGTCAATACTCTCAAACAAGACACCTGTAGTACGATCAATGGTCTCTACACGCTGCTCATAAGCCTGTAGATGAGCTGGCTCAAGCCTCTCCAGCTGGTCAGTGTGAACCCCAAGTAAGCTCTCATGAGACTCTAATTGAATAAACACGTTCTCAGTAAGAGTCAACTCCTCATCATCAGGGGAAACTGGTGTATCTGGAGCGGGCTGTCTATCAGCTGGTGCTGCTGCTATAAGGGCCTCAAATCGATCAGCAGAGCGAGTAAGACACTCCATATATAAAGAAGATGGCACAAAAGATGGTGATGATGGTGTGTACTCTGGGCTCGAAATACGAGGCACGTTACTGATCATACACTCAATGTCTTTCCACATAACCCCGTTAATCTCCTTCTGATGGACTCCCCTTGATTCCTGGCCTATCTCCTGATCAAAACCCTCCTCTCGAATGCGGAGTGTAGCAACTCTCTGTCCTAACCCCATCGGCATATCAATATCCTTATCCCCACCCTGTACTTGAGCAGCTCTCGAGCTTTGCCCCATATCATAAGTACCCTGAACCTCCTTTATAATCTCTTTGCCATCCCGTGGCACAGTCTCTTGATCCAATCCCATCTGCATGCCCACATCCCTGTTAGTACCTGCATACTCAAGGGCATGCTCAACTGGTAAAATCCGCTCTGGTGTAGTCTCTTCTGGCTCTTCTTTTGGATCATCCTTTGACTCTTCATCAGGCTCCTCCTCCTCTAAATAAGAATCATCGACCCTTCTGAGTCTCTGGTGGGGTGGTGACTGAGTGGGTGATGGTGATAAGGATAGTGTGGTGGTAGAGGGACCCATGTAAACAGAGCGGGTTCTCTTAGGAGGTGAAAGAGGCAATGATGAATATCGCTCGCGGTATCCTGGTACACGTACAATCATGCGGGCTTTACGCCAGCGGGTGAGTAGAGCAGACTGAGTAAGGGTAAGGGTAGGTTGAGTGGGTATGGGTGAGATAGGTATGGCATCTGGATGAGCTGTCAGTACTATCTGAACGTACGGATCTTTGGAAATGAGTGTGGTCTGGTGAAGGATAAAGGAGTGGTCAGCAGGTAAGATGTCTTCTTGGACATCCAGAAGAATAGCTGGTGAAGGCGGTGGTGACATGGTTTGTGACAAGACGGTGCATATGTGTAAGTATACGGAAAATAATTATAATACATATGATATAGTAAATTAGTAAGTAGGAAAATACAACATGTAGTCATATCAAATAGACAATAAGTAAAGCGTCAAGTAAGGCAGGCAGGCAACTGGCGGTCGTAGGGTAATATTTTGTAAAAAGTAGTTATAGTTTAGGGTTTATATGTACCTAGTTCTCTATAACTTAGGCTCTGATGCCAATCTGTAACACCCCCAAATCTGGTTTAACAGAAGCATTCGGGTCATGGGGTGCTACTGAATTGAAGATCGCAGCACAAGTAACAAAGATAGGAATACATATGGTATAAATTAGGTAACGGTTCTAAGGCTTCTGCTTGGTTCGATTCTTGGTGTGATCTTGGTCCCTTGGCTTCTATTGTTTCTTCTCGAGATATATTCCGAGCTGGGTTTTCTCTTGGGACTACGGTTTGTGATATCATTTCGGAGGAAGGGTGGGCTTGGCCCATTCAGTGGGTTAGTCGCTATCCTTCTCTTGCTTCGGTCATGGTTCCTCACTTGGTTAATCATAAGGAGGATAGTTTATCTTGGCGTGCTAGTGATGGACCTTTATGCACTTCTCGGTCTCAACGATATGGGATTGTATTAGACCTCGGGGCTCTATAGTTGATTGGTTTCATGTGGTTTGGTTTTCTCAGAGGATTCCAAGACATGTTATACAGGACATATTGAGGCGTCAGGATGATGTTATGTTTCAATGCCCGCTTTGCGAGTTGCAACTGGATTCTCATGATCACCTATTCTTTGATTGTTTGTTTTCTTCTCAGGTCTGGGATTCGTTGAAGGTGTTTGCTGGTGTTGGTTCTATGCCTTCTTCGCTGGATGTTATTGTTAATTTTCTCATTACTACGGCGAAATCTAGGTCTTCTCGGAGTGTTGTTTCGAAGCTTCTGTTTGCGACTTCTTCTTACATTATTTGGCAAGAAAGAAACAACAGGATTTTCAAGGTGCAAAAAAGATCGAAAGCTCAAGTTGTTGATGTTATCAAGTCTACGGTTCGTCTTAAGCTTCTCTCTTGCAGATTTAAGAAGACGGCGAAAGTGGAAGATTTTTTTGCGTGTGTGGCAGTTGCCGTTGACTCTTATGCATTCATGATGTTGTCTACTGAATGTTGGTGTTTGATGGATGATTTGGTCTCTTTGGAAGTTGCTTTTGGTTGTTTGGATTGTTCGTTGGAGATCCACTTGAGAGCTATACTCTTTTTTCCCTCTACCAGGGTTTTCCCATTGGTTTAAGGAGGCAGTCTCATTTGGTGCATCAATCTCCTTCGAAGTGGCTGATGGACAGTTGTGGCGATTCATGTTTCATGCGGTGGTTGTTTCTTATTGGTGATTTAGTTTTTGTATGTTGATTTTTTTAATTTCGCTTTGTGGCCTGTCACAAGCGATTAGTGAGTAGTGGTTGTTCAAGCTTTTCCTTGAGGCTAATGTGGTATCTCAGCCACATTTATACTTCATTTGTTTGTGATTAATATATTTTACCAGGGTGAAGCCCTTTTACCCAAAAAAAAGAACGGAATACATATTCCGTTTTAATACATAAAATTGTTTTAATAGAGTTTACAATCAAGTCCCACATGAAATGTACGGCCCATAAGTTTAGTTGTCCCAACAATAAATCATAGATATGTGTAAAAACACTTCGGTAGGTAGTCTACAACCTTTTGCCTTGCCAAGCCTTGCGTCATTCTAATAAATTAAACACCTGAGAAAAATATGCTAAAAAGTCAGCAAAAAGCTGGTAAGTTCATAGGTTTATAGTAGGACCATAAGTAAAAAATATGTACATTAAAACGAATATAATGTCATATGAATGAAAGTCTATTACGCTAGCACTAAGTTCATGCAAATAAAGCTACAACAGTTTCTGTATGCAAAATGTAGTCATACTAGTAAGGGGCCCATAGCGAGTGTTTATCCCGCTACACTTGGTTTCGACATGGTATACGTTTCGCCTTGACCTATGGGGGAGTCACCCCAATAGATCTATTTATAACATTCGTGCTTCCCAGTGGCAACTGACGGTTCATGAAGTTGGGAATTTCAAGACTTAAGGGCTTACGCTAAACCACGTAATAGAAATCATGCAACAGCTTAGGTCCATAAAAGTTTTGCATATTTTCTCACCCATAGTTTATAAAACAATTTATCAAATAAAAGCGGGGCTATAAACTTACCTTAGCAAAAAGCAGTTCGATGGTGAAGGTCAAAGAGTATTGTGTAACCGCTCTGACACGCGACCTAAGTAAGTAGGGCAAGTTTAGTTCATTATTCTAGATTAATACTCAGTGAAGTGCAATTATGTCCAATAGTTTTGAAATGAATAGGTTAATGTTGCATGTGTGGCAGTGTTTAAGTTTTGAAATAATTTTTGAAATTTTTGCAAGTATAGGCTCTTATACGTTCATGAGTAAGAAATCGGAACGCATTGATGATGAATGAGTCTTCAGTTTAATGATGACTAAAAGGTGACGAAAGGATATAGTTTACATGAAGTATTAGACATTTACCGGTTTATTAACAAAAGCGATATATATATATATATATATATATATATATATATATATATATATATATATATATATTGTTGGGTTCAGTGAATACCCAAACCCCTTAATTCTAGGATTTGAATAGAAAATACCCTAAGTGTTTGGAACCTTAAACACTAACAAGTCACTGAGCGCATAGCCCTTCAGTGAGCTATCTTCAGGATATTCAGTAATAGACGAAGAAGAAGTCTCTCCGCTCAGTAAGGTGGAACTTAAGGGGTGAAGACTGAGTCAAGAAGAAAATGGTGGATTCAGTGAGTGATGACAATAACTCACTGAATCCCAAAACTCCTCACCAACTATTATCACTGAAGACAAGAATGAAGATAAAGACTGAAAGCTTAGAAGACTGAAGAATGAGCGGGACAAGGCGGGATAAGTTTGAACAGATAAGACTAAGTCCTTATCAACCCAAAGTCAAACTTTCCCTGGATCGCTAACTAGCAGGGTCAGTGTCATCACTGACAAGAAGAAAGCAACCTTGTCACTTAATCTAAATAGCCATTGTAAACAGAGACAAAATACATCAGTATTTTGTCTTCTGTAACTTGTCAGTTTGTCCTCTGGGATAGAGTTAAAAACTATACTTGTGTAAATAGCCATAAGGATAGGAGTGAAAGGTTTTAAGCTTGTGCAACAATTGTGAAATACACACACAAGCAATATTTCACTCCTCCAAATACAACTATGTCCCTGAGATAGCTTAGTGATACCTGAGTAGTTGTGCTTAGACTTAGCCTAAGCTTAGTGAGGAGTTACACCATACTTGTCATTCAATCCCAAGTGCTGTTCCGCAAACACTTGGGTAATATATTATTTTTGATTCATTATTAATAAAGGATATAAACGTTGAAAATTCTCAGTGTGTTTAAGTATTTCTCATCTTGCTTAATTGTGATTTTTCACACACTTTACTTCAGTCATGTGTCACTCTTAGTTCAAAACTGTCTATTTACTAATTGTGAAATGGGAAACACACACACACACACACACATACACACACACACACACACATATATATATATATATATATATATATATATATATATATATATATATATATATATATATAAATGTTAACTCGGATTAATGTGTTTTTGTTTAGAAACTTAAAAGGTTCCTATTTTTTAATTACTACAAAAATATATTAAGTTAATATATACTTTTGTCAAAAATCGGCATGACTCGTGTGTAAACTTTTATTCGTTATGGTTGGATTCTAGCATTATAATTAAACGACTAAAATTAATAATCTTACCTTTTTTTGAAAATGTGATTAGCTGAAAGATATTCGTTTAGGTTTGATATAAAAACTTATTTAATAAATCATGTTTTCAAAATTTTGTTTAATGTTCAGGTTTACTTATTTAAGACTTTAGTAAACGTTTTCGAGACATTGAATTGATTGACTACGTGTATATGCATGGTACGAGTCGCGTTGCTTGAAATAGATCACGAAGTGATGGCATTACGAGCAAGGATTTGGACAACCGAGAAGGGTGCAGGGCGAATGGCGTAGGGAGATACGCGGACGAATTGGTTTTCATTTAGGCATTTACGGGTTTTACTCTTTTGTTCCAATTCCTATGTATTTCCAATTTGCTTGTTAGGTATTTAAACAGAACACTCGCCATTTTTAAGGTGGGCTGTGGCCTGGTGGGTTTGCGTATAGCAAATAGGCTTCGACCCATAGCTTAAACAAGCACACCACCAAATCTTTTACGGGCTTTGGCCCAACTGTAATTACTAGCAGTTTTCTTTTATGCTTGGGAGAAAAATTGCATTACCAGTTTTTGTGAAATCGTTTTGTACGCAATGGCTCAAAACCAAATGCTCTAGTCCTCGGGACATGACTCAAACCAAACGTGTCCTCAACGATGGATTCGAGACTCTTGACTGGGCAATAAGTAGCACACTCACAATACTCAAAACACACCCAAACCATTTAAACCAAAAGCTTAGTCCAAGCGGGTTTCATATCGCGGAGGATTTGGGTTTCGACCACGACATAAACCAATTGCCAAAGACCTATCTTTCATTTTTCAGTTAGCCAAGGTTTTGCCAATGTGGTGATAACTACAATAGGTTTTCACCCACAACTAAGCCAAATCGAAACTTACCATATGATCAAATGAAAGATGAACATTATGCTAAACCATAAGCTTGGAGGAATTTGTACGCAATGGATACCGCCCCCCCTGACTATGGTTCTAACGACCCTTAAATAATTCACATCAACAAAGTAACATTTTTAACTAGGAGTTCACTAGTATAGCGATGAGCCAAGATTTAATAAGCACTTCCAATTGAGCAAATCTTAATTTTTCTTTTTGTTTGAAAACTTATATTCGTTTATCCACACAAGACTTAGATTACAACAATAATTTAACATAGCCATTTTCCCATATTCGTTATTAATAGTCGACATAAAAAAAATTTGTTAATACAAATATCGTCATTAAACGTTATTTATATTTTATGATCTTTACCTAAGTTTTATTCACGAAAAAAGTAAATTTCATTTTTGTAAAGTATAAAGCTTGTCAAGATTAATAGATATTAATACAAGCTTTCCTTAAATAAAGTCTTCATTCACTCAAGCATTTACATTTTGATTAGTCATATATCAATTGACTTTGATATCCTCCTAAACCATAATCTATGTCAACATTTTTAGATCAAGTATATTTTAGTTTCTTAAACACAACATTACATATGTATGTACATTTAACATATTATTTCTAAAAATAGGAAACAACATATGACATCATGGGTTGCATCATTGAAATCTCTAGAGGATTTCATAAGATATTTTGTTTAGATTTGGACTCTACATATCTTACATGATCTTGGTTAGATTTGGTTGACTTTGGTAAGATCTTTGTAATCTTACTGTCAGACCGGCGACATCAAAATATTACAAGGGCGGAACCCTTATTTTGGTTCCGTGGTGACAGCATAACTGTTTGGCTATAAATAGCAAGCCAACCCAAGTTATTTTCTCATCTCTTTCAAGTATAATCACTTACATTCCTTCTCTCTATTATTTCTAACTCAGTTTCATATCATTATAGTGATCCTCTTTAGTAGCAAAGAAGATCAAGGCATAATCAAGCTTCAAAAAATAGTTGGAAGTCTTGTTTGTTTTGTTGTTTGATCTAGTCTTGTTCATACATCATTGTTGTACCAAACCATCTTAAACCTCGAGGTGTGTGAGTGGTTAGTATTTTAGTCCTTAAAATACATAGTGTGTGGGAGTAGTTGTACCCTTGTAAAAGAACTCGACATTTAGCTTTGTGTCAGAAATAGTGTGTAAGCGAAGTGTAAAGTTTCTCCGCCGGTTAAAGGAGCTTGTTGACTAGTGAAGATAAACTCTCGAGTTGGAGACTCGGGGAGTGGAGTAGGGCAAGGAAAAAGAGTCCTTGTAGACCGAACCGCTATAAACAACTTGTCATGGTTTGATTGTTTCTTTCCTTATTTACTCTTTATATATTGCTTTCATATTATTTATTATTCACTAACATATCTTTGATCAATATCAATTGATCTTACAATAAGTTTCAAAACAAAGATTTTAAACGGTAAACTATTCAACCCCCTTCTAGTTTTCCACAATTGGTATCAGAGCCTCGTTGCTCAAGAATTTCTAAAATATATTGTATTTATAAACTTGAAACCGATCCATGGATTCGAAAACTTTAAGAAGGGCAATCTTTGCAAAGACCACCACTCTTTGAAACCAATGGATTTATCTATTGGAAAAACCGTTTTGAAACATATGTAAAGTCAAAAGATATAGATCTTTGGTTTGTTATTATTAAAGGAGATTTTAATCCAACTAAAATAATGAAGCTAAAATGATGCTTTATAATGCTTTGCCTAGAAAAGAATATGAAAGAATTTTTATGTGTGAAACCGCAAAAGAGATTTGGGAATCTTTAATTAATACACATCAAGGAAATTCACAAGTCAAGGATAACAAAATTGATCTTGTTCGACAATATGAACAATTTGTTATCCCTGAAGATGAAACCATTGATTATGGATTTGCTCGCTTTAATACTATTATTACTTCTCTTAAAGCACTTGATGAAACTTTTCGTAGTAAGAACTTTGTCAGGAAATTTCTTAGAGCACTCCATCCGAAGTGGAGAGCAAAAGTAACGGCTATTGAGGAATCAAAAGATCTCTCAAAGTACACGAAATGGTGACGGAAAAAGATTCGGAGATTATTAAAGGAAAAGAGAGAAAGTCAAATCCGTTGCTCTAAAGGCAAGAACGGAATCTAGTGATGATGATGAATCTTGCTCGGGTAGTGAAGATGAGGAGTATGCTATGGCCGTTAGAGATTTCAAAAAGTTCTTTAGAAGAAGAGGAAAGTTCATAAGGCAACCCAAGATGAAAACAAGTCATTCCGAAAAGACCGAGATGACAAAAAGGGAAAAGGTGAAACAAAGTGATTTAGATGCGGTGATACAAATCATCTAATAGGAGATTGCCCCAAGCCACCTAAAAGCAAAAGTCAACGAGCTTTTGTAAGTGGTGCTTGGAGTGATAGTGAGGATGATGAAGAATCAAGCAAGGATGAGATCGCTCTAATGGCACATGAATCAAACGAAGTACATTTCGACTCATCTTACTCTTCTATTGATGATGACACTTTGCAAAAATAATATAATCAATTGTGTGAGCTTAGCTTTAAAATTATAACTAAAAACAAGTTTTTAAAGACTAAAAAGGAATTTTTAGAAAACGAAATTTATGAGTTAAAAGAAAAGGCAAAACGATTATAAAAGGGCAAAGCAAATGACGATGGTTGAATATCATGTCAAGAGCTTAGTCTTGAAATAGAAAAGCTAAAACTCACACAAGAAGTTCTCATTCAACATAACTTTAAATTTAAAAGATTTAACAAAAACATTTCTTGTGCCGATGAAATAGTAAAAGTTCAAAAAGTACCAGGAAACACAACTAGATTAGGTTTTAATGAAGTACTAATTCCAAATAGTCAAACCAAAACGACTGAAAAAGACAAACAAAACTGTCACATCTGCTGCAGTACAGCACGGACCAGACGTATCCAAAAAATTGGTTCCGTCCGTTGAAAGTTTTGGTGCCGTGGTGTCTGCAGTAGGACAAAATTCTTGCAAAATGGATCGTAGTGAATATGTCAAGGTAACAAAGAAAACCAAGAATGTTGTTAAACTAAAACCTGCTGTTACATTAGGAGTAGGACTTGCTAGAAATGAATTTAGATCAAAAACTACTCAACAATTTCCTAAAACACCTATTGCCAAATGCCCCTTTCCCAAGAGCAACTACAACATACAACCCGACTATCAACGTACCGGTTGGAATCAAAACTACCCTAGACCATATCAAACTCCAAATTACATGCCATGGAACCCTTACCCATCATTTCCATACATAAACCAAGTAAATGGTATGTTTAACCCAAACGGACCCATGAGATATTGGGGACCAAACTCTTGAGTTATTTGTGTCATAGGTATGCTTGAAAGTTGGATTAGAACCTGATGAATGGATAAAAGATAGTGGATGCTCGAGACACATGACGGGTAACAAAAGCCTCTTCTCAACATACCAAGAGTATGACGGAGGTAATGTCACTTTTGGTAGCAATCTCAAAAGCAAAATCATTGGCAAAGGTACGATCGCTCATAACTCCCTAGCAATTGAAAATGTTTCTCATGTTGACAGGTTAGTATTTAATCTACTTAGTATTAGCCAACTATGTGATAAAAAGTATAAAGTACTATTTCAAGAAAATGGTTGTAAAATACTAAAAGATGGTATCACCATAGCTAAAGAGTTAGGAAAAATAACATATATGTCATAAAAATTGATAGAACATCTAAAGACAAACTTTGCCTAACAACCTTAGATGATAACTCTACTATTTGGCAAAGACGATTAGGTCACGCTAATATGAGACTCATCCAAAACCTATCCTCAGAAGAGCTAGTTAGAAACCTTCCAAAATTGAAATATGACCAACACTTTTGCGACGCTGGCGAAATTGGTAAACAAATTCATACTAGTCATAAGGCGAAAAACATGGTTTCCACATCTAAATGTCTAGAGCTTTTGCATATGGACTTGTTTGGTCCATCCGCTATAAGAAGTTATGGAGGGAACCTCTACACTTTAGTTATAGTAGATGATTACTCAAAGTTCACTTGGACAATGTTTTTGAAAACTAAAAATGAAGCTTTTGATAAATTTGAAATACTTAGTAAGAAAATTCAAAATCAACTAGGTGTTAACATTGTGTCGATCCAAACGGATCATGGTCGCGAGTTCGACAATGAAACAAAATTTGGAAACTTTTGTGATACAAATGGTATAACACATAACTTCTCGGTTCCTCGAACACCCTAATTTAATGGAGTTGTAGAACGTAAAAATAGAACTATTCAAGAAATGAGTAGAACAATGCTAGCCTGCCTATACTTTTAATAGTGCGATAGGGGTATATTCGTCAATTTAAAACGATTCTCTCTAGGCGATTTTTACAAACCCTAAACTCCTTAATCGTTTTTTCAATTTCTGCCTCAACTCTTGTGATTCTTTGCATCGATTTACCTTTGTTACTAATTAACTTCATTGTTATTTAGTCCTTGGCTGAATTCGTGCTAAGTTTTACTTGGTTTGTTTCAGTTTTGAACAATCGTTTTTTTAGGGTTTGTAAAAAACGATTTTGGTTTTAAGTTGCGTTGGTGATTTGATCGTCCTTCCCTGGTTTTAATCTTCTTGCTAGTCCTATTCTTATCATTATAACATTGATCGATCATGGGAGCAGGTTAGGATATGGTGCGTATTATAAAAACCCTAACTTTTTAGTTAGGGTTTCGTTCTTGTAACTGTTCGATTGCTGTTTGCTTATTGTTCCGTATTGGAGTTTGATTGGATTGTTTGTGGGTATCTAGAGAGATGGAGAAAGGTTTTCTTGACAAAGATGGTTTTTCGGTGAAGGCTTCAAAAATAGCCACCAACTTGGGCGATCAAGTTGGTGTGAACACGGACACGAATCCGTATCCTAGGGTTGATATTCAGGCGTTGGAAGCTAGGTTTCAACGTCTCAAAGGGTAACGTGGTATTGAGGGTGACACTGCTGCTCGGAGTTTGCGTAAAGCTGCTAGGGTTGTTCTAAACCCTAGTACGCATGATGTTTATTCAGATTCTGTTTGGGGTAATACTAATATGGAAAACACAAGTTATAGTGCTACGTTTGTGGGTGGATTGGATTCGAGCACTAAAGTCTCTTCAACTAATGCTACTAATGCGTGAATTTGGTCCTAACGTGGTGAATGCTTCAATGCGCGTGAATTCTGGTCCAAACGTGGTGAATGCTTCTACTTCAGGTCCTAATGTGATTGGTAGTGAAAATAACGAAGTGAGGTCCTTTGCTAATGTTTTAAACCCGGAACGTGTCTCTAGGAAAGTTAATTTTCGTGCCTTGGTGAATGAGATGTGCATTAAAAATCATGATACGGTGCTTCCAAAGGCTGCTATGGAGGGTGTATTTAACCGTTATGAAAATAAACTTGTTGGCTTATTTGTTGGCAAGAATGTTGCTTTTCCTTTGGTTCAGAACTACGTCACCAACACATGGGGGAAGTTTGGTTTTAAGAAACTTATGAAGAATGATGATGGTGTTTTCCTCTTTAAATTCGATTCTAAAGAGGGTGTTGAGAATGTTCTTAAATGGGGCCCTTGGATTATCGCCAAATTCTCCTCTCATTCTCACTAAATGGACTCCTGATGTGCTATTGTCTAAAAGTGAGGTAACTAGAGTTCCCGTTTGGATTAAATTGCATAATATTCCATTACTTGCATATTGAAGAAGATGGGTTGAGCTTAATTGCTACTCAAGTGGGTAAGCCGATTATGCTAGATGCTTTTACTAGTTCCATGTGTGTTGATTCATGGGGTCGCATTAGTTTTGCACGTGCTCTTGTGGAATTATCATCTGAATCTGAGCTTAAACATGTGGTGACTATGGCGATCCCTAATAAGGATGATAGTGGTTTTACTACGGCAAGTATTAAGGTGGAATATGAATGGAAGCCGCCACACTGTGCGGAATGTAAAGTGTTTGGACATGTTACTGCTTGTTGTCCTAAGTGTTTAAAGGAGCAAAATGATGTCCCTCCCACCTCTAGTGTGGAGGAACCTGATGATGGTTTTAAGGTGGTGCAGAATCGGAAAGCCAAACCTAAAGGTACGAAGATGACTGGTGGTATTAATATGGGTAAGGGTCCTAGATTTGCACCTAGGAAGCAGGTATATGTTGCAAAGACGAAGACACCGGCAGCTGCTAGTGTTAATGCTAAAGGTACACCAGTTACTACGTCTAACTCTTTTGGGACTCTTGAGGTGGAAGATGACACGGGCATCCCAAGTACTGTGGTTGATTCTACTACTGACGCGGCGAAGACTGGGGAGTCTTTTGGTACTACTAAGGAAGCAGGTATTGATGGTTCTCGGGGGAAGGACTCTCGTATTGATATTGGTGCGGCTTCTAAGCCTCCGGAGACTGTGACTTCTTCTGCTACCAAGGTAAGTAATCCGTTTTCTAAAGTCGAGAATGTGACATGTTCTGAAAGTGAAGAGGATGAGGTTTTGGAGCCAGATAACCCTATGGCGTCATTTTTAGCTTCTGGGGGTGGTGGGGGTTTTGATCTTGAAGATTTTGATGATTATGCTGAGCAAGTCTACGATCTACCGAGACACTTAGAGGATATGTGTGACATGTATGATGTTAGTCTCTTAGGTCGTGGTAGGAAGTAAATTTGGTTGTTTGGTAGTTCATAAGATTGGCATGTCTTTCTTATGTAATTTTTTTGGTTAGTGCACTTTTAGTGTGTGTATGTTGCCCATGTAACGGGCCGAGGTGAGAGATTCACTCTCATCCGTTGTACTTAAACTTTTTTGGTTAATATATTTTACCAGGGTGCAGGATTACTCCCCTTTACCCAAAAAAAAGAGTAGAACAATGCTAAATGAACAAAACATACCTCAAACGTTTTGGTGTAACGCCATTGATACTTCCACATACATTTTAAATAGAGTTTTAATATGTCATTTCTTGAACAAAACACCATATGAATTATATAAAGGCAAAAAGCCGACTTTAGGATATTTTAGAGTGTTTGGATGTAAATGCTTCATTCTTAATACCAAAGACTATCTCACCAAATTTGACCCAAAGTCTTATGAAGGTGTGTTTCTTGGTTACTCACAAACTAGCAAAGCATACATAGTTTTAAACAAAGAAACAATGAGAGTCGAGGAATCGTTGAACATAACATTCGACGAAAGTCCACCTCCCTCTAAGACATCACCTTTGGTAGATGATGACTTAGTTGAAAGTCAAAAAATAAATGAAAATAACAAGGAAGATGAACCGTTAAATAAAGAAATATAAACATCAAAGAGTCCAAAAGTCATCTTTTAGAAAAATTCATAGGACAACTAAATCAACAAACATTAAGATCACAAGCCCAAAATCAAAGTAACTAATTTTGCTTTGTATCGTCCGTTGAACCGAAAAACATAAACGAAGCAATAAAAGATGAATCTTGGGTAATTTCTATGCAAGAAGAGCTAAACCAATTTGTTAGAAATGATGTTTGGAAATTAGTTCCAAAACCTAAAAACCAAACTATAATTAGAACGAAATGGGTTTTTCGAATTAAAATGGACGAAAACGGTGTGGTGTCTAGAAACAAAGCTAGGCTTGTCGCACAAGGTTATAATCAACAAGAAGGGATTGATTATGACGAAACTTATGCACCGGTAGCTAGGCTTGAGTTTATTAGAATCTTACTTGCATATGCATGTGCTCATGACTTTAAATTATTTCAAATGGATGTTAAAAGTGCATTCCTAAATGGGTTCATTAACGAAGAAGTATATGTTGCTCAACCTCCCGATTTACCGACTTCGAAAAACCACATCATGTTTTCAAACTTAAAAAGGCACTATACGGACTTAAGCAAGCACCAAAAGCTTGGTACGATCGGCTTAAGACTTTCTTATTAGAACACAAATACACCATGGGATTAGTAGATAATACTCTCTTTACCAAGAAAAGGGAATCACACATTATCATAGTTCAAATATACGTTGATGACATCATATTTGGATCAACTTGTCAAGAGCTATGTGATGATTTTTCTAAAATCATGCACGACGAGTTTGAGATGAGTATGATGGGTGAGTTAAACTTCTTTTTAGGACTTCAAATTAAACAACTAGAAGATGGCATATTCTTTAACCAATCTAAATACATAAAAGATATGCTTAAGAAATTTGGTCTTGAAGACTCAAAACCTACTAAAACACCCATGTCCTCGGACACAAAACTCACTAAGGATGAGGAAGGTGAATCGGTAGATAACACTAAATATAGAGGAATGATCGGTAGCCTACTTTATATCAGGGCTAGTAGACCCAATATTATGTTTAGTGTTTGTCTATGTGCTCGCTTTCAAGAAGATCCCAAAGCATCACACTTAGATGCCTTGAAACGAATATTTAGATACATTAAGGGAACGACATGTTTAGGATTATGGTATCCCAAAGGAACGGGTGTAAAACCCATAATGTATGCCGATTCAGACCATGCCGGTGACTATGTCGATAGAAAGAGTACAAGTGGTATTTGTACTTTTGTTGGACATTGTCCCACCTCATGGTTCGCAAAGAAACAAACAGCTCTCACTATCTCAACTACCGAAGCCGAGTACGTCTCGCGGAAAAGTATGTCAACAAGTTCTTTGGATGAAGCAAGCTCTCGTGGATTACGGAATTCATCTCAACGACATCTCTATACTTTGCGACAACAAAGGAGCTATTGATCTCAGTAAAAATCACGTCCAAGATGCTCGAACGAAACATATTAAAATTTGCCATCACCCTTCGCGACAATGTTCAAAAAGGAAACATTTCAATTTAGAAAGTATCCTCCAAAGATAACATTGTCGACATCCTAACTACCCTCTTAAACAAGAACCATTTAAACTTCTTAGACTTGGGTTAGGATTAATGGAACCAAACATGTAGTGAAAACATAGCCCAAACGACCAAACGGACGTAACCAATATTTTGGGTCCTGTCTGGTCCGTGGTGCTAACAGTAGTAGAATTGTTGAATACAAACCACCTTCTTCTCCACAACCCACTTTAGCAAAACGAACCACAAACATACCTAACTCATTAGTAAGGTTTCTTCCCCTACTAATCACTGCAGAAAACATCATTGTAAGTATTCAAACTACATTACATTCTTAATTCGAGTCTAGGGTTATAGTTTATGCACAAAACCAATACATGGGGATTATGCATATTTTTGCACAAAACATGAACTTAATTGTTAAATTGCATAACTAATTACTGAAATTATGAACTACATTGTCAAATTGCATAAAACTAATCATTTTCCCACCATTTAGAAGCTATTACTATAAACATTATCCTAATTAAACAAAAACCCATGTCAAAATTTTGAAAAACTTCTCATTTGCTAATGTAAATAGAAGCTTATGTTCATCACTTGCATAATGTCTCTTGAATACTAAAGTAATGCATAACTAATATGCATTCTCGGGTATATTCAAATGAAGCCACATCGAATTAGGAGCGTTTGGGTTATCTCTTGCCTTTTGCCAAACACTACCGATGAAAATCATTTTATTCATAAAATGAGTCGAGATAACCACAACTCCAAATTGTTTTCATATAGGCACCACTAGAACTAAAAGCGCTAAGTTTGTTTTCGTGTTTACTAAAACTTGTAAATTCTTGCTCATAGGAACAAACATGGTAGCCGCAAAATTTTACGACCATAAAGACACTCTTAATTACATCCCTCAACATCACAAAACCAAGGGCCTTACCAAAGAACAAGTTGAAATCTTTAAAGTCTAGAAAAGGTATTTCCATGAGGGTAGGACCATTCATCCATCTTTTTAATGAAACAAATCTCCATCAAGAACTAGCTCAACTTGATTGTCTCCGACATCGATGAGCCAATTGCCCTAGGTTAGTCCAGAATTCTATGCTAGTGTTGTTTCCTTCACAAATGAGGATGATCAAATGGCTCTTAGGTTTAGGATCAACCAAAATGACTACACCATTTCTCTCAACCAATTTGCTCAAGTGTTAGGAATTCCTTGCCGTGGTACTTGTCTTTACTCGGATAAGTGGTCACTCACTATCCTTGATGCTATTCATGATCACTCTCTTCCCTACCAAACTCCTTTGGTAGATAAGGTTCATTCGTGAGCATCTCTTTAATGAAAAGGTAGCACCAACCCGTCTCACTCGGCGGAAAGAAAGTCAACGAGATCCATATGGTATGGAACTCAATGAGCTAAGCCTCAATTCAAAAGTGGGAGGAACTCCTTAGAGCCAATGTCATTAGCACCATAGAAAATAGAGACCACATCAATGCTTGCCTTTGTTACATGCTCTATAGCTTTTCTACTCGTCAACCATTCAACTTGGCTTACTACATTGATAGGATAATGGTAGACATCCCCACTCAAGGCTCCGTTGCTCTTCCATACGGATGCTACTCACCCGTCTTTATAGAGCCTATGCACCCATTCCACCAAGTCCTAAAGGGTTGAAACTAGATTCTTCTCTCATCCCTTACATATTTGTGCCCTTGAGTGATGAACGAGTGTCCAAAACTAAGGCAAAGGGAAAAAGGCCAAAACCTCCAGCTCATTCATCATCATCAACAAATATGTCACACCCTAAATTACTTTTTGCGTGGAATGAAATTCACTGGGGTTTGACTTTCATAGCATCACAATCAGCAGTTATATTGAAGCGACCTAAAGTGTCGTTTTGGAAAACACATCGTTTGATTTAATAAAACAATCAGAGTTTACAAAGTATAGGTCCCTAATGAAAATCATCATGTAGGAAATGAGTTTGATACAAGCCAAACGATGTTTTTTAAAGTGCAAAAATCCCATGTGAGAGGCGTCGTCACTGCGACTCTATGATAAGTCCACATGCATGCCATGAAGTGTATGCCTTAGATACCCGAGATAAAACATGCTAAAAGTGTCAACACAAAGGTTGAGTGAGTTCATAGAATTTGCGTTGAAATGTGACCTTTCAAAATGTTTATTCGAAAGGCATTGTAAATCCACTTTCGGTTCCAAGTTCCGCCCATACAAAACTTGCACAGCGGTTCACAACCCACTTAAAAATGTGTATAATTTATGTTCAAACACACATCGTCAAATGAATTCACAAAATAGTGCATAAATAGATGTATCAAAGTTAGACATAACACATAATTCATATAGTTTCAAATCGTTCCAAGGCCATTAGTTCATGTTTGTACCAAGACTGCGAGTTCAACATTATACCAAGACCATTAGTTCAATGGTTATACCAAGACCATTAGTTCAATGATTATACCAAGACAGCTAGCCCAATGATTTATGATATAGAAATTCTAAGTATGGCAATACTATTACTTATTATGACTAAACATTGATTCGAGATAAACACATAGTTTGCAAATAGACATGAATGTCATAAAAGTTGTTGAGCATGTATCTCCCCCAAAGAGTTTAATAAAAGCATTAAAACAATTAAAAATAAGGCTATGGAACTCACCTTATGAAATCATGCTTCGGAAAAGATTAAATCAAGAAACAAGTGTAATTAAGATGGAAATGAAATTGTGGTCTATTTGATTTATGCGACAAAGAGAGTATCGAGACTTTCTTCTTTCATTTCAGTATCAAATGGAAATAGATTAGATTTTTGTGGTAACGTGTCATGCTAATCAAGTTACACTTATTCTAAATAAATGACATATGTTACTTGTGTGTTTTATACGTGGCAACAAGAATGAGATGTAGGATTTTATGTTTATCTAGTATTAATATTGTTATATAATGATAGTTTTGTGATTACAAGGTATAGTTTGATCCCGGTAATTACAAATGTTAAGCCTTTAAGTTACGAAACTTAAAACAGATAATAAAAAATATAATACTTATAAAAATATTAACACTTATCAATATACTTCATACTAGTTTTGATATGAAGATGCCAGCGTAAAGCGTAAAGTTTTTAAGTTTAGGTGACACTAACTATTTTAAAATAGTTTGAGCATATCATTAAAATTTATTTGACGTTAAATAAAATTGTAGGTCGATGGTGCGTTCATAACAGAGTGCCTAAAGGAAGTGAACAAAATAAAATATATTAAATTCATAAAAATTATAAAAATGCATTCCTCGTATGATTTGAATAATTAATTATCATTGAAATTAAGTAAGCAAATTAGGTAAATATATATATATATAATATATATATGGTTGTTATGTATATATATATATATATATATATATATATATATATATATATATATATATATATATATATATATATATATATATATATATATATATATATATATATATACATATATATATATATATATATATATATATATATATGTATGTATATATATATATATATATATAATATATACATAATATCCTAATATATAATAATATATATATATATATATATATATATATATAATAATAATATATATATATATATATATATATATATATATATATATATATATATAACAACTATGCACAAAATAATTCAAAACATCGAATTAAATTAATAATATAATTTTTTAGTCTTTAACGAGGTATAAAATATATAGGACAATTGTCCGAGAAGTGTTGGATTAATTATTCAAAATATGTGAGTCTTTAATGGCGTTTATTTAATAGGAAATTAAACGTTTAATGAAATATGCAAATCCATGCATGAATTAATATGATGATGATGTTACTAATGATATGTAGACTAAATCTAGTCTATATGAAATGTCCTTGATGATATGTTGAATTAGCGACTAAACCATTAAGGTTACGTGAATTTGATACTCGTAAACCTAGTTTACGATAAATGATGAATAGTAAAACAATGAATAGTAAATTCCCGAGATGAATAGTAAATTTTCAAAGTTTGTTAATGACTGAAAGTACTAGTTGTCACATTAAGCCCACCCAAAAGGAATTGATCCACAGATTCAATTAGTGTGGTTATCGAATTTTTGAGTTTGTGATGAATAACGGAGAAGATTTGAGGGGTGTCGTTATGGTTATCGATGATTGAGTGTTCAAAACATCATAGTAGAGAAAATTGGATGAATATAGATGAGCATCACTTTGACTTTTGGATATGAAAAATTTTGCTTGCACTAAGATTTATAAATAGCACTCCCATAACATGCATGATCCCTCCAGAATTAGACATAGTTAGCTAGGCTATGTATAATTAAGGAGCGATAATGTGGCGCTTTCGGTTTAGTTGTTATAACTCTCAATGTTTACAAAGATTTAAACCATTTAGTTAAAATAGCGGTTAAGGTAAAAGAAGTAAAATCCTTGTAAGTGATATCGAATCGAAAGAAAAATAAAACCGATAGATGAGAATATTTTAGCGAGTGGTTTTCAAACGATAATACATCTTAAGTAATAAAGATCGAATCAGTGGACATAAACTTAGTACGACATGGTACATAAGGAAAATGGATGTTAGTTTCAAACTTCTTAGTCTTCACGTTGTTGAGAGACATGGCTTCTCTCTCTTCTAACATGCATTCCATGAGCACCTTCAATTGTTGACCATGGTTTTGAGGACATTGATTACGTATGATTAATGTCCTTTCCCACGCGTCCGTAACATGTAACTATGGCCTTACCTCTACAATTCTGGCAAGTATCCAGTTTTGACACGTAACTTAGCAGGGGCAAGGACCGTGTGATGATACCCATCGTTACATAGTGGGTAGGTTCGGCATAACTCAGCCCTTACTGTTGATGCGTAACCATAATCATTCGCAGTTCTTTCCCTCTGATGCTGTTGTTGATGATGGTTAGTGTTACGGTTTTGGTCGTCGTTATGTAACCTCACGGTCATTTTCCCATTTCCTTTTGTTGTTTACTAGTTTGGTGGTTGTTGTTGTTGTTGCGGTTATTGTTGATAATGTTCCCCTTGCACTTGAGCCATGAGTTTTTGAGTTATCCCCAATAGTCTCTTCAATTTGTTTGTGGATCGAGAAAGAGTTAAATCTCGCGGAATACATTGTGGAAGTCCTCGATGAAATTTTCTAGTAGTTTCTCATTGTAGAAACCATTGATGGACATAGTAGTGAATTCTTGAAACCTCGATGTAGGTCT
>OU343221.1:170035306-170097786 GCA_910596185.1 Chrysanthemum makinoi | reverse complement strand
ACTTGTTTGTCCAATAGTCCAATGACGCCGTGATAAGTTTAGTGAGTTGATTAACTTTAAGTTTTAAAGTCCATATTTTTACTTATTATTCACAACTTGTTAAACATTTAAGCTTATAGTGACATTATTGGTTTCGTGGCGTTATGATTTATTTATTTACAAGTTTGCACGCGTAACAATTCATAATTAAGGTTAAACAAGGCTTAGGCGTAGAAATGGCAAGCTTATGCGTAAACAGGAATGGTATACGGCGTAACGCAAGCTTATGCGTAGGTTCTTGACTTACGCGTAAGAAATATTGCGTGTAGGAAAGGGGTCGAGCTTGCGCGTGGCGTATATAAACCTTACGCGTAAGGCTTACTCGTAAGAGTAGACCTTATGCGTAGAGGTCACTTGTTTACGCATATCCTTCACAGGATACGCGTAGTCCCTTATGTAGAACCTTACGCGTAATAGTTACGCGTAAGATTGCTCTTACGCATAACATTCTACGCGTAAGGTGATCCTTATCGTAGTTTGCTAGAAACCTTGATTACGAATTTTCAAGCGTGGAAGACACGAAATAAATTCGTCAGAACACAATCATTAACATCTACATTCACTCACCATCAGATCATATCATGAATACACATATGGCAGATTCTGCGTAAGAACACTTATCGTAAACCTAAACCCTAAGGTTCAATTTTTACGAGTAGGTAATCTAGCCATAGAAATTGCACCAAAATGATTCCGGGAGGTCTAAGAAGCCTTATGAGTAGTTCTATCCAAGTTTTAACATCAGAATTTGAGTGAATCAAAAATACCCAAATGTGTATGAACTTAAACCCTAGTTTCTAATTAAAGATCATTTAGTGTTTCTGGGTTGGTTCTGAGCCTAGATATCATCAATTCACCATAAGAACAACATCACTCAACTATCTTTTTAACCAAAAACGTTCTCATTTGAAAACACCCAATTTCACGCATAAACCCTAATTCACAATATCAATCAATCCGTGTATCCGGGTGTGTTTTATGATCAAAATAGTTTCAATGATGTTATTTAAACGTTTTGACACTATCTTTTCACCACAAACACCCACACTTGATTAGGTGTTCATACGCTTATGCGTAGAACACCAAATCATTCATAAGTGAAAATCTAACCGTTAGTTTTTAATATAAATCAAAACCTTTGTTTACAAACACGTTTAGATTATGAAACCACTTACAAATTGAAGATCAAGCAAGCGGATTGAGAGATTGATTTTTACGCGTAGGATCTTGTTTGGTGAAGTAATAAATGTGAAGAGTAAATGTTAGGTGGGTGGTTTTAATTAAAATAACTTTAAGCTTTTGACAATTTTAGTCCCACCACCTTTACCATTTACAATCAATGCCTTTAACTTCCATTTTGGTTACCAAACGAATGATATTTTGGAAAAAAAATTGACGACACTCCCCCTCGACTTAAGAAATAATGAAATTTTATAAATTTTAGTCCGAGGAGTGTCAGTAAACCAGAAAAGTAACCACCATTATAAAAGAAACAATCGGGATAAGGTAACATGCAAGTACACGGTTTTATTAAACTGAAAAATATTAGCTTTCTCCCCCTCAACACTTGATCGAAAAAATATTGAATTTTGAAAGATTTGAGTGTTGATGGAAGAATTGTACTTGCAATGTTAAAAGAAATATAGATAGAAGAATATTTTTGTTGTTTTATCGGATTTTACAATTTTGTATTTTGTATTTGAAAAATATTTACAAAAGGAGGTTTTGGTGTTTGACTTGTTTTTAAGAATGTTTTAAGAGTTCATCCAGTTCCTCTTGAGTCAAACACCGCATACCAATCCGGTGGACCAACTCAGTAAACCTAGCGGGAGCTAAGGCTTTGGTGAGTAGATCGCCAATTGGTATTAGTACCCACAAAATATAATTCAACAGGTACCACTGTTCCACGTGGTCTTTGATGAAATGATATCGAAGATCGATGTGCTTTGATTTGGAATGTTGAACTGAATTGCACGAGATCGCAATAGCACTCCGATTGTCGCGATACATCGGGATTCTGTCAAATACGTAACCATAGTCTTTGAGTTGTGTTCTCATCCAAATGACTTGAGCACAACACGCCGACATGGCTACATATTACGCTTCTGTTGAGGACAGCGATGTACAATCCTCGCTTCTTCGATTTCCATGACACGGTTTATCACCAAGAAATTGTAATGCTCCTGAAGTACTTTTCTGTGAATCTAAGCATCCTGCATGATCAGCGTCTGAAAAAGCGATTAGTTCAAAACCAGAATCCTTCGGATACGAGATTCCCAAATTAATGGTTCCCTTGATGTATCGGAGGATTCTTTTAGCCCCAGATAGGTGGTTTTCATTGGTCTCAGCTGATAATGGGAGCAAAGATAGGCGTAAAAACAATATCAGTCGCTAGTTGTTAGATACATTAGAGACCCAATGATACTACGGTATTTGGTAGGGTCCACCAATTTCCCATGTAAATCAGCGTCTAGCTTCTTGGTATGAGCCATTGGTGTGGCATAGGTGTCACGCTTTGCATTCCAAATTTGTTTAACAATTCAAGGGCATATTTGGGTGACTCGAAAATACCGCGGGGTGATTGATGAACTTGCATTCCAAGGAAGAATGTGAGTTCACCCATCATTGACATTTCAAAATGTTTTGTCATAAGTTTTGCAAAAGCATTTGAGTATTTTAAATGTGTTGACCCAAAAATGATGTCATCCACATAGATTTGAACGATTAAGATGTGAGCCCCGTGATATTGTATAAAGAGTGTAGGGTCGACCGAACCTTTGGTAAAATTATTGTCAATAAGGAAGGATGATAACTTATCATACCACGCCCGAGGGGCTTGTTTGAGACCGTAGAGAGCTTTCTTCGGTTTGTAGACATGATTAGGGAACTCTGGATCAACGAATCCTTACGGTGGCTAACATAGACCGTTTCTTCGGTTGTCCATTGAGAAAGCGGTTTTGACATCCATCGAAAGACCGTGATGTTCATGTGAGCCGCAAATGTCGAAAAATCAAGCGACCTCAAGAGCGAGCAGCGGGAGCAAATGATTCTTCAAAGTCAATACCCTCTTCTGTCTATAACCCTTAGCCACGGGCGTGACTTGTTTCTAATTAAGGTTCCTTGACATCAATTTGTATTTCCAAATCCATTTTAGACCAATGACGAAGACCCCTGTTGGTCTTTCAACCAGTTCCCACACTTCAAGACGTTTGAATTGGTTGAGTTCTTACTGCATGGATTCAATCCAGTTGTCCTTTGTCATTGCGTCTTTAATGTTTTAGGCTCAGATTGGCAGACGGTGAGTGCATAAATGCAATGTTCACCATCTGTGTGAAGACGTTGTCTCGTTAGGACTGGTTGATTCGGGTTACCAATAATATTCTCAAGAGGATGGTCTTTTGTCCAACGATGTGTAGAGGGTTGATGTTGGTATACATTATGCAGATTTTGAGGATTCAAATGGCTTGTAGATGATTCGCAACATCAGTGCGGCAGTTTCATTAGCAAGCGGGTTAAAGAAGCATTTGGATCAAAATATGCGGTGGGGGTACTTCATTAAGAACATCATCAATTGGTTCGTCGTTGGATGCGGTTTGTTCAATTGTTGTTGTAGAGTCAACGGTGGTGCTTCTTCAACATAGTTGTTGTAGCAGGTGTATCGGTATAAGAGTAGTATCGGGTTGGCGGCGGAAACATCGGATGCACCTGGAGCACGTTCATCAATGTCATCACTAAACAGCGGAGCAAATAGCTTTTCCATAATGTTGACGAGTAAGCTGGGGGCTTGATTCAGCTGATGATGGGGTTTGAGGAAAGTTTAAACGGTTGTGACCGGGTTCCAAGCTGTTATGCTCGAAGCCATTTCATAAGCTCATCAAAATTAGCATGAATCATTTCCATAACCCCGCTTTGTACGACGATTCGGATTCGGTAACCTTTAGAATTATCACATTATCCAATAAAAACTCCAATGTCAGCTTTGGCTTTGAGCTTTCCAAAGTCATCACGATCATTATTTGGGTAGCTAAGAGATCCAAATACATGAAAGTGTTTGAGATTCGGTTTTCTGTTGTGGATAAGCTCAAACGGTGTTTTGTTGTGGCCTTTTGTAATCATTGGCGATTACGAGTGTAGCATGCGGTTGAGAGCCTTCACCCATAAGAAATCTGGAAGTTTAGCATTGATTAACATCGTTCGGCGGCTTCCACTAGCGTCGGTTTAGTCTTTCAACAACTCCGTTTTGTTATGGTGTGCGTGCAATAGATGTTTGATGCTCAATTCCCACTTTCTCATAATATTCGCGAAGAGTTTGATTCACAAATTCAGTTCCTTTGTGCTGTTGAATTTGTGTTACGGTGTTCGAGCTTGAATTTGAATTTTCGTGAGAAAGGTGATGATCATCTGTGGAGCTTGGTCTTTACTTGGAAGAAAATAAACCCAAGTCCATCTTGAGTAGTCATCAACAATTACCAAGATGTAGCGTTTGCCATTAATCGTTTGCACGCGCATCGGGCCACACAAATCCATGTGAAGAAGATGAAGCACAGCGAGAGCGTGTTCCACCTTTGAGGGAAAATGAGCACGGTGCTTTTCCTTGTTCACAAGCTGAACATAGGTGATCTTTAGAATAACGGAATCTCGGGAGACCTTCAACAAGTTTGTGTCGAGCAAGGTTGGTGATGGTTTGAAAGTTTAGATGTGAGAGGCGACGGTGCCATAGCCAAGATTTTGTAGATGTAGCCTTTTGAGAGTAGGAGATGGGAGATGAAGCAACCATGTCGTATAGACTAGAATTGCGAGAGCGGACTATAAGATCGTTTCCTTGTTGATCACGAATGAAACAAGTTTTCTCCCTGAAAGCGACTTCCAAATCTCCATCACGAATTGACCGTGAAAAGAGATTGTGACCGAGGCCTTCCACATAATAACCCTGCTAATTTCAATATTGCCATTGATATAATCTCCGTAGCCCATGATAGGCTGCGAGGTGATCATTCGAATCGGCGGTGCCAATGAACTTTGTAATAAAGTTTGATAACAGTTTAAGGTTATCTGTCATGTGTCGGGAACATCCGCTATCAACAATCAAAGGATGATCTGTATCACCTGCATTACACACAGACGACACAGATGGAATAGAAGTAGATGTGGAACCCGATGAGTTAGAGGGTTCCTCGGCGATATAGTAGAAATACATACAGCAATGACTTTAGGCATCCATTTAAATCCTAGTGTATTATGTATCCATTTATGCCATCTCCAACTAGTCTTAGCTTTAGTCTTAGTGAATGCACTAGGTGGTACTACATTCCTTGGAGGTGATCTTTGGAACTACAGGGACATCAATGCGTTTCTTAGAATCTAAGGAGGGCGGTCTACCAAGCAGACTTAGAAGCATTAGTGGGCCTAGAGGTATTTCGATTCTTAGGATTCCGTAAACGAGACAAGATAGCTCTAGCAACACATTTGTCATGACAATCAGAAAGCATACTTTTACGACAAATAACACAAGAAGCATCGGACTGAATATCAAAAGTACTTAAAGGTTTAGCATTCGTTACAACACTTTTTCCATTACATTTGTCGGACGCAATATCTAAAGTAGGTGCAACGTGAGTCTTATTCAAAGTCCTAGGGTGTTCTTCTACTTCAGGATTCCTTATTATTCTTTTCTTAGGTCGCAACTTCCTATTCTTCCTTGTATTGCTCCTAGGCCGTGAAGTGCGGACGTTTGGAAAAGAAGCAACTAGTCTGTTGCGATGAGGGAAGCACATTAGTAACTTGTGGTTTGTCATAGGCAATCAGGGTTCCGTTTGCTAAGTGTTAAAGGTGCAATTCTCTTAATGATGCTAGGCTGAACTTGTTCATACTTTCCTAACATTTCCCTTAACTTAATGATAGTGTGCACCAAATCTTGATTTTGAGCGAAGATTTCGGCAAAATTCATGACTTCTGTAGTGTATGCAAGATAATGATCAAGTTCGTTTGATGCTTCATCACGAGTCTGTTTGAGTAGATCAAATATGACACCATATTCCTGTTTAACTTTGGAAAGATCATGTTCATATTTTGAGATTTGACACTTAAAAGACACGTTTTGATCATCCAGTTGCTCAAGTTTTGGATTAAGATTTTTTGCATGCAACTTGGCGATTTTGTTTTGAAAAACAAGTTGTTGATCGTGAATATCTTTTTGACACCAATTAAGACGACGTTTTGCATTTGAAAGTTCGTTTAATAATCGTTCATTTTCAACTTTTAAAGACTTGATTTGAAGCACATTATCAGTATTCTCAACAATTTCATCAGAATCAACGATTATCGGAGAGATAATTAGATGCATATGCAGCAGATTGTAATAACACAACATTATGGATATCGGCCGAGATAACATCTTCCATAAGTCGATCAACATCTTTTCTCAACAGTTTCTTTTTACGTTTAGTATTTGAAATCGATGTTTCGGTTTTCTCGAAAACTATTTTCATGAGACCAAGTTCCTTGTGAAAATCCCTTTCCCAATATAGTGCACAAGTTTTCAAATTTTTGACATGGGGTAAAATTCTTTTCTGAAGAATATCTTTATGTTCTCGCGCCATTGGCGATTGAAAATGTTGAACTTTTATTTCAAAATGAAATTCAATCTCACGTTCCAAAATTTTGAGGTCAGATAAGAAAGTGTCAAAATATTTGATAACGCGACAACTTTCGGCTTTAGTTTTTACTTCACTAAGTGAAGGTAAAGGACCATAAATTTGTGCACCATTGTGTTGGGGACTAACTTCAGAAACTGGTGTGATAACCAAAGGTTTGTTAGAAGTATCTTGTTGTGTGACAAAAGTTACGACTTTTGAATAGTTAAATGGTTTGTTATAAACGACATTTTCCATTTTGACCGACTCTCGTCATCAGCATCTAATTCCTCCATGCGATTATATTCAACAACGGTCATAATTGAATCATCAATTCTATTTTCTGCTTGTAAACTTCAGGATTTGGTTTGAATGCTCGTGTGAAAACTTAGGTTTGTAATGTCGGCAAGATTCGTCCATATCCATTTGGATTTGGTTTGAAAGTAAACTTTTGAATCTTGTGATTGATTCACCATGTTTATAAACAACATTTCGAAACTCTTTGATTTTGTTTTGTAAGTCGACAATTTGTTCAAGATAGTTATCTATCCGTTTTAGTGGAATGCTTTTTGTATTGAGAACTGTTTTTGACAAGTTAACAACTTCGGCCTTGGCTTTTGAGTTTCAAAGTAAGGCGTTAATTTGTTGTTTATGTTCATGTTTCATTTGTTCTATTTGAGACAACAAAGCATTCTTGAAGCGGCTAGATCACGAATCTGTCGTTCCAAAGATTTTTTGTTTTGATGTGATTTGGCAAAGGCGGCTTCAAAACCTTTTCACGGTTTTCTTGAGTTTTGAAAAAGTTGATTTGTCGAATTAAGCATTCATTGTCCCTAATTAACAGTGCATTTTTCTCTTTTAATTTCGTGCAAATTTCCAAACGAGATTCTTGGTCTTTAATTAAGGTCAAGAGCTCAATTTCTCTATTAGAAAAAAGCTCATCTTGTTCAACGTTAGTTTCAACATAATCATTATTTAGATCCTCAAATATAACCACGGAGTCAACTTGATTATCAATATGAACCATAAGGTTATCTTGATCATCAAATATAACTACGGGATCTATTTGATAATCATCGGAATGAAATGTGGATGGCTCATGTTGAACACTCTGATCCTTGTCGGATGGAGAAATTGGCGGAGATATCGATCATTAATGAGTATATTTTGTTCGGTACACGAGACAAGCCATCGATGTCATACACTGGGCCTGTATCACTCATGTGTAGAGCTTGCATGTGTGCCATCAACATCACTGCTGCATTAGCATGCAAGTCCTCCATATCATCATCGAATCGCATCGCCATAAAGCTCTGTTCCTTGTTGGTAAGAGTGCCACCGGCTTCATCCTTGAGAGCCAAGAGCAAAGCCTCTTTGTGATAAGCACGCCTCTTGTCTCGGCTTAGGACATGCATTAGCGATGACCCTTCTCATTACGAGTTATAACAGCGAAGACCATTAACCCCATGGCATTCCCTGGGTTCAATGAGTCTCTGTTGTTGTGGAGCACCTGTTATTCCTCCCATAGCATTAAACCCTTGACCACCTCATCGGCGACCATAACCTCGATTCGAACTTCAACGCGTCCATTGTTCACAACGGCGATTCCTTGTGTTTGATGAGAGCGAATGCGATTGTTGGATTTGTTTGTATACCGGCCGAAGGCTTTAGCAATCATAGCAAATCCTTGTTGCAATTCATCAAAAGCATCGAGTCCTCATCGGCTTCACTGTAAAGTGCTTGAGCATTGTTGTTGTTGTATGGAACCAATTGAGTTTGTTGAGGTTGTTCTTGGACGGATCATATGGTGTGATGGTTGCAGTTGGTTGAGGAGGAACACTAGTTTAAGCCCACAAAGCAAGTTGTTGATTGTCCGGAAGTGACGTGGAGCGGAGTCCACGGATAGCCCTTTCTTTGTCAACTTCTTTTGGTGAGGCTTCAAATAGTCGTACAACAATCCGTATGTAGCATGATGAAGATTTTTAGCTTGGCGGAGAAAAATGACATACTTCTCCCATTTCGGACCAAGACTACTTAGGAACTTAGTGTTGACAGCAATTCGTGGCATGATGATATTGTGTTTGTCCAAATCATTGATGATGTCAGCGGCGATGATGATATGAATCTAATGTCTCTCCTGGTTCAATCATGAAGTGTTTATAAGCCAAGTAGATTTTGGATTCCATGTCTTCTTGATTGAGCGTTGTGCCTTCCATAAGAAGATGAATATGTTCCCACATTGCTTTAGCAATCTTTTGAGCATCAACACTTGAAGGATCGGATGGGTAATCCCAAAAGAATGTATTGCATTGCTAGTTCATCGGCTTCAAAATGTAGAAGTTCATCACCTGTGAGGTGCGAGGCGGTTGCAATGTTGGTGACAGCATCTCTTGGTGGATTGGCATTAGGATGCGGGGTGTGACAACAGTAAGCATCTGAAATGGACCTTCCATAATGACCTTCTTTAAGAACTTTCCATGTGGCTTCTTTAGATCACAAAACCTAAAGAACCTTATCACCCATTGATCATAATTTCGGGAGTGAGCATTAGAGGTCTATCAAGTGAGCCAGCTTCATGAATTGATTGTTGGCTACTTAAGGCTTCACACATCTTGCCAAACCATGTTGGTTCCTTCATAGTACTCTTGGATGGATGTTGATTGTAGAAGTTTGTGTAAGGTTGTACTTGAAGACTAGGTGGTGGTTGAACCATTTGTGGTGGAATTGCACCAAGTTGTGGAGTATGTTGTTGATAAATTTGTTGTTGATGATTAAATTGTTGATGTTGTGGACTTAGTTGTTGTTGTTGTTGTTGTTGTTGATTATAAGTGTAAGGAAAATAGCTAGAGTATGGTGGTTGTGACATGTTGAAAACTTGTGTTGTTGAATGGATCTTTGTATTCGAATGAACCGTTGATGATGAAGTATCCTTAGGCGTAGAAATCACAGAAAAGCAAAGTACCACTTATGCGTAAAAACACCAAAGATACGCGTAACAGCAATAATTACGCGTAAGATTAGCTTACGCGTAAGAAATGAGAAATCACTAAAGTTATGCGTAAACAGAAAGTTAAGCGTAGAAAACTTAGGCGTAGGATTAACTTATGCGTAAGACAGGGCTTAGGCGTAAGATGAATCTTATGCGTAAGGAGTTCTACGCGTAACCTTAAGCTTATGCATAAATTTAGGGTTTTACCCAAAAGATCTTTTACACTATCACAGTGCAAAAGATATCCAAAGTCGAAGTGTTTTTAGGCTTATCAAAGCAAGAAAAACACTGAGTAATCGACGAAACTGAAGATCAAACCAAGGAACTCTTATGCGTAATATTAGGGTTTCGTTATGCGTAGAACTTCACCAAAAATGATTTTTGCCCAAAGATGTTTCTAAACCAGATTTTTTGTGATGAAACAACTTCAATATCACCAAAATAACACAAAATTGTGAAACTTGATGATCCAAAGCTTTAAAACAAGGTATGCGTAGAACTACTACCACGTAAAAAACCAAGCTTAAAAACAATGATCCACACGTAAAGTTTGAAACTTTTTGCCAAAAACAGATATTTTAACACCTAAAAACGTTGAAAGGACAAGAATCTTAGATTAAAAAGTGTAAGAAATCAGTTTTTAAGCGATCCAAAGTTTGAACCATTGTTATGCGTAAGACCGAA
The DNA here is from genome assembly GCA_910596185.1 of Chrysanthemum makinoi. NCBI lineage: Eukaryota > Viridiplantae > Streptophyta > Magnoliopsida > Asterales > Asteraceae > Chrysanthemum > Chrysanthemum makinoi. The sequence goes on along the minus strand of OU343221.1, from coordinate 170,087,442 downwards.
ACTCACTTTAACAACAAAAATGACTCACCCCAACTATTTGGCGAATGATAACACTGATAGGTTCCCATATTAGTAACACAAGCATCAATATAAGAAATAGAAGAGAATAGATCGGTTGAACAATAACAAACAAACACTTATGCGTATGAATAAAGAAAGGTTATGCGTATGAAGTGAAAGAGAATAAAATTGAACAACCAACCCTCAAGTGAGGGTATTACAAGACTATTTATAGGAGAGGGAGCTAGGGCAACACTCCTAGTCCCTTCCTTTCCTTATTGGACTTGGGCCAAGGCTCATGGGCTTTCTACATAAGCCTTGGCATGATTACTAACATAAAAGCCATATTAAGCTAACTATTACATATGAATCACTAACACTTGAATTAATGTTTAGGAGTGATTCCAACAACGCCTCGTCCTTCAAGGTGAAGGTTGCATATTTAACCTTACAATCCTCTTCACAGTTACTCACAGCAAACACAGATTCAGTTTTCTCCAACCACCTAGTTAGGTAAACTACTCCTCAGTTCCTCCAAACTCAATGGGACCACGAGATCGGAACTCTTTGTAGGTACAACCTCCAGTTCAATTCAACATTGGGGTTCCACTAGAAGTGTTAGAGATTAGCCTCATTTGGCGGTTCGCGACTGCGACACTAGCGGTCAATGTGGGTTGGGTTCATAGGTGGAGGTTTTGTGGAACAGGACCATTCTCGTACGCGTCGTTCACATTCGGGTTCTCTACAGCTGGGTTATTAGTGTTAGGGTTCTCAACAGGTGGTGTGGTCGGGGTTGGACAACGACCTCGATGGGCAGGGGCAACAATAGCAGCAGGAGCTGCTCGGTTGTTCCTACGCGGGTTTCGTCTTGTTGCCACCATTCTGGAGGCAAGAAAAACAGTTTCATAAGTTCACAAATTCACGCTCTAAAATAGAGTTGGGTTCCAAGGATCACTAGTTATCGCTCAATACATAATCAAGGTCAACAAGGACAACGCTATACCAAAGCGAAACAATCAAATACCGAATCATAACTAATGATGCACGTTCCAATAACCATAACTCATAGGTTTCAAAAGTGGAAATACATGGAAGGATACGAAGAAATCAAAAACGATCCTAACGACGATACCAATAAGACAACTAGGATAATCCTACATCTCAAACCAAGTACTACTTAGTTTCAAGATGGTACAAAACCATAAATCTAATACTATCTACAAAGAGGCTAACTTCAACCGTCGGCGTCGCGATCACTCTTAAGCTCTGCGACCTCTCTCTCAACTCACCAATCCTACGTAAATCGCTCTATCAGGCATCACGAGTTGTCGCGAACCCTCTCAGCCGAGGTCCCCAACACGCTCTTGGAGCTCCGACAAACCATCATGCAAAACCCTAGTCCTCGACTACAATACCCATATCGGCTCTCGAGATCCTCTATACTAGCCCTGGATACTCCAACTAATCGATCCGTCAACTGAATAAGCCTAGTACCCTGTGATGTTATCCTCTCCCACATCAGACCCGTCTCACCATACTCCTGGGCTCGAAGCAATCTCGATGGTATCTCAGATCTTAACGGGCTACCTATATAAGGTGAGTAAGGTGGTGAGTCGATGTCTAAAAAGGTTGTCCGGGCGACTCAGGGCTCATGCAAAGAAGAACACGGTCACGGAGATATGTGCGGGACTCTGTAATGGAGGAGTACCCTTCTGGGATATCCTCATCACCCTCCTCGAGGATCCTCATCCTCATCAACATCTTGCTCTTCAATCTCATGTTCCTCCTCAACCTCATGCTCTCCTGCCCTCATCCATAGGGGAGAGTCCATGAGTCGAAGTCTCTGTGTGAGGTAAATCGAGGTAGTACACTAGGAGATCTAGGCCTCCTAAGACATGGTGATCTTTGGTGGTGATGACGAAAGAAGTGGGCCGCTAAGCGGATAGGTGATGATGGTGGTCTCACAGGACATGCGGGCGGTGCTATAAGCAAGCCTAGGAGTCGTGCTCGGCGCTAAAACCTAATGTAAAGTGAGCTGCCTAGGCGAGCTAAAGCGTTGATGATGATGAACTAGTGTGACGGGCAATCTCATAAGGATCACCTGCGCAGCCGTCATGAGAGTCAATGCTTGACAAACTAGCAACAACAAGGACCTCCTCGGACACATCAAAAGCTAGTGAAGGCATAGTCTGTGACAATGGCATAGGGTAGGTATAAGTGTTCGAAAAAAACTAGTTTTAATAAGCGCATCAACTCAACCAAAACATATATCACATAATGAAAGCTTTAAAAGTAGATGTACCGCATTACTCAAAACATGCCTTTAATAAAACACATAAATTTAGTTTCATCACATAATCCCATATCAATTCAATCGAGTTCAAAATTTCCAAAATCATAATATATAGTTTACTCAAAATCATATACCGTTGTATCTCGATAATCACGTCTCATTTACCCAAAATCAATAATCATGTCTCATTTTCCAAAATCAATAATCATATCTCCAAATCATAACGTTTCCATAAACAGTTCACAATATCCCTTAACAAATCATCTCATAATTCAAATCGCGATTCATACCATAATCAAATAAGAAGCGGAGGTCTCTTTGGAAGCGATCTCTCTACCCAGGGTGTACCACGGTGTAGGGGTAGGATCTGTCTACATTTTACCTCCCATACCACCTAGCGGGATTGGGTTTGTTGTTGTTGTTGTTGTGGCTTGCAGCAGTCGTCGGTCGAGGATCATTTTTCTTAAAAGTGGTTATAGTTTAGGGTTTATAAAATACCTAATTCTCTATAACCTTGAGCTCTGATACCAATCTGTAACACCCCAAATCTCGATGCAGTGGAAGATTTAATCAATTTTAAGTTACTATTGGATTGGTATCGTACACAAGTATAGCCAAAAGATAGTCATTTAACATTCAAAACCAATCCCAAATTTAGATATTCAAAACATTTAATCCAAAAGTATAAATATTAGGCCCAAAACATAGTTTAATAAAATAGGTCCCAATAATTTATCGAGTCGAAATGATCCTTGAACCCTGCCTTCTTGCCAAGCTTCCACCGATCAAGTAATCCAAACATCTCTCAAATACTTGAGAAATCATGCTAAAAGGTCAAACTTTTGGTGAGTTCATAGGTTCAAGTTCAACAAAATCATAGTGAACCTGTAAGAGTTGATTTGCTATGCAAGACCTAAGATAGATAAATACCGTTTCACACACCGATCCTACCGGATCTCCAATCATATCCACATTCGGGGATTACTCGGGCCTCGCGACTCTAGTCCAAAGCGTGGCAAAATCTAGAACAATTGCCAACCCCAGACTAGGTCGATGTAGAAGTCTATTCTTAGCTAGGCACGGTTAAACCTAGACTAAGGCAACAACTACCGCACATCTATCTAAATAGTCAAGCATATAAGCAAATCCAAATAGTTTTAATGGTCCAAAACAGTAGCATGATTCTCACCCCAATATAGTTAAAAACGCTATGAAACTCACCTCAAGCAATCAACGCACAAATAAACACTAGCAGAAGAATACGGTAATCACGGCACATCAACTATCGACTCGACACAACCTATTAATGTAGACCAACTTTAATATATATTCCTCAAAATCCACGTATCTACCCCAATGTATTCCACTTATTTATTTCCAAAAACGTCTCGTTTCACCATTTAATCCTAGTGTTTGGTATTCCTCGTGTGGGTGTATCGACTCAATATGATGCCATGAATGCACTCAAACAACCAATATGTTATGCTTCGCAACACAATATGCAACTCCATTCAACACAATATGTGACTCAATGCGACACAATGAGACGTCTAAGCGATAAGCTCCATAGTCCAATAAGTTTCAGAATAAATAGTAGACCTTATCGAATTCGTCAACTTGATAAACTCATTTATTTACTCGTGTCTTATTATCCCATAAATCAATCGTATCCTAAAGAGTCATAAGGATAATTCACCCATTAATATGGTTACCCAACGTACCTAGCGGGCTCTTATTAGATTCGTCAACCTAATAAGTCCGCTACCCACGTCGATCAACACTATTAACGTTAGTTTATCCGTAACCCATGCACATAACGTAAGTAAATAAATACTTAACTAGTATTAAATGTCCACAATAGAAATTTATCGATAAACGTGTAATCGAAACCTTAATTACTTATTTATTACAAAATGTTTCCAATTTAGTCGTTAGTTTCCATTTAAAAATAGTAAATAACAAGATAAAACTCGTTATCAACATTTTTGGTACAAAAGTCCATTTATTATTTATATTTCATAGTTTATTAGCATTTTCATGTATATATATACATTTAGGTCAAATTCCAATATTAATCTCATATCGTTATTCGTTTCGAGCCCACAAGCACGAGTCATAACCTCTCGGCTTTTAATCAATCAATAGTCCAAATTATACTAAAGTCCATGTTACGGCTTTGTAGTCAACTATTTACTAAAAGTCAAAGTAACGAGCGTAGCTCAAAGTCAATAATATATATATCAAGTCCAAATTTAAAAGTCATAATAGCGCAATTCAATCCCAAACCAACTCAAAACAATCTAGCCAACCAATCAATCAACCAAATATACCCGAAACCAATGTTATGACCCTAATGGTCATGACGCGTCATGATTAAGACCGTGAACCAAACAAGCTCTAGAAGCTTTTCGAGGCTCCAGCGTCTCATCCAAACCTCAACTACATCAACCAACAAGCTACCAAATCGACCCGACCGGACACTGGCCCAAGTGGGTCACGTACACCAACCATGAGCCCGTGCGTGGCCTTGGTGGTTTGTACGCCCCATATCTCACAACCAAACACAACCAAATCACTTCCACAACATCCCAATCCAATCATTCAAGCTCCAATCACTAACCAAACACAAAACCCATCATCTATCTTAACCAAAAATATGAAACTAGATATAAAATGCATAAACCCATCAAATTGATACACCACACACTTACCAAACACTAATTACTTGTTTATTTTGACACTAATTAGACATAATTTCATGTTCCACCCAAAAGCCCCAAATTTCATCATTAGGTCGACACCCTAGATTTCAATTTGTGGCTTCTAATAGCTCAAACAAGCTCAAATCTTTTTCCATTTACCTTATTCAAGTACCAATTGCAAAACCCACTTGAAACCCTAAAAGTACGAATCTTGATTCAAAAATTTGAAGGTGTTATGGAGGTCCAAATGGAGCATGTAATATATGGTTAGAAAGAGGAGAAAGATAGCTTCAAGATGGAGGTGGAGGTGGGGGGTGACACGCCGGTGGTGGGCCGTGGTGGCCGAAACAGTGGCCGGCGGCCAATAGGTGGTGGCTAGGGTTTGTTTTAGAGAGAGGTTAGAGAGAGAAAGAGGGTTGTGTGTGTGTTTTAGAGAGAGAATGAAAAGGTGAAAGTGTGGTGAGGTGAGGGTATATATACTAGGACACTAGGACTTAAAAATAAATAAATATGGGGGAGGCTGGGGAGAAAGAGGGGTGAGTTGTAATTTTTGTAACTATCCGTTTACCTATCAGAGCTCATATATTGTCCCCAGAGTGTCCCACGACGTTCATTCGACTTTCTAACATCGTTATTTATGTTTTTCCACGAGTTTTGACTATTTATTTGTCAATTTTCGAGTTACGATCTAAAAGTTACAATAATTCTCGTTTTAGGCTTTTCTAATGCCGAATCGAATAGTGCCTACCAAATAGAGTTAAAAATCATATGATAACTCATTTAATAATAAAATAAACCATAAAAACCAATAGATGATATAAAATCATGTCATGGTTTCTAAAAATAGTGATAAAGGCAAAAGCTTCGGTAAAAAAAACCCTAATTTTTCTCTCTCCCATTGGAGATTTACGGCGCCTCACCTTCACGTTTTCCGGCCAATAAACCATCCAAACATGTCCTCTCTACCTTCTTGGGTATGCAATACATGTTTTGTTTGTGGTTTTCTGTCAAGAAAGGGATGCGTGATTCGTTTTCCATCTATTCATCATATACGAAATCTCCATGAAACCCTAATTATCCTTATTTGTTTATCGGTTTTTAAGGCGTTTTAAACATTATCATGTTCATTAGGGTTTCGATTTTTTTTTGCCTTTCGAATCGACTTTCAATACTTCCTTTTATTCTTGTCGGTTTTTGATTATCCTTGTGATTATTAATCCGATCCATTTGTTATTGATTCGATCTGATGTTTAGTGTGTCTGACCGACTACTATTACATAACCTCTCTAGGGTTTATTTTTTGGTCGACTTTGGGTGTGGGATTCGATATGCTTTGAACGTTTAACCGGTCTCTAATTATTTAGGGTTGGTATTCTTGTTACATCTATTGAGGGTTTGTGATATTGATCTGCTCGTTAACCCATTCTAGGGTTTGTGTGTTCATTGCATGTTCGAGGGCTGATTTAAGTGTTCTATAAGTGGGTTTTTAGAGAGATGTAAGTTAAGTTTCGAGGTATTCTTATTCAAAAACCCTATTCCGCTTTCCACAGATCTGTGGTGGTGTAATGTTTAATCTTAAGGGATCATTGGCGAGGCATTGGATTGTTCCTAACAATTGGTTAGGATTTCTTGTGTTGAATCCCTGTTACCGTGGTGTTAAAACCCGAGCACGATGGTGGCATGTTTATTTAGTCGGTTTGGGGTTCATGTAAGTTGTGATATCAGATTCATGCTGTGTGGTGGAACAATGTTATTTGTTTCATGGAATTGTATGGCTTTTTCCGGCTACATGTGGTTTGGTTCGGGTAGTTTGGATTCAATCTGATTCGCATTGATGGGTTAGGAGCTCCTATTGTGGATGTGCGTTGGTTTATACGTATTTGTTGGTTATGCTTGTTGGTATTTCAGTTTTGCATCTCAACATACACCTTTGGAGCGAGTTTGAGCTTGCTGCTCTATCCGTGGTTTTAGAGTCCCTCACCAACCGTTGTGTGAAACTTGTGAACTGTACTTTGTTTTGAGGACCATGATATTGTATATTTGGAAGGCTTTGGAAGTTTGGACTACGTGACTTGAAGATTCAAGTATTTCTACTTGAAGTGCATTTATTTTTATTTGTTTTATCGTTGTAGTCGATGTTAGTTATAAGTGTGGTCTGTCACGCTTATATTGTAAGTTATAGGAATGATGTGCATTCCTATAGGTGAGTCTGTAAGTGTCCTAAGGGACTGAGATGAGGGATTCACCCTCATCCTTTGTACTTCAATGTTTTTGGCGTAATATATTTTACCGGGGTGAATTAACCCTTTTACCAAAAAAAAAAGGCAAAAGCTCGGTTTAGTTTAACGTAATGCGGTTACCTAAAGTAGACCCCCTAAATCTCCAGTTGTCACAAATTGCGTCCGATAGTTTTGAAATGAATAGGTTAATGTTGCTTGTGTGGCAGCGTTTAAGTTTTGAAATAGATTTTGAAATTTTTGCAAGTATAGGCTCTTAGAAGTACATGAATAAGAAATCGAAACGCATCGATGGTGAATGAGTCTTCAGTTTAATGATGACTAAAAGGTGACGCAATTATAGTTTACATGAAGTATTAGACATTTAACGGTTTATTACATGAAGTATTAGACATTTAATGGTTTATTAACAAAAGAGTGAATATATATATATATATATATATATATATATATATATATATATATATATATATATATATATATATATATATATATATATATATATATATTTAAACAGATATATATTTATATTACTATTATTCAAATAAGGATACTATAAATGTTAACTCGTTTAAATGTGTTTTTGTTTAGAAACTTAAAAGGTTCCTATTGTTTAATTATTACAAAAATGTAGTAAGTTAATATATACTTTTTTCAAAAATCGGCATGACTCATGTGTAAACTTTTATTCATTATGGTTGGATTCTAGCATTATAATTAAACAACTAAAATTAATAATCTAAACTTTTTTGAAAATTCGATTAGCCGAAAGATATTCGTTTAGGTTTGATATGAAAACTTATTTAATAAAATCGTGTTTTCAAAATTTTGTTTAATGTTTAGGTTTACTTATTTAAGACTTTAGTAAAAGTTTTTGAGACGCTGGATTGAATGACTACGTGTATATGCATGGTACGAGTCGCGTTGCTTGAAATAGATCACGAAGTGATGGCGTTACGAGAAAGGATTTGGACAACCGAGAAGGGTGCCGGGCTAATGGCGTAGGGAGAGACGCAAACGACTTGGTTTTCATTTAGGCATTTACGGGTTTTACTCTTTTGTTCCAATTCCTATGTATTTTCGATTGGCTCGTTAGTATTTAAACAACACACTCTCAATTTTTAAGGTGGGCTGTGGCCTGGTGGGGTTGTGTATAGTAAATGGGCTTCGGCCCATAGCTTAAACAAGCACACCACCAAATCTTTACGGGCTTTGGCCCAACTGTAATTGCTATCAGGTTTCTTTTATGCTTGGGAGAAAAATTGCATTTCTAGTTTTTGCGAAATCGTTTTGGAAGCAAGGGCTCAAAACCAAACGCTCTAGTCCTCGCGACATGACTCAAACCAAACGTGCTCTCAACCATGGATTCGAGACCTCTTGACTGGGCAACAAGTAGTGCACTCACAATACTCAAAACACACCCAAACCATTTTAACCAAAAGCTTAGTCCAATCGGGTTTCATATCGCGGAGTAAGGAAACTAATAAATTTTATACTAATGTCGGGAGAATTTGGGTTTCAACCATGGCATAAACCAATTTCCAACGACCTATCTTTCATTTTTCAGTTAGCCGAGGTTTTACCACTATGGTGATAACCACAGTGGGTTTCGACCCACAAGTAAGCCAAATCGAAACTTACCATATGAGCAAATGAAAGATTAACATTATGCTAAACCATAAGCTAGGAGGAATTTGTACTCAATGAACACCCCCCCCCCCCGACTGTGGTTTTAACAACCCTCCACAAATTCACATAAAAAAGTAACATTTTTAACTAGGAGTTCACTAGTATAGCGATGAGCCAAGATTTAATAAGCACTTCCAATTGAGCAAATCTTAATTTTTCTTTTTGTTTGAAAACATTTATTCATTTATCCACACAAGACTTAGATTACAACAACAATTTAACATAGCCATTTTCCCAGATTCGTTATTAACTAGTCGACATAAAAAAAAAATCATTTAACACAAGAGCTCACAATTCAATAACATAGTGAATACACAAAGGCAAAAAAAAAAAGGATCAAGGGGAAACCTAATTGAGACCCGGATGACAATCGATCAGAAAGAAACCCACAAGTATCTCGATTACAAATTTACCAAACCCGAATCTAAGCAAGAACCTCCCCACCAATGCCTTCAGCGAGACCCTTAAACCTTACAATATTTTTGCAACTGATTTGATAGGTTTTGTGTGGGTTCTTGAGGATTCGGTGGTACTCAAAAAAAGGAAAAAATGCAAAGATTGAACCTTGCTTTCTTGTCCTCGAACCTGTGAAGGAACGATTTTGACTAAGCTCTTTGCCACTCTTCTTCTTCAAGGTTATCTTGTGACTAATCTTGGGGAGATGAGAAAGGAGATGGTGATGTTTGATGTTCCTGAGTCCACATCTTGGGTGGTTTGACCCACGTTGGGAGAGGGTAAAAAGAGACAAAACAAAGATGTACCCATATTTGATCTTGTGTTGGGAACGTGTACAAGAAAGGAGCATACATGCGTTCCATTTTTGTGTATTCTACCTTTGTGGTAGGGGTGAGCAAACGGACCGGATGGACCGACAAAACCGACCGGACTGATGGACCGGCGGTCCGGTCTCGGTCTAGGGTTTTTGCCGGATTCGGTCTCGGTCCGGTCCAGTCCGGTCCGTTCCGGACCACAAACCCAAAATTTAGCCTTGTTGAACCGGACCGACCGAGACCGGACCGGACCAGACCGACCACATTCGGTCTCGGTCTCGGTCTAGTGTTTTTGCCAGATTCGGTCTCGGTCGGTTTTCGACCGATGAGCACCCCTACTTTGTGGTTGACCAAGAGAAAGTGATAGATGAAGATCTGGGAAGTTGGGCTATATGGTTGCATGTGGAAACGAGAATGGAGGAAAAGAACAAAACAAAATTAATTGTGACAGGTTGGAAAAGATAAGAATTGATATAATTATTAGAATTTTTAGTGTATTGCGTCTCCGTGTTCGCTGAGCTAAAGCTGTATTTGTAATATTCGGTTCATAAAATTTATGAGGTAGCGCTTCTGAATACGTTTTTAGAAAATATTATAAACACAAAACTCTCCACTCGAGAAATTCATTTTAAGCTTGGCTTGCCCCTACTGTAGTGTCGGTATGCGTGTGGTGTCGGGTTTTTGATAGAAACGAGATAACCTCTCATTTAAAGTTTTTAATCATCAGTATATGTCAGGAAATGATAACTTTGTAATTCTTAATGAAATTATGCAATGCCAATGATTTATTGCAGGCTACGGTGTGCGGGTTAGCTACCCAAGTCAATTATGTAAGCTCATGTATGCTTAATTTAATATGTTCAATAATAATAAGTTATCATTTATTATTAAATAATAGTTGGAAAATTACCGTGTGTCACAACCTCCCCGCCTTAAAAGGAAACACATTGCTCGGTTTTCAGATTAGAGTTACATTGAAGTTGAAAAGAGGTGAGGTTATTTACGCTTGATTTCATCTTCATGCTTCCACGTGAATTCTGGACCTCTCCGAGAGTTCCAACGAATCTTGTCGATAGGATTGCGGCTTTGCTTAAGCCGTTTGACCTCTTGGTTCATGATTTCAATGGGACCCTCAATAAAGTTTAGTCTTTCGTCGATTTGAATTTCCTCCAGTGGAATAGCAAGAGTTTCATTAGAAAGACATTTCTTCAGGTTGCATACGTGAAACACGTTGTGCACAGAGTTGAGTTCTTGTGGTAACTCGAGTCGGTAGGCCATCGGCTCGATTATGGTGAGAATTTTGAAATGTCGATTACGGGGATTCAGCTTCCCACGTTTTCCAAAACGGATTACGCCTTTCCATGGTGAAACTTTTAGAAGGACCTTGTCTCCAACTTGGAACTCAAATGGTTTTCGCCTCTTATCTGTGTAGCTCTTTTGACGGTCACGAGCAGCTTGCATTAAGCTCTTGATTTATACTATCTTCTCGGTAGTCTCTGGTATCAGTTCGGGACCCGATAAGTTTACTTTCTCGACTTCGACCCAACATACGGGTGATCTGCACTCTCGACGTAGAGTGCTTAAGTAAGGTACAACTTTGATCTTTGGTATGATAGGTGTTGTTATAAGAGAATTCGGCTAATGGCAAATGTCTATCCTAGCCATTTCCAAAATCTATCACACATGCACGTAGCATTTATTCTAGAGTCTGAATGCTCCTCTCACTTTGTCCATCCGTTTATGGATGGTACGCGATACTCATATCAAGGTTGGTCCCCAAAGTGTTTTGGAGTGATTTCCAAAAGTTCGATGTGAAACTGATATCTCTATTTGAGATGATGGAAATTGGAACGCCATGACATGCAACGATCTCATGTACAATCGTGCAAGTTTGTCCATCTTTGTCATTTTCCTTAATTGGTAAGAAATGGGCTGACTTGGTGAGACGATCAACGATTACCCAAATAGTGTCGTAACCGCTAGATCATCTCGGTAGCTTGGTAATAAAGTCCATTGTTATGCGCTTCCATTTCCATTCGGGAATTTAGGGTTGTACAAGTAGACCTGATGGCTTCTGATGATCAGCTTTGACCTTCGAACAAGTTAAACATTGACTGACATAGGTTGCGATGTCGGCCTTCATGTTCGGCCACCAATACAATTCTTCAGATCTAGGTACATCTTGTCGGACCTAGGGTGGATGGAGTACTTAGACTTGTGGGATTCGTGCATAATGGTATCACGAATTCCTCCATAGCGTGGGACCCAACTTTGATCCTTGAAACATAAGATTCCATCCGACCTTTTCACGAATCCATTTTCACTTTCTGGCATTCTGTAAAGGTTCTCGTTTGGCCAGTTTTCCTCTTTGAGTGCTTCTGCTTGAGCCTCAAGGACTTTGGATGGAAAAGGTGAACTGATTGTCATACCCAAGGATCTGACTCTAAGGGGTTTAGGTTGTTCCTTCTGGCTGAGTGCATCAACAACTACATTTGCTTTACCGGGTGATAGCGAATTTCACAGTCGTAATCGAGTAATTCGACCATCGGCGTTTTGGGTAAAGGGGAGTAATCCTGCACCTTGGTAAAGTATATTAACCAAGCAAACATTGAAGTACAACGGATGAAAGTGAGTATCTCACCTCAGTTCCTTAGGACACTTACAGACTCGAATATAAGAATGACACACCATTCCTATAACTTACAATAAAATGAACCTACCAATAATGACACAAGTACATAAAATTCACACCACTACTCAAGAAAAACACTTGATCCTTCTATATCACTATGACGATCCACCTTAACTTCCATGAAGAATCCACGTAGAAAAATCCAAGCGATCTTCAACATAAAATCTGTTTGCTACACAAAGATCCGAATGCAAACCAAAGCAAACAAAATCTGCCATAAAACTAACAATAGGGTTTAGAAAACCCTAAATTACAACTCCATGATCAAGTAACCATCAAATAAGAAGCAGTTCACAAATTTCGCACAATGGTTGATGGAAGACTCTAAAACCACGGATAGAGCAACAAGCATAAACTCGCTTCAAAAGTGTGAGTTGAGATGCTAAACCGAATACCCCAACAAGGCGCCAAAATAGATTTTTGAATAAGAACTCTTCAAAACTTAACTTAAAATAATCAACATCAATAGGTTTAGAAGCAACCCTAATCGTCCAAATGCAACATCAACATGCCATAGCAGCGACACATAGAGACTCCTAATACCTAACCTCCAAAAACCGATCACAAATCCAAATATAATCACATCGCATAAAACTTGTGAAAGGTGACAATGAGTATCACTCATGACTTACACCAGATAAACAAGACTTCCACTCTCCCCCACCCACATTTCAAGGATGAACCCAACACATCAAGAATTACCACGATCCAGGATCGACTATCATAGATCAGAAACCACAAGGGTTACATTCCATAGAATGGATCGACCAAAAAAAAGAACCATACGAATATGTCAATCCAAACTCCACAACCTGATCGTTACAAAAAGACAATACCATGAAGATCCATACAAACCGGCAACGCCATCAAAACCAGCCAGGATAAACCCTAAAAGCGATTACAAAAATTGTTTAGGGTTGATAATGTAAAATGAATTAGAAAACCATAATTGGTTCATTAACCATAGCGCATAACAAACCGCAACGCCATCAAAACACAACGCATAAACCCTTACAAAGTCGATTGCATACCTAGAAAGGTAGAGAGGCGATGATTGTAAAGATTAGGAGCAGAATCGTAAAGAACATATGGCGGCAAGAAAACAACCAGGGACGATTCCAAAACCTTAATACAAAATACAATCGAATCCCCAAAAACCAGCCATGAATCAGTAATACCATACACTAATCTAATTAGAAATCAAATCAGTGATAGAAAACATGATTAATAGTGTGGATTAAGGGAAAAAACAAATTGAAAAATATGGGGGTTAGGGTTTCGGAAATCGCCCCTAGTGGGGAGAGAAAAAAGGGTTCTCAAAGAGAAGAAAAAATGTGTTGTAGACTTTTGTGTCAGTGTACACGGTACACTTCATGCCATACAAATAGTGTCTCCAAATTCTGAGTGCGAACACGACCGATCCCAATTCCAAGTCTTGTGTTGTGTAGTTTTTCTCATGGGTCTTCAGCTGGTAAGAAGCGTATGCTATTATTGTATCTCTTTGCATTAGCACAGATCCTAAACCTTGTGTGAAACGTCGTAATACATGACAAAGTCTTCACTACCCTCAGGCAGGGCCAAGATGGGTGCACTACACAACTTTTCCTTAAGGAGTTTAAAAGCTTCTTCTTCCTTTTCTCCTTAGTCGAACTTCACATTTTTCTGAGTCAGTTTGGTTAAGGACTTTGCTATTTTGGAGAAACCCTCGATAAAACTTTTGTAGTATCTAGAGAGTCCTAAGAATTGGCGTATTTCGGTGCGTGTTGTGGGTGTCGCCCAATCCTTTATCAACTCGATCTTTGCGGGATCCACATGAATACCCTGACTGTCAATCACATGACTCAGAAATTGTACAGTTGATATCCAAAACTTAGACTTGGAGAACTTAGCATACAGTTCCTCCTTCTTTAGCAATTCCAAAATCAACCTAAGGTGTTCCTCATGCTCTTTCACGCTCATGGAATAAATCAAGATGTCGTCAATGAAGACAATTATGAATTTATCCAAATACGGCTTGCACACCCAATTCATAAGGTCCATGAATACCAAAAGGCATGACTTGGAATTCATAATGGCCGTAACGAGTTCTAAAGGCAGTATTAGGAATGTCCTCTTCCCGAACTCTAAGTTTGTGATATCCGAATCTTAGGTCGATTTTAGAATAGACGCTTGAACCTTGAATTTGATCGAACAAATCGTTGATTCTTAGGAGATGGTATCAATTTTTGATGGTTAGCTTGTTCAATTCACGGTAGTCAATGCACATTCTGAAAGTTCCATCCTTCTTCTTGACAAACATGCCCGAAGCTCCCTCCTCATGGCGAAGAACTCGGTATGATGAATCCTTTTTTTTAAAGTTCTGACAACTGGTTCGATAGCTCCTGTAGTTCTATTGGAGCTAATCAATAAGGTACTCGTGCCACAGGTGCGGCACCAGGCACTAAATCGATCTGGAATTCGACCTGTCGGGCTGGCGGAAGTCCTGGCAAGTCTTCAGGGAAAACCTCCAAAAAATCTCTCACGATTGGTATGTCTTCTAGATGTTTTTCTTCCGGTTCCTTATCTTTCTTCTCGGTAACTTGTGCTAGAAAGAGTTGGCATCCTTTCTCGATGCACCGGTGTCTTGGTGCGAGGAAATGATGTTTAGCCTTGAGCGTACTTCTCTGTTACTTCTATCACCTTCTACAGTTAGGACTTCATTTCTATAAGGTAATCGGACGAGCTTGTCGTCGCAAATGATGGCGGCATGGTATTTTGACAACCAATCCATACCGATGATAACATCGAAGCTACCCAGTTCTACTGGCATGAGGTCGATGTTGAACGGGTGGTTTAACCGATTTAGTGTGCAACCTCTTATGATGGTATCTACCCTTTCTATATTCCCGTTGGCTAATTCCACATTGTATGCATTGTCTAAAGTAGTCGGGTCAATATCGAGTAGTGGACTAAATGAAGTAGAAACAAAACTCCTATCTGCCCCCGTATCAAACAATATGGATGCATAACGGTTATTTATGAGGAACGTACCCATCACGGCATTTGGTTCCTCATGAGCTTCCACCTTGTCCTTTGCATAGACCCTTCCATGGGCTCCTCCATAATTTCCTTGATTCCCTTGCTGTCCAATAGTTCCCTGAATTCTGCCATTTCCCTGATTTCCCTGGTTACCTTGGTTACCTCTGTTGCCTTGATTCCTAGGCTTTTGGCATTCAGTCCGATAATGCCCTTTTCACCACATTCAAAGCGGGTTACAACGGCCTTTGGATTACGAGTTGGTGTTGTCTAAGCTGTTGCCAAAGGTTTGGACCTGCGGTCCCTAGTCAAATGTCGATCTTCGGCAATTGTGGCATTTGACCGTACACTGACCCTTATGGTATAGCTTGCATCGGTTGCATAATGGTGCAGTCCCTGCATACGACTTCCTCTCCCCAGGTCCAGCTGTATAAACTTTGGCAACTGTTTATCGTTTGTTCTGGTTTTTGCTATGATTTCCACTGTTGTTGTTCTTGCCGGGAATGATCATCCCACTTTCTCTTGTTGTCAACCACTTTTTCTAAGGTATCCTCAATCACTTGGTCCATAAGCTTGTTGGCCACTTCCATAGTTTCATGGAGGTCAGCGGCCTTGGAAGTAGTGACATTTCCTTTGATAGATGGAGGCAATCCTCCGATGTACCTCTCCAACAATCGAGTATCGGTCCGAACCATCTAAGGACACAGCAAAGTCAATTCTTGAAAACGCTGATTGTAGGCAGCCATGTTAGTACCCTGTACCTTGAGGTTCCAAAACTCAATTTCCAACTTCTTGATCTCGTTGCGAGGGCAATACTTTCTGAGCACCATCTCTTTGAAGTCCTCCCAAGACATTGCGTAAACAACATCAATGCTTGCAGAATTCAAATATTTGTTCCACCAGGTTAGAGCGACATCCGTAAAAGTGAAGGATGCATACTTAACTCTGGCTTCCTCCTCGCAGTTACAAATTCAAAACACGGTCTCAAGCTTCTCATCCATCTGGTTAAACCAAAAGCTCCCTCAGTTCCACCGAAACCTCCAGTCATGGTTTTGCGAAAATCCTGGTAGGTACAGCCGCAGTTATTAGTGGCTGGTCTTGAGGTTCCAGCGTCAGTAGTTGAGTGATTTGCCGCAGTCAGTGATGCGTTCACTCGATCATTAACCAATTGATCCAACATTGATTGATTCACAATAGGTTGGTTTGGCATAGCCTTAGCTGGGGCAGGGTGTTAGCAGTTCGAACACATGTGACTCTGGCTGGGGTAGGAGCGTCAGGAACTCCACCCGTGTGGCCACGGTTGATCTTCTCTTAGGAGAATATCTGTACCACGAAAAGTTGATGAAATATGAGACTTCTAAACATGGAAAGTATCATGCAAGAGAGTAAGAATCATAGGTAGAACACACAAATAAAGTCAGCCATGAAAAGAAAATACAATTGAATGTGAAATCAAGCTTGTCATAGATAAAATTCGGTTACAAGGTTTACAAAATTACAAGCTTTAATAAAAGCGATATATCAAGCATTAACTGATGACTACTCAGTTTTGTGAAGTACAATCATACTACTAGAGTCTAAGAACGGTCGCGCTCAGCGTGTAGACGCTCGATACCTGCGACAAGCTCCCTCTGAGTGGCCTCTAGAGTATCAATGCGCCTCATCTGGGCAGCTAGCATGGACTACAAAGCTGTGGCCCTCTGCCACTCTACTCTAGCCGTATCTCGTGCTATCCACTGGGTTCTCTCAGGATCCTCTAGTCTACCATGGATTCTGGCCTGTCCTCTGTCAAATGCTCATACTCTACTATCCAACTCCCTAATCTCCTCACCATGAGCCTCAAACCTGAAACCTAAACTAATCCTCTCCCGTCTCTTCATGTCAATACTCTCAAACAAGACACTGTAGTGCGATCAATGGTCTCTACACGCTGCTCATAAGCTGTAGATGAGTGGCTCAAGCCTCTCCAGTGGTCAGTGTGTGAACCCCAAGTAAGCTCTCATGAGACTCTAATTGAATAAACACGTTCTCAGTAAGAGTCAACTCCTCATCATCAGGGGAAACTGGTGTATCTGGAGCGGGCTGTCTATCAGCTGGTGCTGCTGCTATAAGGGCCTCAAATCGATCAGCAGAGCGAGTAAGACACTCCATATATAAAGAAGATGGCACAAAAGATGGTGATGATGGTGTGTACTCCGGGCTCGCAATACGAGGCACGTTACGGATCATACACTCAATGTCTTTCCACATAACCCCGTTAATCTCCTTCTGATGGACTCCCCTTGAGTCCTGACCAATCTCCTCATCAAAACCCTCCTCTCGAATGCGGAGCGTAGCAGCTCTCTGTCCTAACCCCATCGGCATATCAATATCCATATCCCCACCCTGTACTTGAGCAGCTCTCGAGCTTTGCCCCATATCATAAGTACCCTGAACCTCCTTTATAATCTCTTTGCCATCCCGTGGCACAGTCTCTTGATCCAATCCCATCTGCATGCCCACATCCCTGTTAGTACCTGCATACTCAAGGGCATGCTCAACTGGTAAAATCCGCTCTGGTGTAGTCTCTTCTGGCTCTTCTTTTGGATCATCCTTTGACTCTTCTTTAGGCTCCTCCTCCTCTAAATAAGAATCATAGACCCTTCTGAGTCTCTGGTGGGGTGGTGAATGAGTGGGTGATGGTGATAAGGATAGTGGGGTGGTAGAGGGACCCATGTAAACAGAGCGGGTTCTCTTAGGAGGTGAAAGAGGCAATGATGAATACCGCTCGCGGTATCCTGGTACACGTACAATCATGCGGGCTTTACGCCGGCGGGTGAGTAAAGCGGTGAGTAAGGGTAAGGGTAGGTTGAGTGGGTATGGGTGAGATAGGTATGGCATCTGGATGAGCTGTCAGTACTATCTGAACGTACGGATCTTTGGAAATGAGTATGGTCTGGTGAAGGACAAAGGAGTGGTCAGCAGGTAAGATGTCTTCTTGGACATCCAGAAGAATAGCAGGTGAAGGCGGTGGTGACATGGTTTGTGACAAGACGGTGCATATGTGTAAGTATACAGAAAATATTATGATACATATGATATAGTAAATTAGTAAGTAGGAAAATACAACATGGAGTCATATCAAATAGACAATAAGTAAAGCGGCAAGTAAGGCAGGCAGGCAACTGGTTGTCGTAGGGTAATATTTTGTAAAAAGTAGTTATAGTTTAGGGTTTATATGTACCTAGTTCTCTATAACTTAGGCTCTGATGCCAATCTGTAACACCCCCAAATCTGGTTTAGCGGAAGCATTCGGGTCATGGGGTGCTACTGAATTGGAGATCACAGCACAAGTAACAAAGAACGGAATACATATGGTATAAATTAGGTAACGGTTCTAAGGCTTCTGCTTGGTTCGATTCTTAGTGTGATCTTGGTCCCTTGGTTTCTATTGTTTCTTCTCGAGATATATTCCGAGCTGGGTTTTCTCTTGGGACTACGGTTTGTGATATCATTTCGGAGGAAGGGTGGGCTTGGCCCATTCAGTGGGTTAGTCGCTATCCTTCTCTTGCTTCGGTCATGGTTCCTCACTTGGTTAATCATAAGGAGGATAGTTTATCTTGGCGTGCTAGTGATGGACCTTTATGCACTTCTCGGTCTCAACGATATGGGATTGTATTAGACCTCGGGGCTCTATAGTTGATTGGTTTCATGTGGTTTGGTTTTCTCAGAGGATTCCAAGACATGTTTTTCATCTTTGGTTGGTTATCAAGAGAAGGCTAAAGATACAGGACATGTTGAGGCGTCAGGATGATGTTATGTTTCAATGCCCGCTTTGCGAGTTGCAACTGGATTCTCATGATCACCTATTCTTTGATTGTTTGTTTTCTTCTCAGGTCTGGGATTCGTTGAAGGTGTTTGCTGGTGTTGGTTCTATGCCTTCTTATTTGGATGTTATTGTTAATTTTCTCATTACTATGGCGAAATCTAGGTCTTCTCGGAGTGTTGTTTGAAGCTTCGTTTGCGACTTCTTCTTACATTATTTGGCAAGAAAGAAACAACAGGATTTTCAAGGTGCAAAAAAGATCGAAAGCTCAAGTTGTTGATGTTATCAAGTCTACGGTTCGTCTTAAGCTTCTCTCTTGCAGATTTAAGAAGACGGCGAAAGTGGAAGATTTTTTGCATGTGTGGCAGTTGCCGTTGACTCTTATGCATTCATGATGTTGTCTACTGAATGCTGGTGTTTGATGGATGATTTGGTCTCTTTGGAAGTTGCTTTTGGTTGTTTGGATTGTTCGTTGAAGATCCACTTGAGAGCTATACTCTTTTTCCCTCTACCAGGGGTTTTCCCATTGGGTTTTACGGAGAGGTTTTAAGGAGGCGTCTCATTTGGTGCATCAATCTCCTTGGCGGTGATGGACAATTGTGGCGATTCATGTTTCATGCGGTGGTTGTTTCTTATTGATGATTTAGTTTTTGTATGTTGATTTTTTTAATTTCGCTTTGTGGCTGTCTGGCGGTTAGTGAGTAGTGGTTGTTCAAGCTTTTCCTTGAGGCTAATGTGGTATCTCAGCCACATTTATACTTCATTTGTTTGTGATTAATATATTTTACCAGGGTGAAGCCCTTTTACCCAAAAAAAAGAACGGAATACATATTCCGTTTTAATACATAAAATTGTTTTAATAGAGTTTACAATCAAGTCCCACATGAAATGTACGGCCCATAAGTTTAGTTGTCCCAACAATAAATCATAGATATGTGTAAAAACACTTCGGTAGGTAGTCTACAACCTTTTGCCTTGCCAAGCCTTGCGTCATTCTAATAAATTAAACACCTGAGAAAAATATGCTAAAAAGTCAGCAAAAAGCTGGTAAGTTCATAGGTTTATAGTAAAGATGGACCATAAGTAAAACATGTGTACATTAAAACGAATATAATGTCATATGAATGAAAGTCTATTACGCTAGCACTAAGTTCATGCAAATAAAGCTACAACAGTTTATGTATGCAAAATGTAGTCATACTAGTAAGGGGCCCATAGCGAGTGTTTATCCCGCTACACTTGGTTTCGACATGGTATACGTTTCGCCTTGACCTATGGGGGAGTCACCCCAATAGATCTATTTATAACATTCGCGCTTCCCAGTGGCAACTGACGGTTCATGAAGTTGGGAATTTCAGGACTTAAGGGCTTACGCTAAACCACGTAATAGAAATCATGCAACAACTTAGGTCCATAAAAGTTTTGCATATTTTCTCACCCATAGTTTATAAAACAATTTATCAAATAAAAGCGGGGCTATAAACTTACCTTAGCAAAAAGCAGTTCGATGGTGAAGGTCAAAGAGTATTATGTAACCGCTCTGACACGCGACCTAAGTAAGTAGGGCAAGTTTAGTTCATTATTCTAGATTAATACTCAGTGAAGTGCAATTATGTCCAATAGTTTTGAAATGAATAGGTTAATTTTGCATGTGTGGCAGTGTTTAAGTTTTGAAATAATTTTTGAAATTTTTGCAAGTATAGGCTCTTAGACGTTCATGAGTAAGAAATCGGAACGCATTGATGATGAATGAGTCTTCAGTTTAATGATGACTAAAAGGTGACGAAAGGATATAGTTTACATGAAGTATTAGACATTTAACGGTTTATTAACAAAAGCGTATATATATATATATTTATATATATATATATATATATATATATATATATATATATATATATTGTTGGGTTCAGTAAATACCCAAACCCCTTAATTCTAGGATTTGAATAGAAAATACCCTAAGTGTTTGGAACCTTAAACACTAACAAGTCACTGAGCGCATAGCCCTTCAGTGAGCTATCTTCAGGATATTCAGTAATAGACGAAGAAGAAGTCTCTCCGTCAGTGGAGGAACTTAAGGGGTGAAGACTGAGTCAAGAAGAAAATGGTGGATTCAGTGAGTGATGACAATAACTCACTGAATCCCAAAACTCCTCACCAACTATTATCACTGAAGACAAGAATGAAGATAAAGACTGAAGGCTAAGAAGACTGAAGAATGAGCGGGACAAGGCGGGATAAGTTTGAACAAATAAGACTAAGTCCTTGTCAACCCAAAGTCAAACTTTCCCTAGATCGCTAACTACCAGGGTCAGTGTCATCACTAATAAGAAGAAAGCAACCTTGTCACTTAATCTAAATAGCCATTGTAAACAGAGACAAAATACATCAGTATTTTGTCTTCTGTAACTTGTCAGTTTGTCCTCTGGGATAGAGTTAAAAACTATACTTGTATAAATAGCCATAAGGATAGGAGTGAAAGGTTTTAAGCTTGTGCAATAATTGTGAAACACACACACAAGCAATATTTCACTCCTCCAAATACAACTATGTCCCTGAGATAGCTCAGTGATACCTGAGTAGTTGTGCTTAGACTTAGCCTAAGCTTAGTGAGGAGTTACACCATACTTGTCATTCAATCCCAAGTGCTGTTCCGCAAGCACTTGGGTAATATATTATTTTTGATTCATTATTAATAAAGGATATAAACGTTGAAAAATCTCAGTGTGTTTAAGTATTTCTCATCTTGCTTAATTGTGATTTTTCACACACTATACTTCAGTCATGTGTCACTCTTAGTTCAAAACTGTCTATTTACTAATTGTGAAATAGGAAAAACACACACACACACACACACACATATATATATATATATATATATATATATATATATATATATATATATATATATATATATATATATATATATATATATATATATATATATATATATATATATATATATATATATAGTTAACTTCGGTTTAATGTGTTTTTGTTTAGAAACTTAAAAGGTTCCTATTTTTTAATTACTACAAAAATATATTAAGTTAATATATACTTTTGTCAAAAATCGGCATGACTCGTGTGTAAACTTTTATTCGTTATGGTTGGATTCTAGCATTATAATTAAACGACTAAAATTAATAATCTTACCTTTTTTTGAAAATGCGATTAGCTGAAAGATATTCGTTTAGGTTTGATATAAAAACTTATTTAATAAATCATGTTTTCAAAATTTTGTTTAATGTTTAGGTTTACTTATTCAAGACTTTAGTAAACGTTTTCGAGACATTGAATTGATTGACTACGTGTATATGCATGGTACGAGTCGCGTTTCTTGAAATAGATCACGAAGTGATGGCATTACGAGCAAGGATTTGGACAACCGAGAAGGGTGCAGGGCGAATGGCGTAGGGAGATACGCGAACGAATTGGTTTTCATTTAGGCATTTACGGGTTTTACTCTTTTGTTCCAATTCCTATGTATTTCCAATTTGCTTGTTAGGTATTTAAACAGAACACTCGCCATTTTTAAGGTGGGCTGTGGCCTGGTGGGTTTGCGTATAGCAAATAGGCTTCGACCCATAGCTTAAACAAGCACACCACCAAATCTTTTACGGGCTTTGGCCCAACTGTAATTACTAGCAGTTTTCTTTTATGCTTGGGAGAAAAATTGCATTACCAGTTTTGTGAAATCGTTTTATGCGCAATGGCTCAAAACCAAATGCTCTAGTCCTCGGGACATGACTCAAACCAAACGTGTCCTCAACGATGGATTCGAGACTCTTGACTGGGCAATAAGTAGCACACTCACAATACTCAAAACACACCCAAACCATTTAAACCAAAAGCTTAGTCCAAGCGGGTTTCATATCGCGGAGGATTTGGGTTTCGACCACGACATAAACCAATTGCCAAAGACCTATCTTTCATTTTTCAGTTAGCCAAGGTTTTGCCAATGTGGTGATAACTACAATAGGTTTTCACCCACAACTAAGCCAAATCGAAACTTACCATATGATCAAATGAAAGATGAACATTATGCTAAACCATAAGCTTGGAGGAATTTGTACGCAATGGATACCCCCCCCCCGACTATGGTTCTAACGACCCTTAAATAATTCACATCAACAAAGTAACATTTTTAACTAGGAGTTCACTAGTATAGCGATGAGCCAAGATTTAATAAGCACTTCCAATTGAGCAAATCTTAATTTTTCTTTTTGTTTGAAAACTTATATTCGTTTATCCACACAAGACTTAGATTACAACAATAATTTAACATAGCCATTTTCCCATATTCGTTATTAATAGTCGACATAAAAAAAATTTGTTAATACAAATATCGTCATTAAACGTTATTTATATTTTATGATCTTTACCTAAGTTTTGTTCACGAAAAAAGTAAATTTCATTTTTGTAAAGTATAAAGCTTATCAAGATTAATAGATATTAATACAAGCTTTCCTTAAATAAAGTCTTCATTCACTCAAGCATTTACATTTTGATTAGTCATATATCAATTGACTTTGATATCCTCCTAAACCATAATCTATGTCAACATTTTTAGATCAAGTATATTTTAGTTTCTTAAACACAACATTACATATGTATGTACATTTAACATATTATTTCTAAAAATAGGAAACAACATATGACATCATGGGTTGCATCATTGAAATCTCTAGAGGATTTCATAAGATATTTTGTTTAGATTTGGACTCTACATATCTTACATGATCTTGGTTAGATTTGGTTGACTTTGGTAAGATCTTTGTAATCTTCTTGTCGGGCCGGCGACATCAAAATATTACAAGGGCGGAACCCTTATTTTGGTTCCGTGGTGACAGCATAACTGTTTGGCTATAAATAGCAAGCCAACCCAAGTTATTTTCTCATCTCTTTCAAGTATAATCACTTACATTCCTTCTCTCTATTATTTCTAACTCAGTTTCATATCATTATAGTGATCCTCTTTAGTAGCAAAGAAGATCAAGGCATAATCAAGCTTCAAAAAATAGTTGGAAGTCTTGTTTGTTTTGTTGTTTGATCTAGTCTTGTTCATACATCATTGTTGTACCAAACCATCTTAAACCTCTGAGTGTGTGAGTGGTTAGTATTTTAGTCCTTAAAATACATAGTGTGTGGGAGTAGTTGTACCCTTGTAAAAGAACTCGACATTTAGCTTTGTGTCAGAAATAGTGTGTAAGCGAAGTGTAAAGTTTCTCCGCCGGTTAAAGGAGCTTGTTGACTAGTGAAGATAAACTCTCGAGTTGGAGACTCGGGGAGTGGAGTAGGGCAAGGAAAAAGAGTCCTTGTAGACCGAACCGCTATAAACAACTTGTCATGGTTTGATTGTTTCTTTCCTTATTTACTCTTTATATATTGCTTTCATATTATTTATTATTCACTAACATATCTTTGATCAATATCAATTGATCTTACAATAAGTTTCAAAACAAAGATTTTAAACGGTAAACTATTCAACCCCCTTCTAGTTTTCCACAATTGGTATCAGAGCCTCGTTGCTCAAGAATTTCTAAAATATATTGTATTCTATAAACTTGAAACGATCCATGGATTCCAAAAACTTTAAAGAAGGGCAATCTTTGCAAAAACCACCACTCTTTGAAACCAATGGATTTATCTATTGGAAAAACCGTATTGAAACATATGTAAAGTCAAAAGATATAGATCTTTGGTTTGTTATTATTAAAGGAGATTTTAATCCAACTAAAATAATGAAGCTAAAATGATGCTTTATAATGCTTTGCCTAGAAAAGAATATGAAAGAATTTTTATGTGTGAAACCGCAAAAGAGATTTGGGAATCTTTAATTAATACACATCAAGGAAATTCACAAGTCAAGGATAACAAAATTGATCTTGTTCGACAATATGAACAATTTGTTATCCCTGAAGATGAAACCATTGATTGTGGATTTGCTCGCTTTAATACTATTATTACTTCTCTTAAAGCACTTGATGAAACTTTTCGTAGTAAGAACTTTGTCAGGAAATTTCTTAGATCACTCCATCCGAAGTGGAGAGCAAAAGTAACGGCTATTGAGGAATCAAAAGATCTCTCAAAGTACACGAAATGGTGACGGAAAAAGATTCGGAGATTATTAAAGGAAAAAGAGAGAAAGTCAAATCCGTTGCTCTAAAGGCAAGAACGGAATCTAGTGATGATGAAGAATCTTGCTCGGGTAGTGAAGATGAGGAGTATGCTATGGCCGTTAGAGATTTCAAAAAGTTCTTTAGAAGAAGAGGAAAGTTCGTAAGGCAACCCCGAGATGAAAAGAAGCCATTCCGAAAAGACCGAGATGACAAAAAGGGAAAAGGTGAAACAAAGTTATTTAGATGCGGTGATACAAATCATCTAATAGGAGATTGCCCCAAGCCACCTAAAAGCAAAAGTCAACGAGCTTTTGTAAGTGGTGCTTGGAGTGATAGTGAGGATGATGAAGAATCAAGCAAGGATGAGATCGCTCTAATGGCACATGAATCAAACGAAGTACATTTCGACTCATCTTACTCTTCTATTGATGATGACACTTTGCAAAAATAATATAATCAATTGTGTGAGCTTAGCTTTAAAATTATAACAAAAAGCAAGTTTTTAAAGGCTAAAAAGGAATTTTTAGAAAACGAAATTTATGAGTTAAAAGAAAAGGCAAAACGATTATAAAAGGGCAAAGCAAATGACGATGGTTGAATATCATGTCAAGAGCTTAGTCTTGAAATAGAAAAGCTAAAACTCACACAAGAAGTTCTCATTCAACATAACTTTAAATTTAAAAGATTTAACAAAAACATTTCTTGTGCCGATGAAATAGTAAAAGTTCAAAAAGTACCAGAAAACACAACTAGATTAGGTTTTAATGAAGTACTAATTCCAAATAGTCAAACCAAAACGACTGAAAAAGACAAACAAAACTGTCACATCTGCTGCAGTACAGCACGGACCAGACGGATCCAAAAAATTGGTTCCGTCCGTTGAAAGTTTTGGTGCCGTGGTGTCGGCAGTAGGACAAAATTCTTGCAAAATGGATCGTAGTGAATTTGTCAAGGTAACAAAGAAAACCAAGAATGTTGTTAAACTAAAACCTGCTGTTCCATTAGGAGTAGGACTTGCTAGAAATGAATTTAGATCAAAAACTACTCAACAATTGCCTAAAACACCTATTGCCAAATGCCCCTTTCCCAAGAGCAACTACAACATACAACCCGACTATCAACGTACCGGTTGGAATCAAAACTACCCTAGACCATATCAAACTCCAAATTACATGCCATGGAACCCTTACCCATCATTTCCTTACATAAACCAAGTAAATGGTATGTTTAACCCAAACGGACCCATGAGATATTGGGGACCAAACTCTTGAGTTATTTGTGTCATAGGTATGCTTGAAAGTTGGATTAGAACCTGATGAATGGATAAAAGATAGTGGATGCTCGAGACACATGACGGGTAACAAAAGCCTCTTCTCAACATACCAAGAGTATGACGGAGGTAATGTCACTTTTGGTAGCAATCTCAAAAGCAAAATCATTGGCAAAGGTACGATCGCTCATAACTCCCTAGCAATTGAAAATGTTTCTCATGTTGATAGGTTAGTATTTAATCTACTTAGTATTAGCCAACTATGTGATAAAAAGTATAAAGTACTATTTCAAGAAAATGGTTGTAAAATACTAAAAGATGGTATCACCATAGCTAAAGAGTTAGGAAAAATAACATATATGTCATAAAAATTGATAGAACATCTAAAGACAAACTTTGCCTAACAACCTTAGATGATAACTCTACTATTTGGCAAAGACGATTAGGTCACGCTAATATGAGACTCATCCAAAACCTATCCTCAGAAGAGCTAGTTAGAAACCTTCCAAAATTGAAATATGACCAACACTTTTGCGATTTGGGCGAAATTGGTAAACAAATTCATACTAGTCATAAGGCGAAAAACATGGTTTCCACATCTAAATGTCTAGAGCTTTTGCATATGGACTTGTTTGGTCCATCCGCTATAAGAAGTTATGGAGGGAACCTCTACACTTTAGTTATAGTAGATGATTACTCAAAGTTCACTTGGACAATGTTTTTGAAAACTAAAAATGAAGCTTTTGATAAATTTGAAATACTTAGTAAGAAAATTCAAAATCAACTAGGTGTTAACATTGTGTCGATCCGAACGGATCATGGTCGCGAGTTCGACAATGAAACAAAATTTGGAAACTTTTGTGATACAAATGGTATAACACATAACTTCTCGGTTCCTCGAACACCCTAATTTAATGGAGTTGTAGAACGTAAAAATAGAACTATTCAAGAAATGAGTAGAACAATGCTAGCCTGCCTATACTTTTAATACGTGCAGGGGTATATTCGTCAATTTAAAACGATTCTCTCTAGGCGATTTTTTACAAACCCTAAACTCCTTAATCGTTTTTTCAATTTCTGCCTCAACTCTTGTGATTCTTTGCATCGATTTACCTTTGTTACTAATTAACTTCATTGTTATTTAGTCCTTGGCTGAATTCGTGCTAAGTTTTACTTGGTTTGTTTCAGTTTTGAACAATTGTTTTTTTAGGGTTTGTAAAAAACGATTTTGGTTTTAAGTTGCGTTGGTGATTTGATCGTCCTTCCCTGGTTTTAATCTTCTTGCTGGTCCTATTCTTATCATTATAACATTGATCGATCATGGGAGCAGGTTAGGATATGGTGCGTATTATAAAAACCCTAACTTTTTAGTTAGGGTTTCGTTCTTGTAACTGTTCGATTCTTTGTTTGCTTATTGTTCCGTATTGGAGTTTGATTGGATTGTTTGTGGGTATCTAGAGAGATGGAGAAAGGTTTTCTTGACAAAGATGGTTTTTCGGTGAAGGCTTCAAAAATAGCCACCAACTTGGGCGATCAAGTTGGTGTGAACACGGACACGAATCCGTATCCTAGGGTTGATATTCAGGCGTTGGAAGCTAGGTTTCAACGTCTCAAAGGTGAACGTGGTATTGAGGGTGACACTGCTGCTCCGGAGTTGCGTAAAGCTGCTAGGGTTGTTCTAAACCCTAGTACGCATGATGTTTATTCAGATTCTGTTTGGGGTAATACTAATATGGAAAACACAAGTTATAGTGCTACGTTTGTGGGTGGATTGGATTCGAGCACTAAAGTCTCTTTGACTAGTGCTACTAATGCGGTGAATTCTGGTCCTAACGTGGTGAATGCTTCTAATGCGGTGAATTCTGGTCCAAACGTGGTGAATGCTTCTACTTCAGGTCCTAATGTGATTGGTAGTGAAAATAACGAAGTGAGGTCCTTTGCTAATGTTTTAAACCCGGAACGTGTCTCTAGGAAAGTTAATTTTCGTGCCTTGGTGAATGAGATGTGCATTAAAAATCATGATACGGTGCTTCCAAAGGCTGCTATGGAGGGTGTATTTAACCGTTATGAAAATAAACTTGTTGGCTTATTTGTTGGCAAGAATGTTGCTTTTCCTTTGGTTCAGAACTACGTCACCAACACATGGGGGAAGTTTGGTTTTAAGAAACTTATGAAGAATGATGATGGTGTTTTCCTCTTTAAATTCGATTCTAAAGAGGGTGTTGAGAATGTTCTTCAACGGGGCCCTTGGATTATTCGCAATTCTCCTCTCATTCTCACTAAATGGACTCCTGATGTGCTATTGTCTAAAAGTGAGGTAACTAGAGTTCCCGTTTGGATTAAATTGCATAATGTTCCATTACTTGCATATTCAGAAGATGGGTTGAGCTTAATTGCTACTCAAGTGGGTAAGCCGATTATGCTAGATGCTTTTACTAGTTCCATGTGTGTTGATTCATGGGGTCGCATTAGTTTTGCACGTGCTCTTGTGGAATTATCATCTGAATCTGAGCTTAAACATGTGGTGACTATGGCGATCCCTAATAAGGATGATAGTGGTTTTACTACGGCAAGTATTAAGGTGGAATATGAATGGAAGCCGCCACACTGTGCGGAATGTAAAGTGTTTGGACATGTTACTGCTTGTTGTCCTAAGTGTTTAAAGGAGCAAAATGATGTCCCTCCCACCTCTAGTGTGGAGGAACCTGATGATGGTTTTAAGGTGGTGCAGAATCGGAAAGCCAAACCTAAAGGTACGAAGATGACTGGTGGTATTAATATGGGTAAGGGTCCTAGATTTGCACCTAGGAAACAGGTATATGTTGCAAAGACGAAGACACCGGCAGCTGCTAGTGTTAATGCTAAAGGTACACCAGTTACTACATCTAACTCTTTTGGGACTCTTGAGGTGGAAGATGACACGG
This sequence comes from Chrysanthemum makinoi, assembly GCA_910596185.1. Classification (NCBI taxonomy): domain Eukaryota; kingdom Viridiplantae; phylum Streptophyta; class Magnoliopsida; order Asterales; family Asteraceae; genus Chrysanthemum; species Chrysanthemum makinoi. The sequence continues at coordinate 170,057,923 of OU343221.1, read as the reverse complement.
GCATCCCAAGTACTGTGATTGATTCTACTACTGACGCGGTGAAGACTGGGGAGTCTTCTAGTACTACTAAGGAAGCAGGTATTGATGGTTCTCGGGGGAAGGACTCTCGTATTGATATTGGTGCGGCTTCTAAGCCTCCGGAGACTGTGACTTCTTCTGCTACCAAGGTAAGTAATCCGTTTTCTAAAGTCGAGAATGTGACATGTTCTGAAAGTGAAGAGGATGAGGTTTTGGAGCCAGATAACCCTATGGCGTCATTTTTAGCTTCTGGGGGTGGTGGGGGTTTTGATCTTGAAGATTTTGATGATTATGCTGAGCAAGTCTACGATCTACCGAGACACTTAGAGGATATGTGTGACATGTATGATGTTAGTCTCTTAGGTCGTGGTAAGAAGTAAATTTGGTTGTTTGGTAGTTCATAAGATTGGCATGTCTTTCTTATGTAATTTGTTTGGTTAGTGCACTTTTAGTGTGTGTATGTTGCCCATGTAACGGGCCGAGGTGAGAGATTCACTCTCATCCGTTGTACTTAAACTTTTTTGGTTAATATATTTTACCAGGGTGCAGGATTACTCCCCTTTACCCAAAAAAAAGAGTAGAACAATGCTAAATGAACAAAACATACCTCAAACGTTTTGGTGTAACGCCATTGATACTTCCACATACATTTTAAATAGAGTTTTAATATGTCATTTCTTGAACAAAACACCATATGAATTATATAAAGGCAAAAAGCCGACTTTAGGATATTTTAGAGTGTTTGGATGTAAATGCTTCATTCTTAATACCAAAGACTATCTCACCAAATTTGACCCAAAGTCTTATGAAGGTGTGTTTCTTGGTTACTCACAAACTAGCAAAGCATACATAGTTTTAAACAAAGAAACAATGAGAGTCGAGGAATCGTTGAACATAACATTCGACGAAAGTCCACCTCCCTCTAAGACATCACCTTTGGTAGATGATGACTTAGTTGAAAGTCAAAAAATAAATGAAAATGACAAGGAAGATGAACCGTTAAATAAAGAAATATAAACATCAAAGAGTCCAAAAGTCATCTTTTAGAAAAATTCATAGGACAACTAAATCAACAAACATTAAGATCACAAGCCCAAAATCAAAGTAACTAATTTTGCTTTGTATCGTCCGTTGAACCGAAAAACATAAACGAAGCAATAAAAGATGAATCTTGGGTAATTTCTATGCAAGAAGAGCTAAACCAATTTGTTAGAAATGATGTTTGGAAATTAGTTCCAAAACCTAAAAACCAAACTATAATTAGAACGAAATGGGTTTTTCGAATTAAAATGGACGAAAACGGTGTGGTGTCTAGAAACAAAGCTAGGCTTGTCGCACAAGGTTATAATCAACAAGAAGGGATTGATTATGACGAAACTTATGCACCGGTAGCTAGGCTTGAGTTTATTAGAATCTTACTTGCATATGCATGTGCTCATGACTTTAAATTATTTCAAATGGATGTTAAAAGTGCATTCCTAAATGGGTTCATTAACGAAGAAGTATATGTTGCTCAACCTCCCGATTTACCGACTTCGAAAAACCACATCATGTTTTCAAACTTAAGAAGGCACTATACGGACTTAAGCAAGCACCAAAAGCTTGGTACGATCGGCTTAAGACTTTCTTATTAGAACACAAATACACCATGGGATTAGTAGATAATACTCTCTTTACCAAGAAAAGGGAATCACACATTATCATAGTTCAAATATACGTTGATGACATCATATTTGGATCAACTTGTCAAGAGCTATGTGATGATTTTTCTAAAATCATGCACGACGAGTTTGAGATGAGTATGATGGGTGAGTTAAACTTCTTTTTAGGACTTCAAATTAAACAACTAGAAGATGGCATATTCTTTAACCAATCTAAATACATAAAAGATATGCTTAAGAAATTTGGTCTTGAAGACTCAAAACCTACTAAAACACCCATGTCCTCGGACACAAAACTCACTAAGGATGAGGAAGGTGAATCGGTAGATAACACTAAATATAGAGGAATGATCGGTAGCCTACTTTATATCAGGGCTAGTAGACCCAATATTATGTTTAGTGTTTGTCTATGTGCTCGCTTTCAAGAAGATCCCAAAGCATCACACTTAGATGCCTTGAAACGAATATTTAGATACATTAAGGGAACGACATGTTTAGGATTATGGTATCCCAAAGGAACGGGTGTAAAACCCATAATGTATGCCGATTCAGACCATGCCGGTGACTATGTCGATAGAAAGAGTACAAGTGGTATTTGTACTTTTGTTGGACATTGTCCCACCTCATGGTTCGCAAAGAAACAAACAGCTCTCACTATCTCAACTACCGAAGCCGAGTACGTCTCAGCCGGAAAAGTATGTCAACAAGTTCTTTGGATGAAGCAAGCTCTCGTGGATTACGGAATTCATCTCAACGACATCTCTATACTTTGCGACAACAAAGGAGCTATTGATCTCAGTAAAAATCACGTCCAAGATGCTCGAACGAAACATATTAAAATTTGCCATCACCCTTCGCGACAATGTTCAAAAAGGAAACATTTCAATTTAGAAAGTATCCTCCAAAGATAACATTGTCGACATCCTAACTAAACCTCTTAAACAAGAACCATTTAAACTTCTTAGACTTGGGTTAGGATTAATGGAACCAAACATGTAGTGAAAACATAGCCCAAACGACCAAACGGACAGAACCAATATTTTGGGTCCGTCTGGTCCGTGGTGCTAACAGTAGGAAAAATTTTAAATACAAAACACCTTCTTCTCCACAAACCACTTTACCAAAACGAACCACAAACATACCTAACTCATTATTAAGGTTTCTTCCCCTACTAATCACTGCAGAAAACATCATTGTAAGTATTCAAACTACATTACATCTCTTAATTCTGAGTCTAGGGTTATAGTTTATGCACAAAACCAATACATGGGGATTATGCATATTTTTGCACAAAACATGAACTTAATTGTTAAATTGCATAACTAATTACTGAAATTATGAACTACATTTTCAAATTGCATAAAACTAATCATTTTCCCACCATTTAGAAGCTAATTACTATAAAACATTATCCTAATTAAACAAAAACCCCATGTCAAAATTTTGAAAAACTTCTCAGTTGCATAATGTAAATAGAAACGTTATTTTCATCACTTGCATAATGTCTCTTGAATACTAAACGTAATGCATAACTAATATGCATTCTCGGGTATATTCAAATGAAGCCACATTGAATTAGGAGCGTTTGGGTTATCTCTTGCCTTTTGCCAAACACTACCGATGAAAATCATTTTATTCATAAAATGAGTCGAGATAACCACAACTCCAAATTGTTTTCATATAGGCACACACTAGAACTAAAACGCTAAGTTTGTTTTCGTGTTTACTAAAGCCTGTAAATTCTTGCTCATAGGAACAAACATGGTAGCCGCAAAATTTTACGACCACAAAGACACTCTTAATTACATCCCTCAACATCACAAAACCAAGGGCCTTACCAAAGAACAAGTTGAAATCTTTAAAAGTCTAGAGAAAAGGTATTTCCATGAGGGTAGGACCATTCATCCATCTTTTGTCGACGGAACAAATCTCCGTCAAGAACTAGCCACTATCAACTTCGATTGTCTCCTTGACATCGATGAGACAATTTGCCCTAGGTTCGTCCTAGAATTCTATGCTAGTGATGTTTCCTTTACAAATGAGGATGATCAAATGGCTCTTAGGTTTAGGATCAACCAAAATGACTACACCATTTCTCTCAACCAATTTTCTCAAGTGTTAGGAATTCCTTGCCGTGGTACTTGTCTTTACTCGGATAAGTGGTCACTCACTATCCTTGATGCTATTCATGACCGCTCTCTTCCCTACCAAACTCCTTTGGTAGATAAGGACGTCATTCGTGAGCATCTCTTTAATGAAAAGGTAGCACCAACCCGTCTCACTCGAGCGGGAAAGAAAGTCAACCGAGATCCATATGGTATGGAACTCAATGAGCTTAAGCCTCAATTCAAAAAGTGGGAGGAACTCCTTAGAGCCAATGTCATTAGCACCATAGAAAATAGAGACCACATCAATGCTTGCCTTTGTTACATGCTCTATAGCTTGTTCACTCGTCAACCATTCAACTTGGCTTACTACATTGATAGGATAATGGTAGACATCCCCACTCAAGGCTCCGTTGCTCTTCCATACGGATGCTACTCACCCGTCTTTATAGAGCCTATGCACCCATTCCACCAAGTCCTAAAGGGTTGAAACTAGATTCTTCTCTCATCCCTTACATATTTGTGCCCTTGAGTGATGAACGAGTGTCCAAAACTAAGGCAAAGGGAAAAAGGCCAAAACCTCCAGCTCATTCATCATCATCAACAAATATGTCACACTCCTAAATTACCTGTTTTGCAGCGGAATGAAATTCCTGGGGGTTGACTGTCATAGCATCACAATCACAGTTATATTGAACGACCTAAAGTGTCGTTTGGAAAACACATCGTTTGATTTAATAAAACAATCAGAGTTTACAAAGTATAGGTCCCAAATGAAAATCATCATGTGCGGAAATGAGTTTGATACAAGCCAAACGATGTTTTTAAAGTGCAAAAATCCCATGTGAGACGCGTCGTCACCACGACTCTATGATAATTCCACATGCATGCCATGAAGTGTATGCCTTAGATACCTGAGATAAAACATGCTAAAAAGTGTCAACACAAAGGTTGAGTGAGTTCATAGAGTTTGCGTTGAAATGTACAGCCTTTCAAAATTGTTTATTCAGCAAAGGCATTGTAAATCCACTCAGTTCCAAGTTCCGCCCATACAAAACTTGCAACCTGGTTCACAACCCACTGCTAAAATGTGTATAATTTATGTTCAAACACACATCGTCAAATGAATTCACAAAATAGTGCATAAATAGATGTATCAAAAGTTACTTGACATAACACATAATTCGTATAGTTTCAAATCGTTCCAAGGCCATTAGTTCATGTTTGTACCAAGACCGCGAGTTCAACATTATACCAAGACCATTAGTTCAATGGTTATACCAAGACCATTAGTTCAATGATTATACCAAGACAGCTAGCCCAATGATTTATGATATAGAAATTCTAAGTATGGCAATACTATTACTTCGTATGACTAAACATTCAGTTCAGATAAACACATAGTTTGCAAATAGACATGAATGTCATAAAAGTTGTTGAGCATGTATCTCCCCCAAAGAGTTTAATAAAAGCATTAAAACAATTAAAAATAAGGCTATGGAACTCACCTTATGAAATGCAGTAGCTCGGAAAAGATTAAATCAAGAAACAAGTGTAATTAAGATGGAAATGAAATTGTGGTCTATTTGATTGTACGGCAAAAGAGAGTATCGAGACTTTCTTCTTTCATTTCAGTATCAAATGGAAATAGATTAGATTTTTGTGGTAACGTGTCATGCTAATCAAGTTACACTTATTCTAAATAAATGACATATGTTACTTGTCTGTGTTTATACGTGGCAACAAGAATGAGATGTAGGATTTTATGTTTATCTAGTATTAATATTGTTATATAATGATAGTTTTGTGATTACAAGGTATAGTTTGATCCCGGTAATTACAAATGTTAAGCCTTTAAGTTACGAAACTTAAAACCAGATAACATAAAAATATAATACTTATAAAAATATTAACACTTATCAATATACTTCATACTAGTTTTGATATGAAGATGCCAACGTAAAAACGTAAAGTTTTTAAGTTTAGGTGACACTAACTATTTTAAAATAGTTTGAGCATATCATTAAAATTTATTTGACGTTAAATAAAATTGTAGGTCGATGGTACGTTCATAACACGAGGGTGCCTAAAGGAAGTGAACAAAATAAAATATATCAAAGTCATAAAAATTATAAAAATGCATTCCTCGTAAGTATCGGGTGAATAATTAATTATCGTATTGAAATTACGTAGTAATATATATATATATAAATATATATATATATATATATATATATATATATATATATATATATATATATATATATATATATATATATATATATATATATATATATATATATATATATATATATATATATATATATATATATATATATATAACAACTATGCACAAAATAATTCCAAAACATCGGGTAAAATAATAATATAATTTTCATAGTCTTAAAACGAGTATAAAAATATATCAGGACAATTTTCAGAAGTGTTGGATTAATTATTCAAAATATGTGATCGTGCTATAGCGTTTATTTAATAGGAAATTAAACGTTTAATGAAATATGCAAATCCATGCATGAATTAATATGATGATGATGTTACTAATGATATGTAGACTAAATCTAGTCTATATGAAATGTCCTTGATGATATGTTCATGAATTCGCAGCTAAACCATTAAGGTTACGTGAATTTGATACTCGTAAACCTAGTTTACGATAAATGATGAATAGTAAAACAATGAATAGTAAATTCCCGAGATGAATAGTAAATTTTCAAAGTTTGTTAATGACATGAAAGTACTAGTTGTCACATTCGCCCACCCAAAAAGGAATTCAGTCCCTGAATTCAGTTCGTGTTGGTCTATCGAATTTTTGAGTTTGTGATGAATAACGAGGAGAGAAGATTTGAGGAAGTGTCGTTATGGTTATCGATGATTGAGAGTGTTCAAAACATCATAGTAGAGAAAATATTGGATGAATATCTCCGATGAGCATCACTTTGACTTTTGGGATATGTGAAAAATTTTGCTTGCACTAAGATTTATAAATAACTGCTCCCAACATAACATGATCCCTCCAGAATTAGACATAGTTAGCTAGGCTATGTATAATTAAGGAACGATAATGTGACGCTCGGTTTAGTTGTTATAACTCTCAATGTTTACAAAGATTTAAACCATTTCGTTAAAATAGCAGTTAAGGTAAAAGGAAGTAAAATCCTTGTAAGTGATATCGAATCGAAAGAAAATAAAGTACGATAGATGAGAATATTTTACAACGAGTGGTTTATCAAACAGTAATACATCTTAAGTAATAAAGATCCGAATACGATGGAAGACATAAACTTAGTACGACATGGTACATAAGGAAAATGAGACTGTTAGTTTCCAAACTTCTTCAGTCTTCCACGTTGTTGAGACCATGGCGAGCTTCTCCTCCTTCTAACATGTATGCATTCCCATGAGCACCTTCAACTTGTTGACCATGGTTTTGAGGACATTGATTCTGATAGTGTCCTTGCTCCCCGCATCCGTAACATGTAACTATGGCCTTGCCTCTACAATTCCTGGCAAGGTATCCCAGTTTTTGACACTTGTAGCACTTAGCAGGGCAAAGACCCGTGTGATGATACTTACATCGATTACATAGTGGGTAGGTTCCAGCATAACCTCTGCCTTCTGTTGGTGCAGCAACATAAATCATTGCAGTTTCTTTCCCTCTATTCTGTTGTTGATGATGGTTAGTGTTACGGTTTTGGTCGTCGTTATCATAACCTCCCTGGTCATTTTCCCATTTCCTTTTGTTGTTGCTAGTTTGGTGGTTGTTGTTGTTGTTGCGGTTATTGTTGATAATGTTTTCCCCCTTCACAACTTGAGCCATGAGTTTTTGAGTTATCCTAATAGTCTCTTCAATTGTTTGTGGATCAGAAGAAGTTACATCTCCTTGAATACATTGTGGAAGTCCTCCAATGAAATTTTCTAGTAGTTTCTCATTGTCCGAAACCATTGATGGACATAGTGCAGCCAATTCTTGAAACCTCCTGATGTAGGTCTCGATGTCATAACCAATAGTCACTAACTCATAAAATTCCGTTTCTAATTTCTTCACCTCCGTGCGTGGACAATACTTCTTTGTCAACAACCTCTTGAATTGATCCCACATGAGCTTGTAAGCATTTTCGATACCAATAGGCTGTGCATACGAATTACACCATGACATTGCGCCATCTAAGAGTGTACCAGTGGCGAACTTTACCTTGCAGTCATCTGGGCAATTGCATAGAAGAAATACAGACTCCATCTTTTCAACCCAACGAATCATAGCAGTGGCTCCTTCTGTGCCTTTGAACTTTGTGGGATCACAGTTCTTAAAGTCCTTGTATGCACAATTTCGAACTCCAGACCCTCCTGCAGCTCCTGTAGCAGCAGCAAGTCTAGCAGCTTCAGCAACAGCCGCGGCCTCGGCAGCAGCAGCTACTGTTGCTCGTTCTTTCCTTAGTGCCTCGGCTATACTATCCTCTACATACTTTTGGATAGCAGCTGGTGTCATTTCTGGTGCAGCTTTCTTCGGTGCCATAACTCTTCAAAATAAGAGGAAAGGTGAGACGTAGCAAAGTCCTATGTTAAGAATAAGCGCTCTAAAGAGATGCGACAGGAGGCGATAAATTTGAGGTTACTTTTCAAAATGAGTGACGGTTTAGTGACTTAGTGTGTGAATAGCGTGTAACTCGACATGTTAGTGATGAAACAAAGGAGTGAGACCTACTTCACCCTCCTTGAAGGTTTTGTCTTGGCATTCGATGATATCGGTGATGAGTCAACTGATGTTAAAATTGAAATAGGGAATGACAAGGCATTCTCCACGTTAGAACCTAAAGAAAGGATAATGGAATGGGTATCTGAGGGCATCTATGTGATAATCGGTTTGAAATGAAAGTAAATAACTCAAAAAATGTACGTATAAACCGCATGTAAAGTGAATGTGCACTTATGATGAAATGATGAGATGCTATGATGATGTAGTTATAGTCTAGGGTCAATGATGCAACCTAGTTCTCTATAACCGAAGCTCTGATGCCAATCTGTCACACCCCCAAATTACCTGTTTTGCAGCGGAATAGAATTCCTGGGGGTTGACTAATATAGCATCACAATCACAGTTATATTGAACGACCTAAAGTGTCGTTTGGAAAACACATCGTTTGATTTAATAAAACAATCAGAGTTTACAAAGTATAGGTCCCAAATGAAAATCATCATGTGGGGAAATGAGTTTGATACAAGCCAAACGATGTTTTTAAAGTGCATAAATCCCATGTGAGACGCGTCGTCACCACGACTCTATGATAATTCCACATGCATGCCATGAAGTGTATGCCTTAGATACCTGAGATAAAACATGCTAAAAAGTGTCAACACAAAGGTTGAGTGAGTTCATAGAGTTTGCGTTGAAATGTAAAGCCTTTCAAAATCGTTTATGCAGCAAAGGCATTGTAAATCCACTCAGTTCCAAGTTCCGCCCATACAAAACTTGTAACCTGTGTGTTCACAACCCACTGCCAAAATGTGTATAGTTTATGTTCAAACACACATCGTCAAATGAATTCACAAAATAGTGCATAAATAAATGTATCAAAAGTTACTTGACATAACACATAATTCGTATAGTTTCAAATCGTTACAAGGCCATTAGTTCATGTTTGTACCAAGACCGCGAGTTCAACATTATACCAAGACCATTAGTTCAATGGTTATACCAAGACCATTAGTTCAATGATTATACCAAGACAGTTAGCCCAATGATTTATGATATAGAAATTCTAAGTATGGCAATACTATTACTTCGTATGACTAAACATTCAGTTCAGATAAACACATAGTTTGCAAATAAACATGAATTTCATAAAAGTTGTTGAGCATGTATCTCCCCCAAAGAGTTTAATAAAAGCATTAAAACAATTAAAATGGGGCTATGGAACTCACCTTATGAAATGCAGTAGCTCGGAAAAGATTAAATCAAGAAACAAGTGTAATTAAGATGGAAATGAAATTGTGGTCTATTTGATTGTACGGCAAAAGAGAGAACTCAAAAGAGAGTATCGAGACTTTCTTCTTTCATTTCAGTATCAAATGGAAATAGATTAGATTTTTGTGGTAACGTGTCATGCTAATCAAGTTACACTTATTCTAAATAAATGACATCTGTTACTTGTTTATACGTGGCAACAAGAATGAGATGTAGGATTTTATGTTTATCTAGTATTAATATTGTTATATAATGATAGTTTTGTGATTACAAGGTATAGTTTGATCCCGGTAATTACAAATGTTAAGCCTTTAAGTTACGAAACTTAAAACCAGGTAACATAAAAATATAATACTTATAAAAATATTAACACTTATCAATATACTTCATATTAGTTTTGATATGAAGATGCCAATGTAAAAACGTAAAGTTTTTAAGTTTGGGTGACACTAACTATTTTAAAATAGTTTGAGTATATCATTAAAATTTATTTGACATTAAATAAAATTGTAGGTCGATGGTACGTTCATAACAATTATAAAAATTATAAAATATTAACACTTATCTAAAGGAAGTGAACAAAATAAAATATATCGAAGTCATAAAAATTATAAAAATGCATTCCTCGCAAGTATCAGGTTTAATTATCGTATTGAAATTACGTAAACCGTCGTAAATATATATATATATAACAACTATGCACAAAATAATTCCAAAACATCGGGTAAAATAATAATATAATTTTCATAGTCTTAAAACGAGTATTAAAATATATCAGGACAATTGTCGGAAGTGTCGGATTAATTATTCAAAATATGTGATCGTGCTATAGCGTTTATTTAATAGGAAATTAAACGTTTAATGAAATATGCAAATCCATGCATGAATTAATATGATGATGATGTTACTAATGATATGTAGACTAAATCTAGTCTATATGAAATGTCCTTGATGATATGTTCATGAATTCGCAGCTAAACCATTAAGGTTACGCGAATTTGATACTCGTAAACCTAGTTTACGATAAATGATGAATAGTAAAATGATGAATAGTAAATTCCCGAGATGAATAGTAAATTTTTAAAGTTTGTTAATGACCTGAAAGTACGAGTTGTCACAAAATAGCTCCGAAGACGGTCTCTTCAACTCTAGGCTCCAACCTCATGAGTACTATGCTTCTCTTCCAAATATTGAGAACGAAACGACGGAGTTCAAGCACACCAAATGGATGTTCAAGTGCCTTGGAAGGATGATGACCAAGATTTACAAAAAGTTGGATAAGTGAGGTTTTAAGAGGGTGTTTGGAACAAGACAAGAAACAATGTTGTATGATATTATTTATGTGTTTTCGATTCGTAGGATGATAAACTAACTTAAAACATTGATGTATGCTAACCGGTTCATGCAAGGGGATAACACACGGGTGTTATAAAATTTTACCCATTTTAACTTTTAAGTGAAAATCATTAGCCCTTGTTGAAAATTGATGCTCCACTATGTTTATATATGCGTTATTGCTTGTTCCTAACTAGAATAGTTATTTCCATATGTTTTAAGAAAAGTTTCAGGTTTCGAAAAAGTCCCCGGGGGTCAAAAAACGGGTCTGTCAAATTTTCTGCACTCGACGGATCAGACGGCACCAATTTTTTGGTTTCGTCCGTTATACGTTTTGGTGTCGCCATCATATGAGTTGGTAATCAGTTTTGTACGTGGGCTAGGAGAGAAGGGAAGTCAAGTTTCTTTGGGATCTTGTTCAAAAACCATTGTTTATTGTCCGTAGATCCGTACATTTGGTTGTCATTCTAATTTGGTGGATCTCGTGAGTTGGCTTGGGGGACGTTAGGGTTGTTTTGACAAACCCTATTCTTAGTTTACTTTTGATCCGATCTGTTGTTCAACATTTTTAAACATTAGCGGATCGTGGATTGGGGTTAGTAAAGTGTTAGTCATTCTTGACGGCTGATTGGATGTTAGTGTTTGTTAAACCCTATTTCTTGTTTACACAGGGCCATGCTACATCTAGGTTACGTTCTTATGGTATTGTTGTGGTGATTGGTGACGTGTGTAATTGGTTGATGTGGTAAGTCGTTAAAGCTGTTTATGGGTTTGGAAGCTGTTTAGTTGAAATACTGATCGAATTGTAATGGTCATATGAAACGTGTGTTACCATATGTATGTGGCTTCTACATGTATGTTTAATTTTCTATGTCAAGTTTGTTGAGCTTTTTGATGTTCAAGTAGGCTTATGAAGATGACATGGAAGATAATATGTTTGCTATTATGGCTATGGAAGGCTCAGATTTTTCCTGAGTGGGTATACATGTTTTTGAGTTTTTATATAGTCTATGTAGCTTGTTGGTTTATTTTGTAAGTTACAAGAATGGCCTGTCATTCTTATATTGTTATTGCATGTAAGTTGCACTTATTTGTGCATTTTTGTCGCCCTGATCGGGATGAGATGGGGGATTCACCCTCATCCTTTGTACTTCAACGTTTTTTGGTGTAATGCATTTTACCAGGGTGAAAAATCCCTTTTACCCAAAAAAAACCTGTACTGGAGGACCAGACGGACCCAAAAATTGGGTTCCGTCTGTATAAAATTTTGGTGCCGTGGATTCCCCAGGTAAGTTGCTGAATTCGCTCATTTCCGCATTCCAATTTACCAAAATTTGCTTCTAGGATAGTTTTTACTGCTTTTTAACCATATTAGAACTAGTTTAACACACTTAGACATATATGATATCCATTTCCCACCAAAATTCAAAAATTTCAAAAATTCACCCATAAGGAACCAAAAATTTGGTTTCTTGTAATCCGTGGGTGATATGATTTTCAAGATCCTACAATCATTAGAACACATTTATTGCATATCTTTGTCTTTTCACTCAAACCTTCTTGTATGGCTTTGTCTCTTCACTCAAACCTTCTTGTATGGCTTGACTTAGATGATATGACTAGCATTAAAAACTATTCCAAATCATTAGAAACATCCTTTCTTCTATGGCTTAACATCAAATCAAATACAATTCTCCATAATCTCATAATCCTATAAATTAAGAGCTTCAAGATGATCATTCTCACACCTTTCCAATTTCTCTCATCTTCTAATAGAATAAGCTCAAGCAAAAATGATTAATGTTAGGAATATTTGTAATATTTAGTTAAAGTTGTAATTCTAGTAGGTATGTAGTTCCTACTGGTAGAGTTAGAGTTCCTACTGGCAGGTATATAGTTCATGATGGTATTGTTAGTAGTATAGTTACTACTGGTGGTTCCTACTGGTAGTATAGTTAGTCCTGGTTTAGTTATTCCAGAATAAGATTTAGTTTGTTAAAGTTGAGGATATGCATGAGATAAATTAGGAAGTGATATGCATATCTTCTTTTTGGGTAAAGGGGAGTAATCCTGCACCCTGGTAAAATATATTAACCAAAAAGCATTGAAGTACAAAGGATGAGGATGAATCCCTCATCTCAGTCCCTTAGGACACTTACAAGCAACTCTATATAAGAATGACATGCCATTCTTATAACTTAAAAAATAAAACTATCAACCTACAATGACTATACAAGTGAATAAACATCACGAAATTAAAAGCTTGCTTCACTAAGGTAGCACCAAAATCATAGTCATCGTGGAACTCCAATCATCTTCAGGGCTGTGATAAACAAGAAGATGAACTTACCACATATCCAAGAATCCTGCCATCAGCAAGAACATACAAAGACATGTACCTGGGTTTTACCAAACCCTAACCACCGATAACGACTCACCAAGAACGCAAGATAGGAATTAAGTTGCTGGTGGCATCGTCAATATATGATAATGTGTATGTAGTGATAGCGAATAACATGTGATTCCATCCAGAAAACCATCATGCTTCCAATACCCCACAACACAACTTACAAATAACCAAAACAACCACCATAGTACGACACCATGTAGGTTGATTGTTCCAAACACATACCAAGCCATTGCACCCCCACGGAAAAACTGATGTCACATTCCCAAAAGGCATTCAACTCGTACATCAGCAACAATTGAGGACACAATACTACATACGATACATTAGCGAAACCAGCATCAGGGAATGACCAAGAATCAACGCTAAGTAGGACCCCATAGCATGTAAATCACAAATGTAACCAGTGACAAGGGTTTATACGAAACCCCAACATCCAGCAAAAGCACCTTCATGAACAGATAATGAAACAAAAACGCAAAAGCAGGTCTTTGATTCAAAATACCAGGACGATCAATAGGGGTTATTTTTTTTTGGGTAAAAGGCTTCACCCTGGTAAAATATATTAATCACAATCAATGAAAGTACAATGGAATGTGGCTAAAATACCACATTAACCTCAAGCAAACGCTTGAACAACCACCACTCACTAATCGCTTGTGACAGGCCACAAAGCGATCTACATAAACTCAACATACAAAAACGAGATTACCATTAGGAAACAACCACCGCCTGACACATGACTCGCCACAACTGTCCATCAGCCGCTTCGAAGGAGATTGATGCCCCAAATGAGACTGCCTCCTTAAAAACCTCTCTAGGTAAAAACCCAATGGGAAAACCCTGGAGGAGGGAAAAAAGAGTACAGCTCTCAAGTGGATCTCCAACGAACAATCCAAATAACCAAAGGCAACATCCAAGAAGACATCAAACTTCAAAAACCCGCATTCAGAAGACATCATCAATAATGCATAAGGGACACCGACAACTACCACACACGCAGAAAATCTACCACTTTCGCCATCTTCTTAAATCTGCAAGAGAGAAGCTTAAGACGAACCGTAGCTTTGATAGCATCAACAACTTGGGCTGCAGATCTTTTTTGCGCCTTGAAAAGCCTGTTATTTATCTCTTGCCAAATAATGTAGGAAGCAGCTGCAAACAAGAGCTTAGAAACAACACTCCTGGACGACCTAGATTTCGCCGAAATAATGAGAAAATCCACGATAGCATCCAGCGACGAAGGCATAAAACTGAGACCAGCAAACACCTTCAACGAATTCCAAACCTGAGAAGAAAACACACAAGCAAAGAAAAGATGATCATGAGAATCCGGTTGCAACTCGCAAAGAGGACATTGCAACCTAACATCATCCAGATGCCTTATCATATCCTGAGTCTTTAGCCTTCTCTTGATGACCAACCAAATATGAAATGCATGTCTCGGAATCCTCTGAGAAAACTAAACCACATGAAACTAATCAACTGTAGAGCTCCAAGGATGAATACAATCCCAAACTGTAGAAACTGAGAAGTTCTTAAAAGAACCATCAGCAGCACGCCAAGATAAATAATCCTCCTTTTGATTAACTAACTGAGGGACCGTGATCGAAGCAAGCAAAGGATAACGATCGACCCATTGAATAGGCCAAACCCATCCCTCCTCCGAAATAATATCGCTAACCGTAGTCCTAAGAGAAAAGCCCACTCGAAAAATATCCCGAGAAGAAACAATAGAAGCCAAGGGACCAATGTCGCACCACGAATCGAACCAAGCAGAAGCCTTAGAACCATTACCAAGATTATACCATATAAACCTACGGATAAGAGGCCGAATCTGCAATATCTTCCGCCAACTCCATGTCATATTACCACGACACGGAATATCCCAAAAGTTACGATCTCTAAGTTTATAGACATGTATCCATTTAACCCAAAGAGATTCCTTACCCGAAACAATACTCTAACTATGAGAGGAAATCAAAGCATTATTAAAAGAATCAAGCCTTCTAATACCAAGACCCCTTTCTTTCTTAGGTAAGCAAACAACTTCCCAAGCAACTTTCGACTTACCTTTCCGCGGATCACTATGACACCATAAAAACCCTCTCATAAGCTGTTCCAGATCATGAACAATACGAGCAGGAAGAACAAACACCGAAGCCCAATAAATATGCATAGAGGAGAGCACCGATTGAATTAATTGTAACCGCCCCGCAAAAGAAAGCGATTTATTCCTCCAATCCTTGATCCGATTACTCAACCTTTCCACCAACTCCTTACAATCTCTAAAAATCAGCCTAGTCGTAACAAGCGGCACTCCAAGATATTTCATAGGAAGCGACCCCTCAACAAATGGAAGGACCTGAAGAATAGCCAACTTGACATGATTAAGAACATTGCAAAAATAAGCTGTACTTTTAGGCAAACTCAGAGTAAGACCCGAGGCAAGCTTAAACTCCTCCAAAGCATCCATAATAACTTGAGCCGAATAAACATTACCATGAGCAAACAAGAACAAATCATCAGCAAAACACAAATTAGTGATATTCAATTTAGAACATTTATGATGATATGTAAATGACTCAGAAACACGAACCCGGCGCTGTAACATGAGAGTAAGAACCTCCATAACAAGGGTGAAGAGATACGGAGACAAGGGATCACCTTGTCTCAACCCCCGCTTACCCTTAAAATAACCATGCAAAGAACCATTAATACTGATCGAGAATGATGTTGACGTAACACATTCCATAATCCACTCAACCATACGTGTATGAAACCAAAACCCAATCAGAACCTGCCTAAGAATCGCCAATCAACCATGTCATACGCCTTCTGAATATCCACCTTAAACGCACATCGAGAAGGCCCACGATTAAGATGATAATTATGCATCAACTCCTGGGTAAGCAAAATATTATCCGAAATCCTTCTACCCGGGACAAACGCAGATTGATTTAGACTAACCAGGGATGTTAAACAAGCCTTTATACGATTTGCAATAATCTTGCTAATACATTTATACATAATATTGCAGCAAGAAATAGGCCTAAAATCATTAATCCGGGAAGGAGATTTGACCTTAGGAAGAAGAGCGATAGTAGTATGATTAACTTCCTTAAGAAGCTTACCATTAATAAAGAACTCTTGAACCGCTTTAATAACATCCGCATAAATAATATCCCATGCGCCTTTAAAGAAAGCCGCAGAAAACCCATCCGGACCAGGAGATTGATCATCACCCATCGTAAAAATACACTCCTTAACCTCTTGAGCAGTAACATCGCACACCATATGGTTAGCAACAACGGGATCAAGATAGGCGTTAAACAGATCAATACCATCATACGGAACGATATGCCCTCGACGAAATGAAGTGTAATGACAGACAAAAGCATTCGGGACCTGATCTTGATCATACCTAACCCCATCATTATAAAAAACAGAGTCAATCCGGCTTCTGGCTTTACGAGATTTCACCACCTTATGAAAGTACCCAGAATTAGCGTCCCCTGCCCGAAGCCACTCAACTTTCGCTTTTTGCTTAAGAAATCGCTCCTCTAAAAGAACGGCTTCATTATAAGCATTAATATATGCTGATTCTTCTTCTCTAATCTCAACGTTAAAAGGATCCAAATCCAAAGCCCGTTACACTGTATCCAATTCATGACGAAGCTTAAGAACTTTCTCATGAATATTCCTTTCATTGTAGAGCATATGACGCAACGGCTTCTTTAATAACTTGAGCTTGCGGACAACCCGGTACATAAAGAAACCACACACTTTAGTCTCCCAACACTCCTTAACCTGCACTTTAAACCTAGGATTATGCACAATAATGTTAGAAAATTTAAACGGACGAGGTTTAAACGTGAAAGATGTAGGAATGGTTAAAATAGCCGGAGAGTGATCCGAAGTACGATACGGCTGAAACAAAGCATGAGCACCATTAAATAAATCCATGAATCCAAGGTTAGCCATGATACGATCAATTTTATTAAGCATTCCATCCAACCCTCTCGGCTTCTGATTCCAAGTGAATTGAAGCCCCGAACGGTTCACATTAGCAACTTCAATGTCCTTAACACACTCCTTAAATTCCCGCATAGCAATATCAATAACGGATGATCCCTCCAATTTATCTTCAAGATTAAGAGCCGAGTTAAAATCACCAAGGATACACCAAGGTCGCGACCTGATGTACGCGCTATGCAACTTAAGATTATCCCATAAAGGACGCCTATGGATATAACGGTTATGGGCATAAATAAACGAAGCAAACAACTCTTACTTGTCCATCTTAAATTGAATACACGTGTGGATAACCTGATCGTTCATGAAAATCACATTTAAATCCACCACATCATGATTCCATCCCAAAACAATTCTAGAACCTTTAGAACACAAATGACCATTAGATGTCCAACTCCAATTACGAAACACTTTAGAACATAAATCTTCAAGCCTCGACCCAGCAATGTGAGTTTCCAGAATTGCACAAACCGAAAGCTTATTTTCGCTAATAACCTGACGAACCTCATTTTGTTTAGGGGATTGGTTCATTCCCCGAATGTTCCACTAGGCAATACTATACATGAGAAACTTTAGCCGAGGAAGTGCTTGCTTCCTTTTTTCCCATCATCTTTAAAAAGACTCGAGTCCACATGCATATCAATAAGCTCGTCCACCTCACTATCACTGTCAATAACCTCTCTAGTAACCTCTTTAGTACCGCTAGAACTAAACCCTTCAATCCCCTCATTCGACCAGAATGTGTCATCAGCACTCGATAAAACATCAAAGGAGTTCTTTAAATCGCCCAAATCATCATGAATGTATGTCTTTTTAACCACCCCTTCTTGCAACTTAGTGACATTGTTATCTTTTTGAGCAAAATGGGTTTTATCAACCTCATTAATCGGTAAAGAAGACTTTGGGACAGATTCATTAACATGACTTGAGTTACCTGAATTAGCTTGAGAAGTTGAAGCTCCATTCACGTTATTTTTAGCAACCGGCCTATAATAAAAGGACACCTTTGGTTTCTGAAACCGCACACCATCAACATGTTTATTACTAGTTTGTTTACCTTTACCTTTCCCCCTATTGATATCAATAAAACCATCGTCATTCACCACCGGTTTCACCACCGTTTTAACCCGTTTCGGACAATTAAGATCATCGTGATCAAAAATTTTACATGTTTCACATCTAGGAGGCTTCCATTCGTATTCAATATCCAATGTTTCCATAGAGTGACCAGAACCGTTAGGGAATGGAATAGCAACCACAATAGAATCTAGCAAAGCTGTCAACGAAGAAACTTCAACAAGAACCCTTGCATAAGAATTACGACCCCAAGAATTCAGACACATAGAACTTGTATACGCATCTAACATAATAGGACGACCAAGCTGTGCGGAAATAAGACTAAGACCCACTTCAGAATATGCAACTAAAGGAATATTATTGATCTTAACCCACACCGGGACCGAGGTAATTTCATCTTTCTTAAGCTTAGAATTAGGGGTCTAAATATTCAACATAATAGGAACAAGACGAATCATCCATGGACCCTCCTCAAGCACCCTTTCCATCCCCTCTTTTGAATCAAATTGAAACATAAAAAAGCCGTTATGAACCATAACCCGTCGCAAACCAAATTTAGCCCAAGTATTTCTAACATAATTTTCAACAATCGGGAATGCGAGCCTTTTACCAATAAAATAACCATATAGAGTATTAACAAACCGAGAAATCACCTAATCAACAACCTCCAATGGAATAGTAACATTCGCTCCAGCCACGCACTCGTTGTTCCTCATCTCCGACACCCGCACAACCTTCTTTGGACTCTTATCCTTAAGCAAATCCGCAAAAGACACGGAATTAGAACCGGGAGCAGGTTTAGTACTTGCCACGTTTACTTGTGGGCCATCAACATTAGTTACAAATGTCCCTGAAGACACATGCGCCTCCCCAACAATATTATCCTTTGAAATATCATGATACGTACCAGCAAGCGAATTCCCATGCACACCACTTTGCATATTCTCCTTGGTAGGGACAGAATCTAACACAACGACATCAGGAGAGGCAACGACACCTTTAACTTGTGTCGCACTTTCATCTACATTTGGAGTGCTCATAGGCATTGAATGATCATCAGCAATATCAGAAAATGCACCTTTTCCTGAAGTATTGACATTAGTTGGAGGCACGACATTAGTAGGAGGCACAACACGATGTGCTTTCTTCAGAATTGATTTGAGAATAGGTGCTTCGCCCAACAAACTTGAACCTTTAACCCCATCATTAGCATTACTAGAACCTCTAGTACTCTTGTTATCCATGACTTTAGACGATTCCATACCAAACAGTAGTAATAAAACAGAAAAGAAACCCTAATTCGCAAACCAGAACCAGCAGCAATAGCGCAATGACCAGTAAAAAAGAAACCCCTAAAAAGGGTTTACCTACACCATTAATGAATGATACGCTCACATAATGAATGATTAGATACAATAAATGCACGGATGAATAAACCAAGGTAAAAAGACGATTGGTGAAACCCTAATAAACCACGAATCCCTAAACAGCCAAAACAATCGACACCTAGAAAAAGAATCAACTAAAAGGAAAAAACGCAAGGTTAATCCACTAAAGTTGAGATGTTTTAGGAGATTAGATCATGATTGGATAAGGAGAAACGATGGGGACAAATTGGAGCATAGGATCACCAAAATCGCCAAAAGAATTAGGGTTTTTTTTGCAGAGGCAGAGGTTTAAAACGCTTTTGAAGTGGAAATTTGAAACATGGCCACCTTTCTATTTTGCTTAAAGGTTCCAATAGGGGTTATTTAAACCCTAACATTCCCATAAACGATCCACAAACATGACAATCAATAGCAGCAGGATCAATGAATAACAGGTAGGGTTTTTGAATAAGAGCCCTAAAACTTAACTTCCATCTCTCTAACACCCACGCTCATAACACAAACATCTTGATTCGAACATATAATCAACAAACAACCCGTTACAAAGGTTGACGTTCAAATCAACAACCAGATCCATCATCACCAACAAGCACAACAGATAAATAAGATACGAAACCCTAAAAAGTTAGGGTTTCATAAATCAATAAGCACATCATATCCCAAACACGACCAATGATAAAAGCCAAAAACGGTTTTATAAACATGATAGCAGGTCGATCCAACCATATAAGAGTACCACCAGATCATATCAATCAAGAGAAATCGTTTTAATAAGTCAAAGATCATTAAACCGACTTAAGGAATATCAACCAGATCACGGTTACCAACGGCCACAAAATCGAAACCCTAAAGCGATACCAGAGAAAGGGAATCAATTGAATATAAAGAAAAGTTAGGGTTTCGATCAGGAGAGGATTTCTAATAGATATGATAAGAAAACGCATAGCCAGCCACCCTTAGAAGAATAACCAAAACGATACTGCGATATGCATACCTAATAATAGGTAGAGAGGATGGATCAGAATGGTGTTTTTGGCCAGAAAAAATTGAAGGGTGGCAGCCGGAATTCCCCTCTAGGGAGAGAGAGAATTATCATATCTTCTCTACACGTTTTCTAGTAAATGCCAATTAGGGTTTCTTGTAGTATAAAAGAAACCATCGGCTATGAAGAATGTAGACCTTGAAAAACACTTTTAATAGTTAGTAATATAGATCCATAGAGGATCATTGTTATTTAGTTATTCTTCTTTAACTCTGTTGTTTATATTCTGCGTAAACATCAGTTTATTATTAGAGTCTCTCTTGTAGTTTGCTTGTGATTTTTTTTGGTAAAAGGGTTTCACCCCGGTAAAATATATTAAAAACTCAACCAAATAAGTACACTGGAATGTGGCTGAAGTGCCACATTAACCTCAAGCAAAAGCTTGAACAACCAACTAAACCGCTAGTGACAGGCCACTAAGCGTTACAATACCTAGACAGTACTAAAACTAAAACACCAACAGGAAAAAACCATTTAGCTACACAGGAATCACCATAATAATCCGCCCACCTGTTCGTAGAAGATTGGTGAACCAAATGAGACTGCCTCCTTAAAAACCATTTCCAAGTAAAAACCACTTGGGAAAACCTTGGAGTAGGGAAAAATGCGGCTCTCACCGGATCTCCAACGAACCCACGACAACCAACAACGGTCATAACTCCAAGGACACTCCCCACGATCCAGATAACCAAACTGACTATGAAGATCCCAATCCGGATAATGCAAGCGCCAAACATCCACCAAAATTGGAAAATGACATTCTTATATGAGAGTCTGTAAGTGTCCTAAGGGACTGAGATGAGGGAAGTCACCCTCATCCTATGTACTTCAACGCTTTTTGGTGTAATGAATTTTACCGGGGTGTATTAACCCTTTTACCCAAAAAAAAAACATCCACAAAAATTGGAAAAGAAACCATCATAGAGTAACACGAATGAGAGACCTGTAGCAACTCGTAAATTTTCATAAGGTAAAATGACTATTTTACCTTTTGACTTCTTAAAAGTTGACTTTGACTTTTTACTATTTGAATTTTACTGTAACGTAAAAGCAAATCATGTGGTAGTAACGGTAATTTCCCAAGTTAAACAATTCAATCTGTTTCGAATTATTACACTCTGAACATTTTTGTTCACCTTTGGCTATAAATAATTATTTAAAGTTGTGACTTTAATAATTACGAAAGTTTAATTGTGTAAAGTTTCCTCGTGGTCAAAACAAGACTACGATAAGTCTAGGTGTTCAAAGTACTCTACTTTCACCAATAGTCATATTTTATATGAACTATTGCCACTATGTTATTTTTACGTAAACATGTTACTTTTTACGTAAGACGCGTACTCAAGCCTACGTTATTAGGTTCTACCAACATAAACGCACCTCATTAGACTTATCACACTTTTAATATACCTAGTTAGAGTATATTGATAAGTTTAATATATTTTTAAGTATTATTTTTATGTTGCGGGTTTTAGTTTTGGTGACTTAAATGCTTAGATTAGTAATTACGGGACCAAACTACCAGTTAGAAACACTTCACATGAAGATACATCATAAGCTAACAAA
>OU343221.1:169891589-170035206 GCA_910596185.1 Chrysanthemum makinoi | reverse complement strand
GCATTTGAGGTTTTAACACTTTCTTTAAGATGTTGATATTTTAATTGTAAATCAAGATAATCAACTTCTAATTTAGAAAAATGCCTGACCATGTTATCATGATCATCCTTTTCGATTTTGTCATGCAATTTTGAATTTTTTGTTTCAAGCTCAATGACACAATCTTGGGAGACTTTTAAAGCAATAGACAATTCATGAAATTGAGAAGCAGTAATGGAATAATTCGTAAATTGTATAACACATCTTGAGCAATACATCTAGAAATCAAATTATCATTCAAGATGTGAATATTCTTCCTATCAATCTCATTGCTCTAAAGCTCACATTCATATATTCTAACCTCTTTTTCCATTTCATTAGACATTCTTTTCATTTCTTTAACTTCTGTATCTATAGTCTTTTGAAGTCTTTCAAATTGATCTTTTAATTGTTTAAAGAAAGGCATGACCTCAGTTAGATAACATTCTTTTGTTTGCTCAAAACCCTTTCCCTTCAGTAATTCCCGTTCGAGTGATTCTCTTCTTAGATGTTTTCTCAAAGTTAACGAATAGTTTGTAAACTACATATAGGCTGATTAAGGTCTTGCTTTGAGTGGGAAGAGTTCTAGGCACTAAATGCATTGGTGTATTGGGTGGATACACAGTGACTGGAGGCAATTTCCTATGGGGAGGATTCTTTTCAACAAGCTCATCAGATTTTTTCTTTTCCATATCTAACTTCCAAAACACTTCTTCAGGGGTTAATTGAGTTTGAGGTCTAAACTTGTTTAAGGCAATCCAATTATCCTTAGTGTAATTGGGAGTTTCTAACTCTCTATCTTTTCAATGCACTCTAAACAAGTAGGCTTTTGTCTAGGCTTAAGGATTTCATTACCATCATAGATCACTTTTTGAGCAACTTTTGCTTTCTTACCATACTCAGGATTGGGTTCTTCTACAAGGCCAGTACTATGCTTATCGCTTAATACTCTATGCTTAGTGATCATGTGAGCAGTCTGAATGGTGTTGCCTGGTACATAAAACTTGTTTTCAAGTTTGTTCTTCAAAGTTTTAAGTTTGGAAAAATCGTGGTGCTAGGAATCGCAGAGAGACATGGGAACAACGTGTGTGTATGCTATTGGGAAGGAAGCTGGTGAGGACCCTTGTAACATATTGGTTTTCATAAACACATAAACACATAAATCAATGGGCGTATGGAATAGAGTTTAGAGAGAGAAAGTGGAAGATGGGATCCTTTCTAGAGAGAGAAAGTAAACAAAAGAAAGAAGGTTAGATTGAGTGAAAGGTCCAACCCTCTACCTTGGGAGGTAGAGGGTATTTATAGTTACATACTACACGTCCTCCTTCGGATTGTGGATCAGGCATACAGTGGGTAAAGACCCGTCCTTCCTCAACGGTGTTACTTAAACTAACAACTAACTAATAACTACTAAATAACGTAAAGTCTACGAGCTAAGATATGCTAAACAATAATTGGGGTGACAGACACTTCCTTATGGAATTTCCAATTCCTAACAATCTCCCCCTAAGGGAGGTCACCCCATGATTTACATTCTGAATCATAGCATTCTATCTTTGTCTTTATGCTCGAGCTCGTAGACTTCAATTCTTCAATGTCCGCATTCTTTGTGCTTTAGCAGTGATTCTTCAAAGTCCAACTACTTTGTTCTTTTAGTGGAGATCTTTGAACTGATCCACATCTTTGATAATCTTCGAGCATTATTGAGATCATCAGTCACAGTAAATCTCTGGATCACCCTTTATTGTGTTGTATTGCCATCATGTGAAGTTGTGACTTTTGGACCGACATGCTCACATTTTGGATCATGATATCTTCTCATCAGAGTTGCGGAAGCTTTTGTTGATTCATAATATTTCCAGCAGTGTAGCAGAAGCATGAATTGAAAGAAGACAACACGATTTCTTTAGGTGAAAGCGATGTGTGAGCATGCGGCTATGGATTGACTTCTCAATTCTGATCAGCTGCAACCGTCGGGTGTTCCTGCAGACAACAGTTAGCAATAAAAGCGCACGAAAGTGTCTTTGATCACTTTTGTTGAATTGGGTTGCAAGAACCACGGTTCCCCGTTGATCAGTACAAGTACTGCCTGTGATCAGGTAGAGTTCCGAAGAATCTCCTTGACAGGGTTTCGCAGCTGCTCTAGCTGTTCTCAAACCGGAACATCTCAAAGAAGACAACACGGAGTGAGTGAACCAGCAAATTGAGATTTACTGATTGATTAAAAATGATTTGAAAACAATCGCGTATTGCTTGAAGAAAGAGTTTTGCAATACGACAAAGGTTTTATAAGAAAAATCAATTTTCAATCATAAATACCCTTTTAATTTTGAAAGATTAATACACAGTCGATGTGCAATAGGAAAGAGTTGTTGAGCACATCGACCGGTTTTTCAAAGGTATCCGTCAATCCATTTCCTGGACCAAGGTTGATTCATGATTGAATCGCCCAATCGTTTCTATCCAGTTGTCACAAGCTTGATCTTATGAAAGATCTCACATGTCACCCACCAAGAGCTTGTTTGATGTTGGCTCTAGAAGGATTTCCATCTTCATCGTGAATACTTTACATATCACTCGGATGTTCTGGCAATACCACAAGGATAATGCGTAGGACTCTTAATATATTCTTACTTTCCACATTGTGTGAAACAGTGAGTCTTCATTAATTTTGTGTCCTAATGAGATTTTGTGGATGATCTCTTGGCTCTAGACTCAATTGTGCACTTTTGGTTTCATATGCCGGAGACTAGGGAGAGGGTCTCCTTCTTCAATATCAACAATCTCTAAGAGAAATCGATAGATTATGTAGGTTCCCCGTGAGAATGAAACAAGTCCTTTTAAGAGGAACTTAAGTAGTTTGGGAAGTTAGGTGTAGTGCGTCACTGGGTCTATGACGTCTTGTCTTCAATACTAGTGTTAGTAGCATATGTATTGAACCCGGTTTCTGCCCTAAGGTTGAATTAATGGAGGGCTATTTCTTTTCACCCTTTTCTTATTCAATCTTTTTCATTCTTCAACCCCTTCAGTGCTTACCGAGATGTCATAACTAGAACCTTGTTGGGTTTATTCCAGTACTAGCTCTCTCTCAGTCCGCACTCTTCCCGTATTCTCATTTTTCTCCTTTTTCATCATACCTAAGGACTTCTACACTATCTAGTGGATTGTCCCTGGGTAGATCCCTCCAGTTCTGGCAGGATCGTGGGAACGAATACCTAACCTAACCATCCTTATAACACCATGCATAAAGTAAATTTGGTTGGTCTTTTGGTATTGTTCTTTCCTTCTTGAAACCAATTGAAAAATCATTTGGAAAATCAATCAAGGTACTTGTGATATAATATCAAAAGCATTTTGTACCTTAATTGTTTTTGATCATTTAGAAATGCTCCCCTCAACATGTGCATATGGTTTTGAAATTGTTTAGCACATGGAGGCAAGAGTTCTTTGAAACAATTTCTTGATCACAATTTCCTTAGAAAAAGCCTTTTGATTTTCTTGGTAAATTCTCCCCCTTAATATGTGCGTTCGATATTTGAAAATAATTTTGCACATAGAGGCAAGAGGTTTTTGAAGTACTTTCACGATTGCCAATAGAAACCATTCGCTCCCCCTCAATATGTGCATCAATATACGAAAGAGTTTAGCACATATTAGAGAGAACTTGCACTATGAATCAAAACGATCATCTTTTATCAAATTTCATATTAAATCACAAATTCTCCCCCCGATAAAAATATCAAACCCTTTGAGATTTTGGATCCCAAGTGATTTAATAAGGTTTTAGAAAACATGGGAGAAAATGTGCCTGATTTAAATTCTCTTCTGGTTTTTGGATAAATGCTCCTCCTCAATCATGTGCATCATATATTGAAATCGTTTGGCACATGGAGGCAGGAGTGCCTTTAAAGGACTAAAACAGATTTGAGATTTAAATCACGATCTCTCCCCCGATCAAAAATATCAAACCATTTGAGATTTGTGATCCCAATTGATTTAAATCATTTAGAAAATTAATTTAAACCATTTGATTTTCTGGTCTAGAAGTGCTGGGTTCTGAGGTTTTCAGAGGCACATCAAAGGTCACATGCTTGACTTTAGGCATAGAACAAGGCATAACTTCTCTATCTTTCCTAGTACCATATTTAGGACATGTTGCAATCACACATTCTAAGAGTTCCTGAGATCGTTTGGCATATAAGCATGCATG
Organism: Chrysanthemum makinoi; assembly: GCA_910596185.1. Classification (NCBI taxonomy): domain Eukaryota; kingdom Viridiplantae; phylum Streptophyta; class Magnoliopsida; order Asterales; family Asteraceae; genus Chrysanthemum; species Chrysanthemum makinoi. Next base: position 170,030,978 of record OU343221.1, on the reverse strand, counting down.
CCTAACAGCATTATCAAGTGGTTTCTCTATCTTATCATCTTCAACAATCGCACTGAGGCACCCTAGACTATCCTTGAGGTACGAAAGATATGTTTGATATGCAAATTCATTGTTTTGAAGATGAGGGGGAATAAATTTCACATTACAGCATATTTAGAACAAGCAGGCACCTTTGGTGCAACATTCTCACCAGTGGTGATTGGCATTTTCCCTTTTACTACACGCTTCAGATTCTCAAGTTCGTTAAGAAAAGAAGTTACCTTTTCACTGTTATTATCATGATTAACCTTGAGTGAATCACTTAATTCTTTGTTTTGAGCATTAACTTTTGGAATTTCAACTTGAAAACATTCATTTTCCTTTTGCAGTTTATTAATCATGTTTTGAAGTTGGAAATTCTGAGAATCTAAAGGTGGAGGCATACGGGAGCCAGTCACTTCATTCTTTTCACCATTCAATTGTGAAATTTGAGCTTTCAACTTTTTGATCGTGTTACAATGAGCTTAAATTTGTTCATCACATTTGTTTATTTCAAAAACTGCATCAAACTTAAGAACATCTGAAGATGTCTTGGCATTTGAGGTTTTAACACTTTCTTTAAGATGTTGATATTTTAATTGTAAATCAAGATAATCAACTTCTAATTTAGAAAAATGCCTGACCATGTTATCATGATCATCCTTTTCGATTTTGTCATGCAATTTTGAATTTTTTGTTTCAAGCTCAATGACACAATCTTGGGAGACTTTTAAAGCAATAGACAATTCATGAAATTGAGAAGCAGTAATGGAATAATTCGTAACAGTGTATAACACATCTTGAGCAATACATCTAGAAATCAAATTATCATTCAAGATGTGAATATTCTTCCTATCAATCTCATTGCTCTAAAGCTCACATTCATATATTCTAACCTCTTTTTCCATTTCATTAGACATTCTTTTCATTTCTTTAACTTCTGTATCTATAGTCTTTTGAAGTCTTTCAAATTGATCTTTTAATTGTTTAAAGAAAGGCATGACCTCAGTTAGATAACATTCTTTTGTTTGCTCAAAACCCCTTTCCCCTTCAGTAATTCCCGTTCGAGTGATTCTCTTCTTAGATGTTTTCTCAAAGTTAACGAATAGTTTGTAAACTACATATAGGCTGATTAAGGTCTTGCTTTGAGTGGGAAGAGTTCTAGGCACTAAATGCATTGGTGTATTGGGTGGATACACAGTGACTGGAGGCAATTTCCTATGGGGAGGATTCTTTTCAACAAGCTCATCAGATTTTTTTCTTTTCCATATCTAACTTCCAAAACACTTCTTCAGGGGTTAATTGAGTTTGAGGTCTAAACTTGTTTAAGGCAATCCAATTATCCTTAGTGTAATTGGGAGTTTTGAACGTTATATTATGATCTATACACCAAGGATGTTTTAGTTTCTTTTCCATTTTCTCTCTAGAGGCATCTTCTAACTCTCTATCTTTTCAATGCACTCTAAACAAGTAGGCTTTTGTCTAGGCTTAAGGATTTCATTACCATCATAGATCACTTTTTGAGCATCTTTTGCTTTCTTACCATACTCAGGATTGGGTTCTTCTACAAGGCCAGTACTATGCTTATCGCTTAATACTCTATGCTTAGTGATCATGTGAGCAGTCTGAATGGTGTTGCCTTGTACATACAACTTGTTTTCAAGTTTGTTCTTCAAAGTTTTAAGTTTGGAAAAATCAGGGTGCTAGGAATCAGCAGAGAGACATGGGAACAGCGTGTGTGTATGCTATTGGGAAGGAAGCTGGTGAGGACCCTTGTAACATATTGGTTTTCATAAACACATAAACACATAAATCAATGGGCGTATGGAATAGAGTTTAGAGAGAGAAAGTGGAAGATGGGATCCTTTCTAGAGAGAGAAAGTAAACAAAAGAAAGAAGGTTAGATTGAGTGAAGGTCCAACCCTCTACCTTGGGAGGTAGAGGGTATTTATAGTTACATACTACACGTCCTCCTTCGGACTGTGGATCAGGCATACAGTGGGTAAAGACCCGTCCTTCCTCAACGGTGTTACTTAAACTAACAACTAACTAATAACTACTAAATAACGTAAAGTCTACGAGCTAAGATATGCTAAACAATAATTGGGGTGACAGACACTTCCTTATGGAATTTCCAATTCCTAACAATCTCCCCCTAAGGGAGGTCACCCCATGATTTACATTCTGAATCATAGCATTCTATCTTTGTCTTTATGCTCGAGCTCGTAGACTTCAATTCTTCAATGTCCGCATTCTTTGTGCTTTAGCAGTGATTCTTCAAAGTCCAACTGCTTTGTACTTTTAGTGGAGGTCTTTGAAATGATCTACATCTTTGATGATCTTCGAGCATTATTGAGATCATTAGTCACAGTAAATCTCTGGATCACCCTTTATTGTGTTGTATTGCCATCATGTGAAGTTGTGACTTTTGGACCGACATGCTCACATTTTGGATCATGATATCTTCTCATCAGAGTTGCGGAAGCTTTTGTTGATTCATAATATTTCCAGCAGTGTAGCAGAAGCATGAATTGAAAGAAGACAACACGATTTCTTTAGGTGAAAGCGATGTGTGAGCATGCGGCTATGGATTGACTCCTCAATTATGATCAGCTGCAACCGTCGGGTGTTCCTGCAGACAACAGTTAGCAATAAAAGCGCACGAAAGTGTTATCACTTTTGTTGAATTGGGTTGCAAGAACCACGGTTCCCCGTTGATCAGTACAAGTACTGCCTATGATCAGGTAGAGTTCCGAAGAATCTCCTTGACAGGGTTTCGCAGCTGCTCTAGCTGTTCTCAAACCAGAACATCTCAAAGAAGACAACACGGAGTGAGTGAACTAGCAAATTGAGATTTACTGATTGATTAAAAATGATTTGAAAACAATCGCGTATTGCTTGAAGAAAGAGTTTTGCAATACGACAAAGGTTTTATAAGAAAAATCAATTTTCAATCATAAATACCCTTTTAATTTTGAAAGATTAATACACAGTCGATGTGCAATAGGAAAGAGTTGTTGAGCACACCGACCGGTTTTTCAAAGGTATCCGTCAATCCATTTCCTGGACCAAGGTTGATTCATGATTGAATCGCCCCATCGTTTCTATCCAGTTGTCACAAGCTTGATCTTATGAAAGATCTCACATGTCACCCACCAAGAGCTTGTTTGATGTTGGCTCTAGAAGGATTTCCATCTTCATCGTGAATACTTTACATATCACTCGGATGTTCTGGCAATACCACAAGGATAATGCGTAGGACTCTTAATATATTCTCACTTTCCACATTGTGTGAAACAGTAAGTCTTCATTAATTTTGTGTCCTAATGAGATTTTGTGGATGATCTCTTGGCTCTAGACTCAATTGTGCACATTTGGTTCCATATGCCGGAGACTAGGGAGAGGGTCTCCTTCTTCAATATCAACAATCTCTAAGAGAAAGTCGATAGATTATGTAGGTTCCCGTGAGAATGAAACAAGTCCTTTTAAGAGGAACTTAAGTAGTTTGGGAAGTTAGGTGTAGTGCGTCACTGGGTCTATGACGTCTTGTCTTCAATACTAGTGTTAGTAGCATATGTATTGAACCCGGTTTCTGCCCTAAGGTTGAATTAATGGAGGGCTATTTCTTTTCACCCTTTTCTTATTCAATCTTTTTCATTCTTCAACCCCTTCAGTGCTTACCGAGATGTCATAACTAGAACCTTGTTGGGTTTATTCCAGTACTAGCTCTCTCTCAGTCCGCACTCTTCCCGTATTCTCATTTTTCTCCTTTTTTCATCATACCTAAGGACTTCTACACTATCTAGTGGATTGTCCCTGGGTAGATCCCTCCGGTTCTGGCAGGATCGTGGGAACGAATACCTAACCTAACCATCCTTATAACACCATGCATAAAGTAAATTTGGTTGGTCTTTTGGTATTGTTCTTTCCTTCTTGAAACCAATTGAAAAATCATTTGGAAAATCAATCAAGGTACTTGTGATATAATATCAAAAGCATTTTGTACCTTAATTGTTTTGATCATTTAGAAATGCTCCCCTCAACATGTGCATATGATTTTGAAATTGTTTAGCACATGGAGGCAAGAGTTCTTTGAAACAATTTCTTGATCACAATTTCCTTAGAAAAAGCCTTTTGATTTTCTTGGTAAATTCTCCCCCTTAATATGTGCGTTCGATATTTGAAAATAATTTTGCACATAGAGGCAAGAGGTTTTTGAAGTACTTTCACGATTGCCAATAGAAACCATTCGCTCCCCCTCAATATGTGCATCAATATACGAAAGAGTTTAGCACATATTAGAGAGAACTTGCACTATGAATCAAAACGATCATCTTTTATCAAATTTCATATTAAATCACAAATTCTCCCCGATAAAAAATATCAAACCCTTTGAGATTTTGGATCCCAAGTGATTTAATAAGGTTTTAGAAAACATGGGAGAAAATGTGCCTGATTTAAATTCTCTTCTGGTTTTGGATAAATGCTCCTCCTCAATCATGTGCATCATATATTGAAATCGTTTGGCACATGGAGGCCGGAGTGCCTTTAAAGGACTAAAACAGATTTGAGATTTAAATCACGATCTCTCCCCGATCAAAAATATCAAACCATTTGAGATTTGTGATCCCAATTGATTTAAATCATTTAGAAAATTAATTTAAACCATTTGATTTTCTGGTCTAGAAGTGCTGGGTTCTGAGGTTTTCAGAGGCACATCAAAGGTCACATGCTTGACTTTAGGCATAGAACAAGGCATAACTTCTCTATCTTTCCTAGTACCATATTTAGGACATGTTGCAATCACACATTCTAAGAGTTCCTGAGATCGTTTGGCATATAAGCATGCATGCCTAACAGCATTATCAAGTGGTTTCTCTATCTTATCATCTTCAACAATCGCACTGAGGCACCCTAGACTATCCTTGAGGTACGAAAGATATGTTTGATATGCAAATTCATTGTTTTGAAGATGAGGGGGAATAAATTTCACAGTTACAGCATATTTAGAACAAGCAGGCACCTTTGGTGCAACATTCTCACCAGTGGTGATTGGCATTTTCCCTTTTACTACACGCTTCAGATTCTCAAGTTCGTTAAGAAAAGAAGTTACCTTTTCACTGTTATTATCATGATTAACCTTGAGTGAATCACTTAATTCTTTGTTTTGAGCATTAACTTTTGGAATTTCAACTTGAAAACATTCATTTTCCTTTTGCAGTTTATTAATCATGTTTTGAAGTTGGAAATTCTGAGAATCTAAAGGTGGAGGCATACGGGAGCCAGTCACTTCATTCTTTTCACCATTCAATTGTGAAATTTGAGCTTTCAACTTTTTGATCGTGTTACAATGAGGTTAAATTTGTTCATCACATTTGTTTATTTCAAAAACTGCATCAAACTTAGGAACATCTGAAGATGTCTTGGCATTTGAGGTTTTAACACTTTCTTTAAGATGTTGATATTTTAATTGTAAATCAAGATAATCAACTTCTAATTTAGAAAAATGCCTGACCATGTTATCATGATCATCCTTTTCGATTTTGTCATGCAATTTTGAATTTTTTGTTTCAAGCTCAATGACACAATCTTGGGAGACTTTTAAAGCAATAGACAATTCATGAAATTGAGAAGCAGTAATGGAATAATTCGTAACAGTGTATAACACATCTTGAGCAATACATCTAGAAATCAAATTATCATTCAAGATGTGAATATTCTTCCTATCAATCTCATTGCTCTTAAGCTCACATTCATATATTCTAACCTCTTTTTCCATTTCATTAGACATTCTTTTCATTTCTTTAACTTCTGTATCTATAGCCTTTTGAAGTCTTTCAAATTGATCTTTTAATTGTTTAAAGAAAGGCATGACCTCAGTTAGATAACATTCTTTTGTTTGCTCAAAACCCCTTTCCCCTTCAGTAATTCCCGTTCGAGTGATTCTCTTCTTAGATGTTTTCTCAAAGTTAACGAATAGTTTGTAAACTACATATAGGCTGATTAAGGTCTTGCTTTGAGTGGGAAGAGTTCTAGGCACTAAATGCATTGGTGTATTGGGTGGATACACAGTGACTGGAGGCAATTTCCTATGGGGAGGATTCTTTTCAACAAGCTCATCAGATTTTTTTCTTTTCCATATCTAACTTCCAAAACACTTCTTCAGGGGTTAATTGAGTTTGAGGTCTAAACTTGTTTAAGGCAATCCAATTATCCTTAGTGTAATTGGGAGTTTTGAACGTTATATTATGATCTATAAACCAAGGATGTTTTAGTTTCTTTTCCATTTTCTCTCTAGAGGCATCTTCTAACTCTCTATCTTTTCAATGCACTCTAAACAAGTAGGCTTTTGTCTAGGCTTAAGGATTTCATTACCATCATAGATCACTTTTTGAGCATCTTTTGCTTTCTTACCATACTCAGGATTGGGTTCTTCTACAAGGCCAGTACTATGCTTATCGCTTAATACTCTATGCTTAGTGATCATGTGAGCAGTCTGAATGGTGTTGCCTTGTACATACAACTTGTTTTCAAGTTTGTTCTTCAAAGTTTTAAGTTTGGAAAAATCAGGGTGCTAGGAATCAGCAGAGAGACATGGGAACAGCGTGTGTGTATGCTATTGGGAAGGAAGCTAGTGAGGACCCTTGTAACATATTGGTTTTCATAAACACATAAACACATAAATCAATGGGCGTATGGAATAGAGTTTAGAGAGAGAAAGTGGAAGATGGGATCCTTTCTAGAGAGAGAAAGTAAACAAAAGAAAGAAGGTTAGATTGAGTGAAAGGTCCAACCCTCTACCTTGGGAGGTAGAGGGTATTTATAGTTACATACTACACGTCCTCCTTCGGACTGTGGATCAGGCATACAGTGGGTAAAGACCCGTCCTTCCTCAACGGTGTTACTTAAACTAACAACTAACTAATAACTACTAAATAACGTAAAGTCTACGAGCTAAGATATGCTAAACAATAATTGGGGTGACAGACACTTCCTTATGGAATTTCCAATTCCTAACAATCTCCCCCTAAGGGAGGTCACCCCATGATTTACATTCTGAATCATAGCATTCTATCTTTGTCTTTATGCTCGAGCTCGTAGACTTCAATTCTTCAATGTCCGCATTCTTTGTGCTTTAGCAGTGATTCTTCAAAGTCCAACTGCTTTGTACTTTTAGTGGAGGTCTTTGAAATGATCTACATCTTTGATGATCTTCGAGCATTATTGAGATCATCAGTCACAGTAAATCTCTGGATCACCCTTTATTGTGTTGTATTGCCATCATGTGAAGTTGTGACTTTTGGACCGACATGCTCACATTTTGGATCATGATATCTTCTCATCAGAGTTGCGGAAGCTTTTGTTGATTCATAATATTTCCAGCAGTGTAGCAGAAGCATGAATTGAAAGAAGACAACACGATTTCTTTAGGTGAAAGCGATGTGTGAGCATGCGGCTATGGATTGACTCCTCAATTATGATCAGCTGCAACCGTCGGGTGTTCCTGCAGACAACAGTTAGCAATAAAAGCGCACGAAAGTGTTATCACTTTTGTTGAATTGGGTTGCAAGAACCACGGTTCCCCGTTGATCAGTACAAATACTGCCTATGATCAGGTAGAGTTCCGAAGAATCTCCTTGACAGGGTTTCGCAGCTGCTCTAGCTGTTCTCAAACCGGAACATCTCAAAGAAGACAACACGGAGTGAGTGAACCAGCAAATTGAGATTTACTGATTGATTAAAAATGATTTGAAAACAATCGCGTATTGCTTGAAGAAAGAGTTTTGCAATACGACGAAGGTTTTATAAGAAAAATCAATTTTCAATCATAAATACCCTTTTAATTTTGAAAGATTAATACACAGTCGATGTGCAATAGGAAAGAGTTGTTGAGCACACCGACCGGTTTTTCAAAGGTATCCGTCAATCCATTTCCTGGACCAAGGTTGATTCATGATTGAATCGCCCAATCGTTTCTATCCAGTTGTCACAAGCTTGATCTTATGAAAGATCTCACATGTCACCCACCAAGAGCTTGTTTGATGTTGGCTCTAGAAGGATTTCCATCTTCATCGTGAATACTTTACATATCACTCAGATGTTCTGGCAATACCACAAGGATAATGCGTAGGACTCTTAATATATTCTCACTTTCCACATTGTGTGAAACAGTGAGTCTTCATTAATTTTGTGTCCTAATGAGATTTTGTGGATGATCTCTTGGCTCTAGACTCAATTGTGCACTTTTGGTTTCATATGCCGGAGACTAGGGAGAGGGTCTCCTTCTTCAATATCAACAATCTCTAAGAGAAATCGATAGATTATGTAGGTTCCCCGTGAGAATGAAACAAGTCCTTTTAAGAGGAACTTAAGTAGTTTGGGAAGTTAGGTGTAGTGCGTCACTGGGTCTATGACGTCTTGTCTTCAATACTAGTGTTAGTAGCATATGTATTGAACCCGGTTTCTGCCCTAAGGTTGAATTAATGGAGGGCTATTTCTTTTCACCCTTTTCTTATTCAATCTTTTTCATTCTTCAACCCCTTCAGTGCTTACCGAGATGTCATAACTAGAACCTTGTTGGGTTTATTCCAGTACTAGCTCTCTCTCAGTCCGCACTCTTCCCGTATTCTCATTTTTCTCCTTTTTCATCATACCTAAGGACTTCTACACTATCTAGTGGATTGTCCCTGGGTAGATCCCTCCGGTTCTGGCAGGATCGTGGGAACGAATACCTAACCTAACCATCCTTATAACACCATGCATAAAGTAAATTTGGTTGGTCTTTTGGTATTGTTCTTTCCTTCTTGAAACCAATTGAAAAATCATTTGGAAAATCAATCAAGGTACTTGTGATATAATATCAAAAGCATTTTGTACCTTAATTATTTTTGATCATTTAGAAATGCTCCCCCTCAACATGTGCATATGGTTTTGAAATTGTTTAGCACATGGAGGAAAGAGTTCTTTGAAACAATTTCTTGATCACAATTTCCTTAGAAAAAGCCTTTTGATTTTCTTGGTAAATTCTCCCCCTTAATATGTGCGTTCGATATTTGAAAATAATTTTGCACATAGAGGCAAGAGGTTTTTGAAGTACTTTCACGATTGCCAATAGAAACCATTCGCTCCCCCTCAATATGTGCATCAATATACGAAAGAGTTTAGCACATATTAGAGAGAACTTGCACTATGAATCAAAACGATCATCTTTTATCAAATTTCATATTAAATCACAAATTCTCCCCCGATAAAAAATATCAAACCCTTTGAGATTTTGGATCCCAAGTGATTTAATAAGGTTTTAGAAAACATGGGAGAAAATGTGCCTGATTTAAATTCTCTTCTGGTTTTTGGATAAATGCTCCTCCTCAATCATGTGCATCATATATTGAAATCGTTTGGCACATGGAGGCAGGAGTGCCTTTAAAGGACTAAAACAGATTTGAGATTTAAATCACGATCTCTCCCCCGATCAAAAATATCAAACCATTTGAGATTTGTGATCCCAATTGATTTAAATCATTTAGAAAATTAATTTAAACCATTTGATTTTCTGGTCTAGAAGTGCTGGGTTCTGAGGTTTTCAGAGGCACATCAAAGGTCACATGCTTGACTTTAGGCATAGAACAAGGCATAACTTCTCTATCTTTCCTAGTACCATATTTAGGACATGTTGCAATCACACATTCTAAGAGTTCCTGAGATCGTTTGGCATATAAGCATGCATGCCTAACAGCATTATCAAGTGGTTTCTCTATCTTATCATCTTCAACAATCGCACTGAGGCACCCTAGACTATCCTTGAGGTACGAAAGATATGTTTGATATGCAAATTCATTGTTTTGAAGATGAGGGGGAATAAATTTCACAGTTACAGCATATTTAGAACAAGCAGGCACCTTTGGTGCAACATTCTCACCAGTGGTGATTGGCATTTTCCCTTTTACTACACGCTTCAGATTCTCAAGTTCGTTAAGAAAAGAAGTTACCTTTTCACTGTTATTATCATGATTAACCTTGAGTGAATCACTTAATTCTTTGTTTTGAGCATTAACTTTTGGAATTTCAACTTGAAAACATTCATTTTCCTTTTGCAGTTTATTAATCATGTTTTGAAGTTGGAAATTCTGAGAATCTAAAGGTGGAGGCATACGGGAGCCAGTCACTTCATTCTTTTCACCATTCAATTGTGAAATTTGAGCTTTCAACTTTTTGATCGTGTTACAATGAGGTTAAATTTGTTCATCACATTTGTTTATTTCAAAAACTGCATCAAACTTAGGAACATCTGAAGATGTCTTGGCATTTGAGGTTTTAACACTTTCTTTAAGATGTTGATATTTTAATTGTAAATCAAGATAATCAACTTCTAATTTAGAAAAATGCCTGACCATGTTATCATGATCATCCTTTTCGATTTTGTCATGCAATTTTGAATTTTTTGTTTCAAGCTCAATGACACAATCTTGGGAGACTTTTAAAGCAATAGACAATTCATGAAATTGAGAAGCAATAATGGAATAATTCGTAACAGTGTATAACACATCTTGAGCAATACATCTAGAAATCAAATTATCATTCAAGATGTGAATATTCTTCCTATCAATCTCATTGCTCTTAAGCTCACATTCATATATTCTAACCTCTTTTTCCATTTCATTAGACATTCTTTTCATTTCTTTAACTTCTGTATCTATAGCCTTTTGAAGTCTTTCAAATTGATCTTTTAATTGTTTAAAGAAAGGCATGACCTCAGTTAGATAACATTCTTTTGTTTGCTCAAAACCCCTTTCCCCTTCAGTAATTCCCGTTCGAGTGATTCTCTTCTTAGATGTTTTCTCAAAGTTAACGAATAGTTTGTAAACTACATATAGGCTGATTAAGGTCTTGCTTTGAGTGGGAAGAGTTCTAGGCACTAAATGCATTGGTGTATTGGGTGGATACACAGTGACTGGAGGCAATTTCCTATGGGGAGGATTCTTTTCAACAAGCTCATCAGATTTTTTCTTTTCCATATCTAACTTCCAAAACACTTCTTCAGGGGTTAATTGAGTTTGAGGTCTAAACTTGTTTAAGGCAATCCAATTATCCTTAGTGTAATTGGGAGTTTTGAACGTTATATTATGATCTATAAACCAAGGATGTTTTAGTTTCTTTTCCATTTTCTCTCTAGAGGCATCTTCTAACTCTCTATCTTTTCAATGCACTCTAAACAAGTAGGCTTTTGTCTAGGCTTAAGGATTTCATTACCATCATAGATCACTTTTTGAGCATCTTTTGCTTTCTTACCATACTCAGGATTGGGTTCTTCTACAAGGCCAGTACTATGCTTATCGCTTAATACTCTATGCTTAGTGATCATGTGAGCAATCTGAATGGTGTTGCCTTGTACATACAACTTGTTTTCAAGTTTGTTCTTCAAAGTTTTAAGTTTGGAAAAATCAGGGTGCTAGGAATCAGCAGAGAGACATGGGAACAACGTGTGTGTATGCTATTGGGAAGGAAGCTGGTGAGGACCCTTGTAACATATTGGTTTTCATAAACACATAAACACATAAATCAATGGGCGTATGGAATAGAGTTTAGAGAGAGAAAGTGGAAGATGGGATCCTTTCTAGAGAGAGAGTAAACAAAAGAAAGAAGGTTAGATTGAGTGAAAGGTCCAACCCTCTACCTTGGGAGGTAGAGGGTATTTATAGTTACATACTACACGTCCTCCTTCGGACTGTGGATCAGGCATACAGTGGGTAAAGACCCGTCCTTCCTCAACGGTGTTACTTAAACTAATAACTAACTAATAACTACTAAATAACGTAAAGTCTACGAGCTAAGATATGCTAAACAATAATTGGGGTGACAGACACTTCCTTATGGAATTTCCAATTCCTAAAAATCTCCCCCTAAGGGAGGTCACCCCAGGATTTACATTCTGAATCATAGCATTCTATCTTTGTCTTTATGCTCGAGCTCGTAGACTTCAATTCTTCAATGTCCGCATTCTTTGTGCTTTAGTAGTGATTCTTTAAAGTCCAACTGCTTTGTACTTTTAGTGGAGGTCTTTGAACTGATCCACATCTTTGATAATCTTCGAGCATTATTGAGATCATCAGTCACTGTAAATCTCTGGATCACCCTTTATTGTGTTGTATTGCCATCATGTGAAGTTGTGACTTTTGGACCGACATGCTCACATTTTGGATCATGATATCTTCTCATCAGAGTTGCGGAAGCTTTTGTTGATTCATAATATTTCCAGCAGCGTAGCAGAAGCATGAATTGAAAGAAGACAACACGATTTCTTTAGATTGTGAAAGCGATGTGTGAGCATGCGGCTATGGATTGACTCCTCAATTCTGATCAGCTGCAACCGTCGGGTGTTCCTGCAGACAACAGTTAGCAATAAAAGCGCACGAAAGTGTTATCACTTTTGTTGAATTGGGTTGCAAGAACCACGGTTCCCCGTTGATCGTACAAGCACGCCTATGATCGTAGAGTTCAAGAATCTCCTTGACAGGGTTTCGCAGCTGCTCTAGCTGTTATCAAACCGGAACATCTCAAAGAAGACAACACGGAGTGAGTGAACCAGCAAATTGAGATTTACTGATTGATTAAAAATGATTTGAAAACAATCGCGTATTGCTTGAAGAAAGAGTTTTGCAATACGACAAAGGTTTTATAAGAAAAATCAATTTTCAATCATAAATACCCTTTTAATTTTGAAAGATTAATACACAGTCGATGTGCAATAGGAAAGAGTTGTTGAGCACATCGACCGGTTTTTCAAAGGTATCCGTCAATCCATTTCCTAGACCAAGGTTGATTCATGATTGAATCGCCCAATCGTTTCTATCCAGTTGTCACAAGCTTGATCTTATGAAAGATCTCACATGTCACCCACCAAGAGCTTGTTTGATGTTGGCTCTAGAAGGATTTCCATCTTCATCGTGAATACTTTACATATCACTCAGATGTTCTGGCAATACCACAAGGATAATGCGTAGGACTCTTAATATATTCTCACTTTCCACATTGTGTGAAACAGTGAGTCTTCATTAATTTTGTGTCCTAATGAGATTTTGTGGATGATCTCTTGGCTCTAGACTCAATTGTGCACATTTGGTTTCCTATGCCGGAGACTAGGGAGAGGATCTCCTTCTTCAATATCAACAATCTCTAAGAGAAAGTCGATAGATTATGTAGGTTCCCCGTGAGAATGAAACAAGTCCTTTTAAGAGGAACTTAAGTAGTTTGGGAAGTTAGGTGTAGTGCGTCACTGGGTCTATGACGTCTTGTCTTCAATACTAGTGTTAGTAGCATATGTATTGAACCCGGTTTCTGCCCTAAGGTTGAATTAATGGAGGGCTATTTCTTTTCACCCTTTTCTTATTCAATCTTTTTCATTCTTCAACCCCTTCAGTGCTTACGGAGATTTCATAACTAGAACCTTGTTGGGTTTATTCCAGTACTAGCTCTCTCTCTCTCAGTCCGCACACTTCCCATATTCTCATTTTTCTCTTTTTTTTTCATCATACCTAAGGACTTCTACACTATCTAGTGGATTGTCCCTGGGTAGATCCCTCCGGTTCTGGCAGGATCGTGGGAACGAATACCTAACCTAACCATCCTTATAACACCATGCATAAAGTAAATTTGGTCAGTCTTTTGGTATTGTTCTTTCCTTCTTGAAACCAATTGAAAAATCATTTGGAAAATCAATCAAGGTACTTGTGATATAATATCAAAAGCATTTTGTACCTTAATTGTTTTTGATCATTTAGAAATGCTCCCCCTCAACATGTGCATATGGTTTTGAAATTGTTTAGCACATGGAGGCAAGAGTTCTTTGAAACAATTTCTTGATCACAATTTCCTTAGAAAAAGCCTTTTGATTTTCTTGGTAAATTCTCCCCCTTAATATGTGCGTTCGATATTTGAAAATAATTTTGCACATAGAGGCAAGAGGTTTTTGAAGTACTTTCACGATTGCCAATAGAAACCATTCGCTCCCCCTCAATATGTGCATCAATATACGAAAGAGTTTAGCAAATATTAGAGAGAACTTGCACTATGAATCAAAACGATCATCTTTTATCAAATTTCATATTAAATCACAAATTCTCCCCCGATAAAAAATATCAAACCCTTTGAGATTTTGGATCCCAAGTGATTTAATAAGGTTTTAGAAAACATGGGAGAAAATGTGCCTGATTTAAATTCTCTTCTGGTTTTTGGATAAATGCTCTTCCTCAATCATGTGCATCATATATTGAAATCGTTTGGCACATGGAGGCAGGAGTGCCTTTAAAGGACTAAAACAGATTTGAGATTTAAATCACGATCTCTCCCCCGATCAAAAATATCAAACCATTTGAGATTTGTGATCCCAATTGATTTAAATCATTTAGAAAATTAATTTAAACCATTTGATTTTCTGGTCTAGAAGTGCTGGGTTCTGAGGTTTTCAGAGGCACATCAAAGGTCACATGCTTGACTTTAGGCATAGAACAAGGCATAACTTCTCTATCTTTCCTAGTACCATATTTAGGACATGTTGCAATCACACATTCTAAGAGTTCCTGAGATCGTTTGGCATATAAGCATGCATGCCTAACAGCATTATCAAGTGGTTTCTCTATCTTATCATCTTCAACAATCGCACGGAGGCACTCTAGACTATCCTTGCAGTACGAAAGATATGTTTGATATGCAAATTCATTGTTTTGAAGATGAGGGGGAATAAATTTCAGCATTACAGATATTTAGAACAAGCAGCACCTTTGGTGCAACATTCTCACCATGGTGATTGGCATTTTCCCTTTACTACACGCTTGATTCTCAAGTTCGTTAAGAAAAGAAGTTACCTTTTCACTGTTATTATCATGATTAACCTTGAGTGAATCACATAATTCTTTTTTTTGAGCATTAACTTTTGGAATTTCAACTTGAAAACATTCATTTTCCTTTTGCAGTTTATTAATCATGTTTTGAAGTTGGAAATTCTGAGAATCTAAAGGTGGAGGCATACGGGAGCCAGTCACTTCATTCTTTTCACCATTCAATTGTGAAATTTGAATTTTCAACTTTTTGATCGTGTTACAATGAGCTTAAATTTGTTCATCACATTTGTTTATTTCAAAAACTGCATCAAACTAAAAACCCTAAAAGTTCTCTCTAGGTGGCGACTTTTTCCCTTCCTCCTCCAAATCGTTTTTTCATCTTTTCTGCCCTAAAACCTCTGATTCTTGGATCGAATTGATTATCCTAGTGTTTAAACATTATGTTTAACATTGGTTTACTCAATTCCTTGCTTGTTTTTTAGGTTTTTTAGTTCAGATCTGGTGTAATCGTTTTTTTTAGGGTTTTAAGCCGCCATTATCTATCTTATAACGATCTATATATAACTGATTTAGATTGCGTGATTGTTCTGATTTGGATTTGTTTGGTTTATCACTCCTTATTGGTCTGGTTTTTAGTGTTTTCATGCGATTAAACCATGGGAGAAGGTTAGTTGCTGGTTCGTGGTGGTTTAAACCCTAACTTTCAGTTAGGGTTTTATTGTACGACGCTAGGGTTTTCTGCTTGTGTTTGTCGTAATATTGGGATTGTTTGTGGGTTTTTAGAGAGATGGAGAAGGGTTTTCTTGACAAAGATGGGTTTTCGATGAAGGCTTCAAAACCAGCCACCAACTTGGCCGATCAAGTTGGTGTGGACACGGACACGAATCCTCCTAGGGTTGATATTCAGGCGTTGGAAGCTAGGTTTCGACGTCTCAAAGGTGAACGTGGTGTTGAGGGTGACACTGCTGGTCCGGAGTTGCGTAAAGCTGCGAGGGTTGTTCTAAATCCTAGTACGCATGATGTTCATTCAGACTCTGTTTGGGGTAATACTAATCTTGAAAACACAAGTTATAGTGCTACGTTTGTGGGTGGATTGGATTCGAGCACTAAAGTCTCTTCGACTAATGCTACTAATGCGGTCAATTCTGGTCCTAACGTGGTGAATGCTCCTACTTCAGGTCCTAATGTGATTGGTAGTGAAACTAACGAAGTGAGGTCCTTTGCTAATGTTTTAAACCCGGAATGTGTATCTAGGAAAGTTAATTTTCGTGCCTTGGTAAATGAGATGTGCATTGAAAATCATGATACGGTGCTTCCAAAGGTTGCTATGGAGGGTGTTTTCAACCGTTATGAAAATACACTTGTTGGCTTCTTTGTTGGCAAGAATGTTGCTTTTCCTTTGGTTCAGAACTACGTCACCAACACGTGGGGGAAGTTTGGTTTTAAGAAACTTATGAAGAATGATGATGGTGTTTTCCTCTTTAAATTCGATTCTAAAGAGGGTGTTGAGAATGTTCTTCAACGTGGCCCTTGGATTATTCGCAATTCTCCTCTCATTCTCACTAAATGGACTCCTGATGTGCTATTGTCTAAAAGTAAGGTAACTAGAGTTCCCGTTTGGATTAAATTGCATAATGTTCCATTACTTGCATATTCGGAAGATGGGTTGAGCTTAATTGCTACTCAAGTGGGTAAGCCGATTATGCTAGATGCTTTACTAGTTCCATGTGTGTTGATTCATGGGGTCGCATTAGTTTTGCACGTGCTCTTGTGGAATTATCATCGAATCGAGCTTAAACATGTGGTGACTATGGCGATCCCTAAAAAGGATGATAGTGGTTTTACTACGGCAAGTATTAAGGTGGAATATGAATGGAAGCCGCCACACTGTGCGGAATGTAAAGTGTTTGGACATGTTACTGATTTTTGTCCTAAGTGTTTAAAGGATCAAAATGATGTCCCTCCCACCTCTAATGTGGAGGAACCTGATGATGGTTTTAAGGTGGTGCAGAATCGGAAAGCCAAACCTAAAGGTACGAAGATGACGGGTGGTATTAATTTGGGTAAGGGTCCTAGATTTGCACCTAGGAAGCAGGTATATGTTGCAAAGACGAAGACACTGGCAGCTGCTAGTGTTAATGCTAAAGGTACACCAGTTACTACATCTAACTCTTTTGGGACTCTTGAGGTGGAAGATGACACGGGCATCCCAAGCAATCGTGATTGATTCTACTACTGACGCGGCGAAGACTGGGGAGTCTTCTGGTACTGCTAAGGAAGCAGGTATTGATGGTTCTCGGGGGAAGGACACTCGTATTGATATTGGTGCGGCTTCTAAGCCTCCGGAGACTGTGAATTCTTCTGCTACCAAGGTAAGTAATCCATTTTCTAAAGTCGGGAATGTGACCTGTTCTGACAGTGAAGAGGATGAGGTTTTGGAGCCAGATAATCCTATGGCGTCATTTTGGCTTCGGGGTGGTGGGG
Source organism: Chrysanthemum makinoi (assembly GCA_910596185.1). Taxonomy (NCBI): domain Eukaryota; kingdom Viridiplantae; phylum Streptophyta; class Magnoliopsida; order Asterales; family Asteraceae; genus Chrysanthemum; species Chrysanthemum makinoi. The sequence goes on along the minus strand of OU343221.1, from coordinate 170,013,639 downwards.
GTTTTGATCTTGAAGATTTTGATGATTATGATGAGCAAGTCTACGATCTACCGAGACACTTGGAGGATATGTGTGACATGTATGATGTTAGTCTCTTAGGTCGTGGTAGGAAGTAAATTTGGTTGTTTGGTAGTTCATAAGATTGGCATGTCTTTCTTATGTAATTTGTTTGGTTAGTGCACTTTTAGTGTGTGTTTGTTGCCCATGTAACGGGCCGAGGTGAGAGATTCACTCTCATCCGTTGTACTTAAATGTTTTTTGGTTAATATATTTTACCAGGGTGCAGGATTATTCCCCTTTACCCAAAAAAAAACTGCATCAAACTTAGGAACATCTGAAGATGTCTTGGCATTTGAGGTTTTAACACTTTCTTTAAGATGTTGATATTTTAATTGTAAATCAAGATAATCAACTTCTAATTTAGAAAAATGCCTGACCATGTTATCATGATCATCCTTTTCGATTTTGTCATGCAATTTTGAATTTTTTGTTTCAAGCTCAATGACACAATCTTGGGAGACTTTTAAAGCAATAGACAATTCATGAAATTGAGAAGCAGTAATGGAATAATTCGTAATAGTGTATAACACATCTTGAGCAATACATCTAGAAATCAAATTATCATTCAAGATGTGAATATTCTTCCTATCAATCTCATTGCTCTTAAGCTCACATTCATATATTCTAACCTCTTTTTCCATTTCATTAGACATTCTTTTCATTTCTTTAACTTCTGTATCTATAGCCTTTTGAAGTCTTTCAAATTGATCTTTTAATTGTTTAAAGAAAGGCATGACCTCAGTTAGATAACATTCTTTTGTTTGCTCAAAACCCTTTCCCCTTCAGTAATTCCCTCGAAAGTGATTCTCTTCTTAGATGTTTTCTCAAAGTTAACGAATAGTTTGTAAACTACATATAGGCTGATTAAGGTCTTGCTTTGAGTGGGAAGAGTTCTAGGCACTAAATGCATTGGTGTATTTGGTGGATACACAGGATGGAGGCAATTTCCTATGGGGAGGATTCTTTTCAACAAGCTCATCAGATTTTTTCTTTTCCATATCTAACTTCCAAAACACTTGTTCAGGGGTTAATTGAGTTTGAGGTCTAAACTTGTTTAAGGCAATCCATTTATCCTTAGTGTAATTGGGAGTTTTGAACGTTATATTATGATCTATACACCAAGGATGTTTTAGTTTCCTTTCCATTTTCTCTCTAGAGGCATCTTCTAACTCTCTATCTTTTCAATGCACTCTAAACAAGTAGGCTTTTCTCTAGGCTTAAGGATTTCATTACCATCATAGATCACTTTTTGAGCAGCTTTTGCTTTCTTACCATACTCAGGATTGGGTTCTTCTACAAGGCCAGTACTATGCATTAACGTGTACACGTTGTGGCTGGTGCATCTCTCTCTTGGGTACATCCGAAGCTTCCATGGAGCGTTCCTTTGCATTAACTTGCACAGGTTGTGGCTGGTGCACCTCTCTCTCTTGTGAATTTGAGCACCAAGAGTCCATTTTAGCATTATCCGACTCAAACACGATAGTCTGTTGTACATTGTTGGGTATCTTCTGTTCATTGATCACGTCATATAAAATGAGTATCTTAGATACAACTGAATCTGAATCGTTAGGCATGATGTTGACGTGCACGGTATTTTACAAATCTATGATTTAAACCGAGAAATAGAATCTTTCGCGGGATTTTACAAAATCAAGAAGAAACCGTTAAGCAATGACCAGTAGAACGTGTTAAGATGACTGATGGATCGACACAATGATAGACAATTGTGTGATAGGCCTTATGATTGGTTGTAGGATTAGCTGAGATGTTGTTTGGTTGAGATTTGGATTGGTTGATGCACGATTTTACGGAGAAATTTAGGTCTAAAAACTTAAAAACCTCAATAACTTCCGTTCAGAGCGGATTTAGGCCTCGAAGGTTGACCCTTAGTTCATTTGGCGTGTCATTCCCTCGTTCTTACGGTCATTTTGATGGGTAGAACGCTGAAAACGGAGTCACGGTTCAAAAGTTATAGCCGTTTGAAGTTTTGTCGGGAAAAGTCAACAAAACGCACTGATGAAATGGTCAAACCGCACTTTAGTCAAATCGCACCCCATACAACTCGCACCCAAGACAACTCGCACCCTAGACAACTCGCATCCAAGACAACTCTCACCCTAGACAACTCGCTTAAACGACAACTCGCTTAAGGCACAACTCGCATAAGCTGACAACTCGCACCCTAGACAACTCGCTTAAACGACAACTCACTTAAGGCACAACTCGTATAAGCTGACAACTCGCATATAAGACAACTCGCTTCAATAAGCAAGCTCAGAATACACAACTCACTTCATAAATCAGGACAGCTCGCATAGAGGAAATGCACAACGAGACTCAACTCGCATCCAACAAATATTCAAAAAACCCCACTTTTCAATCCAAAAACAACTCAACCACGATGATTCAAACCTTCTAAATCAAAACCTAAACACTTATAATGATTTTAAACACAAAAGTACAATCAAAATCCAAACTTTAACACAAGAAATGATCCAAATGATGTAAACTACTCTAAACTCATTCAAACCCAAAAACCTTATGAAAACCACTAGAAATCCAAGAACATGAAAGATGAGTGATCAAACCATGGCTCTTGATACCAATTGTAACATATTGGTTTTCATAAACACATAAACATACAAATCAATGGGCGTATGGAATAGAGTTTAGAAAGAGAAAGTGGAAGATGGGATCCTTTCTAGAGAGAGAAAGTAAACAAAAGAAAGAAGGTTAGATTGAGTGAAAGGTCCAACCCTCTACCTTGGGAGGTATAGGGTATTTATAGTTACATACTACACGTCCTCCTTCGGACTGTGGATCAGGCATATAGTGGGTAAAGACCCGTCCTTCCTCCACGGTGTTACTTAAACTAATAACTAACTAATAACTACTAAATAACGTAAAGTCTACGAGCTAAGATATGCTAAACAATAATTGGGGTGACCGACACTTCCTTATGGAATTTCCAATTCCTAACAACCCTAACGTAGTTACGGGTACGTTCCTTCTCAATAATCTCTATGCTTCCATACTGTTTGATACTGGTGCCGATATGAGTTTCATATCCACCACCTTTATGCCATTACTAGGAATTTCCGGAACACCTTTAGGGTTAAGTTATGATGTAGAGTTAGCTAACAGAAATAGGGAAATGATTGACACTATAGTCCGAGGTTGTACCTTGAGTTTCCTAGACCACCCGTTTAGCATAGACCTATTGCCGGTCATCTTAGGAAGTTTTGACGTCATCATCGGAATGGATTGGTTGTCGAAGAACGGTGCACACATCATCTGCGATGAGAAGATAGTGCGTGTACCGTGTGGCAGAAAAGTTATGAGCATACAAGGAGATCGGAGCGACTGTGGAGGTCCCTCCCGGTTGAGCATCATCTCTTGTATTAAGGCCCAGTACATCGATAAAGGATGTTGTATTTTCTTGGCTCGAATTTCTGAAAAGAAAAGCGAGAAGAAGAGTGAAAGACACCTTAAGGATGTACCCATCGTTAGAGAGTTTCTGGATGTGTTTCCCGACGATCTGCCAGGGATTCCACCTGTCCGAAAAATGGAATTCCAAATTGAGTTGATACCTGGTGCTGCACCCGTAGCCCAGGCACCCTATCGACTTGCTCCAAGAGAATTGGAAGAACTGTCCAAGCAGTTGGCAGAGTTGTCAGAGAAGGGATTCATTCGACCAAGTTCGTCATCGTGGGGAGCACCGGTGTTGTTTGTGAAGAAGAAGGATGGATCATTTCGGATGTGCATTGATTATAGGGAGTTGAATAAGTTGACGGTGGAGAATCGATACCCGCTACCTAGAATAGACGACCTATTTGACCAACTCCAAGGAGCTAGTGTCTTTTCCAAGATCGACTTACGGTCTGGTTATCATCAGCTTAGAGTTCAAGAGGAGGATATCCCTAAGACGGCGTTCAGGACTCGTTATGGGCACTATGAATTCCAAGTGATGTCGTTTGGTTTGACCAACGCGTCAGCGATATTCATGGATCTCATGAACCGAGTGTGTAAGCCATATCTTGATAAGTTTGTGATAGTATTCATAGACGACATCTTGATATACTCTAACAATAGGGAGGAGCGCGAAGAGCATTTGAGGTTCATTTTAGAGTTGTTGAGACAAGAGAAGCTGTATGCCAAATTTTCTAAGTGAGAATTTTGGATTCCGACCGTGCAATTCTTAGGTCACGTGATAGATAGTCGAGGAGTTCATGTTGACCCAGCCAAAATTGAGGCCATTAAGGAATGGGAAGCCCCTAGGAACCCATCAGAAGTCTGACAGTTTCTAGGTTTAGCAGGCTATTACCGGAGGTTCATCGAGGGATTCTCCAAAATAGCTAAGTCGCTGACCAAACTGACACAGAAGGACGTTAAGTATGAATGGGGAGAAAAGGAAGAAGAAGCATTCCAACTTCTGAAGGAGAAGTTGTGTACTGCGCCCATCCTAGCTTTGCCTGAAGGAAGCGAAGATTTTGTCGTGTACTTCGACGCTTCGCATAAAGGCTTAGGTGTTGTTTTGATTCAACGGGAGAAGGTGATAGCTTATGCCTCCCTAAAACTGAAGAAGCATGAGAAAAACTACACCACCCATGATCTGGAGTTAGGTGCTGTAGTGTTTGCCCTTAGGATTTGGAGACATTATCTGTATGGAACCAAGTGTGTAGTGTTTACTGACCATAAAAGCCTGAAGCACATCTTAGACAAAAAGGAGTTGAATATGAGACAGCGTCGTTGGTTGGAGTTACTCAATGATTATGACTGTAAGATTCGTTATCATCCCGGTCAAGCCAATATAGTGGCAGATAGCCTCAGCCGTAAGGAGAAAATTCCACCTTTACTCTTTCGATCCCTAGGAATGACCATTAGTTCGCCTCTACCGTCTCAAATCTTAGCCGCCCAAGCTGCGGCGTTGAAGGAAGAGAACCGTCCATTTGAGAATCTGCATGGAATGGTAGAAAGTGAAAACGGCTTCTTGAAGCGTTTCGACGGAACCTTATGCTTCGGAGACAGAAGCTGGATACCATTTCATGGCGGAATCCGTGAGTTGATTATGCACGAGTCGCATAAATTAAAATACTCTATTCATCCCGGAGCCGATAAGATGTATCAGGACTTGAAGAATCTCTACTGGTGGCCTAACATGAAAGCCGACATAGCTCAGTATGTCAGTTGGTGCTTGACTTGTTCTAAGGTAAAGGCCGAACACCAGAAACCCTCAGGACTCTTAGTTCAACCCGAACTCCAAGAATGGAAATGGGAGCGAATCACCATGGACTTTATCACCGAATTACCAAGAACAACTAGCGGCAATGACGCTATCTGGTTAATCGTAGATCGTTTGACTAAGTCTGCTAACTTCTTGGCCATTAGTGAGGTCGATAGTCTCGACAAGCTCGCTCGGCTGTACATCCAGGAGATAGTTTCGCGTCATGGAGTACCGGTATCTATCATTTCCGATCGAGATAGCCGTTTTACATCCCACTTCTAGAGATCCTTACAGTCAGTGTTAAGAACAAACCTGGATATGAGCACTGCTTATCATCCTCAAAACGACAGTCAGAGCGAAAGAACCATTTAGACCTTAGAGGATATGCTTAGAGCCTGTGTCATCGATTTTGGCAAAGGCTGGGAGAGACATCTCCTGTAACGACCCAAAAAGACGGTCTAGCAGAAGCATACGAGCCTTTGGGTGCTACAATCTTGGTATCACAACATAGGGTACAAAGAATGGTTTTTATCCCATTTGTTTAGAATAAGATTCATTAATTCAAAACATTAAGTCTACATTAATGAAAGTAGTGCGGAAATAGGCCCAAAAGATAATTAAAGCGGTCCCGTTTATTCATCAGAGTCGCCTATGACCATACCCCTTGCCAAGCATCTTCTAATTGTGAGCTATCGCCTTAAACCTGAGAACACATGCTAAAAAGGTCAGCTTACGCTGGTGAGTTCATAGAGTTTAGTTACAAAAGTAGTAGTGGACCTGATAGAGTTTAATTGCTATGTTCGACTAAGGCAGACTTATAATACACATTCCATTCAACAATCAATCCAATCCATAATCCACAACACAATCGAGATCTCAACGGGGGCCCCAAGCGACTCTAGCCAGCACGGTCGTAGCAAGGCCTAGAACACAAGCTACCCTGGCCTAGGTCGGTTACACTTAGCTAGGCATCGCGTTATAGCATAGGAATGCTACCCTAGTCTAAGCCAACAACTGATGCACATCTAGCCTTTCCTAGTCAACACATTAGCAGCTCAAAAGAGTAGTGGCAGGTCCAAGAAATAGTTTGCATTCACATAAACACGTAAAACGTTCAATCACCAAATCAAATATAACAAACAATAGTCATTCCAAATAATATTCACATATCTAGTTATAGTTTGTCAAAGCAGCATGTATTCTCCCCCAAAATAGTTATAAAAACCTTTGAAAAGAGGGGCTATGAAACTCACCTTAGCCACAACAATGCACTATTCACTATTGACACGACTGGCATCTAAAGTTAATCTCCATGGCATCCAGAAGAATGTACGGCTAGTACGATAAAGTAGAAGTGACGCAACCTAACGCGTATACGATTACTCTTAAAATACCGCTCAAATGATAAAAGAAGTCAATAAAAGTAATGTGTCGTAGTTTTCGTGGATCATTCATGTCATTACTTTCAAAAGTACATTATTGTTCCCAAAAGATCATAATTAATATCTCAAAAGTTTAGTTTTAACGTTTCGTGTGGTGGTGAGAAACATAGACGCGACGCACAACTCACGCGAAAAGAAGAGAAGACGTCGACATAGTCGAGACATACTAATTGGAACGCACGCCAAAACGGAAAAGACATTGACCAGGTTATAATATACCGACAATACTCAAGCTAGTCAAAGAATAGGAAACGACGACAACTATTTATGTAACATAAATAAATTAATTGATAAGTTTCGGCAATTTACCTGATAATCCCCAAACGTACATGTTTATCATAAAAGGTAAGTTCCATTTATTACTTAATTGATAAAGGCTTCTCAATCGTTTTACGCATTCATACAAGTTTATAATAAAGTACATCATATAAAGTATATCATCGTAGTATATTATAAACGACACGCTCGCTTATCCATTGTTTCCAAACCATTATGAACCTTATAGGTTACCTTATCAAGATAACATTTTCCCGATATGTTTATAAGAATTAGCTAGTATTTATAAAACACAAGTTGTTATCGTAGTTAACAAAGCTTTATAATTAAATAAATTTAGATATATCAATAATTTATAGTTATATATCTCGTTATCAGTTAAATGTGAAAATAGAGTATTTAAGTTTATCGCATGTCCAACACATTAATACTCATTTCTGAGTCCAATTTATTGTACCTAATTAATTAAAAAATATAGTTAACAAAATACATCCTACAACCAAAATAACTCGTATGTCAATTGTTACCCTATATGTATAGACCATATTAAACGCTATAAGTTATAATGTATATGCCATATCTGATATTAGTTATCAAACACGTGATTAGTTTCAGTTAATTATTATCCAGTTTTATAATAACTTGCTCACTACCCGTTAACGATTAAATATGTTCGATAGCAATATATATATCACTAGTTCACTTCTCATATCAATAGCTCATTGTTACCATATCGCATCGTTAAGTACATATATATACGTATTTAGTTAACCCGTCACATAATTTCGGTTAGTCCGTTATTATCCGTTTCGATATTCTATATTAATAACCGCTCACGACTCACAATTTATCAAATCTTATTCAAGTAGTATCCGTACGACCCATTGCTATATAGTGTCATGGGTCAAACTTAAAATAGTAGTGAGTAGTAATAGTAGTTTAAGCAATAGGTCAAAAATGTATATTACATAATATGTTGTATGTAATGTGTTATTTCATATATAGTAGTATTGTTTTCAATATTAATGTCAATTATTACCATTTATATGATAATAAAATTAATCACCCAAGATCCAAACCGGGTCATTCCGGTTTTTACCAGACCCGCTACCAACTCGATTCATCCCGACTCAAATTACTTAAAACCCACGACATCAAAACAATTCCATAAACAAACCCGAGACTCTCGTGACCTCGACACCACCTTTATACTCTTTCTATACCATTATTTTTAAGACTAAATATGACCTATACCCAAATCGACATCATAGTATGTGTAACAATTTCACCCGTCAACCTTACCAAGCCAAACACACCGTATAGTGACCAAATCTGTCACGGATCATCCAACCCGACCCGTACATAACCAAAACGGGCCTGACCCGAATCTATTTCAAACCCATACAAACGAAACACCACTTAAATGATTCTCAATACACCACGAACTCAGTTCCATAATCGTTTTACATCTACACTCGTTTTCCAGATTCATTCGACCAAATATTTGTGTCACCTTTCCTTTTTATTTGTTTTAACCACAAGTGTTACCCAAATTTAATCTGTTATACGAGATATACATATTGAGTCCGAGACTCACGACATCCCTACACCACTCTCGTTATAACCATTTAACCACACGAACCATTTGTAAATAAATAAAAGAAAACGTGTATAGAACTTGTTTTTACACATGAATAACCACAAAAACAATATAAATATGTTCGAAAAAAATGGAAGATAGAACATAAAGAGACGGGGTAAGATTTACCGAGAGGAAAAGAGAGGTGAACGAGTCTTGTTGGTGTCCCATACGAGTACAACTCGGATACCAAGCTTGTTACTTCAAAAAAAACGTGTAATCTTCAAAAAAAACTAAAGTCTGAATCTTATTTTTAAGATTTGAGGCGCGTGAGGTTGAATCATGACGTATGGGTTATGAAAACGTAACCACCATTGCCCGATCTATGAGTTGGGATAGGTAGTGTAAATAGAAGAGGTGGCCAGAATTTGGCCGGATTCCGGTGACGGTGCCGGAACCCTAGTTTGGGTGGCCGGAAAGTTTAGAGAGAGATAGGAGAGTTTGGTATGTGTGTTTTGTAGTGAGAGAAATAGAATGTGCAAATGGGAGGAGTGTGAGAGGTTTGGGGTATTTATACCCCTGGAGGGACCCAAAGTGTAATTTGAATAAACATAAGGATGGAAGTAAAACTATTAGAGGGACCCTAGTTGAAACTTAGTAAAACTTTTGATACATTAGGTTCGGGACTCGTTTATCCTAGTAAACGAATGATTCATGACACGGGAGTTACGCCAACGTTCTTAAAATATTATTTTCAATAAAAACGATATGTAATACGACTCGTATCTCAAATTAATTAAAACGATCGCTCTAATCGATGTTTCTCCAATTACGACGCATCGAGGAATTTACGAGTTGTCACAGCCTCACCTCCTTAAAAGGAATCGCGTCCTCGCGATTCAATTCAAGTCATCCGTTAAAGTCTAGAAGGGGTGAGTGCAAAAGCACGAGGGTTTATCTTCACGTTCCCTACGTGAATCTAGGATCTTTCTACGAGTTTCTACGAGCTTCAAAGATAGGAATGCGACTTTACTAAAGTCGCTCGATTTCATGGTCTACGGTTTCGTTAGGTCAATCAAAGTTAAATCGTTCAAAGATTAGGATTTTCCAAAGGGATAACGATTGCTTTATCTGTGAGTCTTTTCTTCCTATTACGCACGAAATGTTGGGAACTCTATTGAGTCTTGATGGTAGCTCAAGGATCTGAGCTACTGGTCTCAATCTAGCAAGGATTTTCAGAAGGATTGATATAGCGGGGATTAAGTTTTCACGTTTACTACTCGCTTCACACAATTTCATGGTGGATTCGTAAGCTTAATTCTAGGTTGCTTCTGAGGATTCAAGAGATTTAGGTTGTCTATTCTCTTAATGGTTTGTGAGCAACTTACATATCCATCTCAACTTAGAACGGTTTCCTTGGTTTCATTTCGAATAGGTTCGGGGTTGGTAGGTTGGGTATCGGCACTTACGACCATAGAGGATCTCTTATGGTGCCTTTGAGGTACTTAAGCGATAGGTATGGTTATAGGAGAAGTTGGCAAATGAAAGGTGTCTATCCCAGCCGTTGCTAAACTTGATAGGCACGCGATGTGTTCTACTAATGTTCGAATGGTTTCTTTACTTCAGCCATCAGTCTGGAGGTGATACGCTGTAAGCACATCCAGATCTGTTCTCTTGGCTCTAGGAAGTGATAGACGACAATTGGGTCTGTGGCGATTGCCACAATTCGGAAAGGATAGAAATCGGCATTTCCTAAAGCATACGATATTCTTTACGTAAGAAGAAGTCTATTTGTGTAACTTAGGTTTTCCGATCACACTTCCTCCTTAAAGAGTATCGGAGGGAGTTGAAAGTTGGGAAAGAAGAATCAGATGTGTTCTAACATGGTGAATCTTAGGTAGAGAAAACGGATCAAGGGGATTTCCCTATTCAATTGGAGTTCCATAGTGGAAAGAAGGTAAGGGGCTAGAGTCCATAAGTGAGGACTAGCTCATCGAAGCGAAGCCACTCTACTAGAAGGAGGGGAATGAGTATTCTCTCACCCCCTTAAAAGAAGATAGAGGGATTTTCTATTACTGTTATAACTATGGGAGAGAGAGACGAGCAATGTCATCCATACATTTCATCTTACTGAATAGCGGGAGGTGATTAGGTTAGTAAGACTACTAACAATCACTCAGGTAAGGGAGCGAGATCTACTCCCTAGGTTTCGTCTACAACGTAGGTTGTTGTTTAGTAAGAAGGTATTAAGGATAACAGGTGTGTTTCGAAGGATGAGGGAAACACTAGGTGGTTGTCCCAAGGAACGCGGTTCAGGTTACTCCTTAAGCTTTCAAGGTTTTCGTTGAGTACGGAATCTTTATTGGATGAGAAGTCTAGGAAGTTCAGGGTATATCTCTGTTGGAATATGTTGATTGCTACAAGCAATCAGTTGGTTGACTTAGCATGATATCTAGGTTAAAGGCGGAAGGTAAGACTCCTAAGGAGAGCATTGGTTACTAACCACAGTCAGTCGATTGACTCATTGGTGCACTTAATACTTAACACAGAAAGGTTCAATATTCAACTCCAAAGTCCAAATTCCCAAAAGAAGTTTCACTATCGATCAATATCAATTCAACTCCTAAATACGAGTGAAGGTTAACGGCTCTAAGTTGGTTTACTAAAGAATTTCGCATCGATGGAGTGTAAGGTACGACATCGATAGGACAGGTTAGGTAGTACCACAATCGGTGGTATGACATAGCAGACTATCATCGATAGAGTAATATCTACAGGTTAACTTCGGTGAATAACTTCACTAAAACAGGTCGTTAGATCGTTATCGACAGGGGTACCTAACTAGAGGATAAGGTACCACATCATCAACATGTAAGGCACAACCTTAAATGAAAGCGGTTGATGAAGCAACGTTGACCAAAACATTATCGGTTTAGGACATGAACATCGTCGACTAGATGACGTCGTTTAAATCAACATCGAGTGAATGGCAAGGTTTCAGAAGTTTTAACAACAATCGGTTCGAGACTAGGCTTGAGGTATAAGTGTCGGTAACAGGGTTACCAACGAAACGAGGCTAGATGACAAATCCAACAGAGTTACTAGCGAAACGATGCGGAATGATAATTCCACAAGGTTACTAACGAAATGCGGCGTAATGATAATTCTTATACGGTTACTATCGCAATGCGACCGAATGACGTTTCGAAATCGAATACCGATTCAAGGTCGAATGATGATTTTAACAAAGTTATCAACGAAATAGATCTGAATAATAATTCGAGGCCAAATGATGAATCAAAGTCAATTGATGAGTTAAAACTCGGAACGAGACCAAAATCACAAAATCGAAAACCCAAAAGCCAAAATCAAAACCGAATTCAGAATAAATCCCAAAATAGCCCAAAATAATTCCAAACGCTCTAGAGAGATCGACGAGGCTTATGTCGATAAGCAACTCGGATGTAAACGATGCCAATCGGGTCTCACCCGACTTATGTCGAACTACGCTCAACTCTTACAAATAAGAATTTCACATAAACGGAGACGTATAGTGATGCCAAAAGCGTTACAATTCGTAAGGTGTTGCGATGCCAGTGTGTCGTGTGTGAGTGCAAGCTTTCGTGATGTTTGGTGAGTGTGAGTGTGCGAGTCCACCTAAAGCTCATCGTTCTTAAAACCAATCTCAGTCCCGAAAATAATTCCGTTATAACTACTCCCAGTATTTGCAAAATTCACCTCTGAGACGAACATAGGTGATCAGTCCATGTCCTACTGTCTCTGGCTGGATATAGGTGATCAGTCTATATTCATTCGAGGTTCAATGAATTTTTATAAAGCAAGGCACAACCAATTATTATAACCAACTCTTTAATATATATTCTCAACTTCAATGTTATCTACCCCAAAGGTATTCATTCTCTTATCTCAAAATATTTCGTAGCACCATTTAGTTACTAGCGTTAGGTATCATCGTGTGTGTGTGGCATCGACTCGACTAGACACCATGAATGCACTCAATTAACCACAATGCGACTCATAATGACACAATGAGACGTCTAAACGATAAGCTTTATATTTTAATAAGTTTCGGAATAAATAGTTAGATCTTAAAGAATTCGTCAACTCGATAAACTCAACCATTTATTCATGTCGCTTATTATCTGAAAACCTCACATCCTAACGAGTCATAAGGATAATTCACCCATTACTAACGTTATTCCACGTACATAGCGGGCGCTTATTAGATTCGTCAACCTAATAAGTCCATTATCCACGTGGATTGATGTTATTAATGTTAGGTCATCCGTAACCCACGCACAACACATAAATCGTATTAAATACTCATAACTGACACCTTTCGATAAACGTGCCCTCGAAACATTTAATGACTCATTTATTACAAAACATTTCTATTTTTAGACGGTGGTTCCTTTTTTTTAAATGTCGAATAACAAGGCGAGCCTTGTTATCGAATGTTTAGTACAAAACCATTTATCATCTATATTTTCTAGTATTATTTACTAATTCATATATATACTACGTCAAGCTTCAATATAAGTTTCGAGTCATTATTCGTTTCGAGTTCACAAGTCCGAGTCAGGACTCTCGGCTTTTACACCTCATATTTCCCAATAAATTCTAAAGACCATGTTACGGGGGTCAATCGAGACTTAAAAGTCATGATAACACCAACGTTGCGCAAAGTTGACATATATTTATTAAGTCCAAAGTAAACAATTTTCACAACTCCAATTAATCCTCTAATCAATCTTATATCAATCTCGCCATATAAACAGACAACCAAACATACTCAACACTACTAAACACTTCCAATTGACTCTTTCAATTCCCAAACACAACCGATTAACGAGTATCAAATCTAATGTTTGTCAATAGCTTACCAATTACCCAAAACACCACAATTAATTTGTTATTCAATCAAGGCTGTTAATCGAAATGTCGTCCGATTTCAAAAATCTGATTCATACCAATGATTCACCATTAACCAAATAATCACATGTTAGTCCAATTTATTATCTGAAAACACTTACTGATTTCACATATTATTATAACACTAGTAGACATAAATTTATTGATAATAATCAAAATCGATTACCACATGTTTGACAATACTTAAGAACAAAACAATGGTTTACGAAAGTTTTGACCCAAAATTTGTGACACGAGACTATACACCAATAGACATCATCAAAACCATTATAACCCATCATCTAGTTATGACCAAACAAATAAACATGATAAAATGCAAAAACACGTGAACATGACACAACACACGATACCAACACACCAGTTTACATGTTTTATTAGTTTTAACGTGTTTTAGACTCGTGTTCATCAAAACTTAACTATGGAACTCATGTTCACGAGACAAAAGGTCTCGTTCGTGACTCCCTGACTTGGTTATAATAGCACCATTTCCTCTACATTCCCAAATCATTCTAACGGCCACTACTAATGTGCAAGTTTTAAATCGAGTGGTAAGATAACGCAAGGAAATTGCATAACTCTGATACTTTGAGAGTCTCCGTATTATCGGTTAGTAATGTTGAAGCATTGGTTATCACAGTTTGTGTTCGTTTATTTACTTTCATCTTCTGAGTATACTCAAGTAGATTTCGCATATTTGGGTGTATTCGTACAAAGTTTTCCCTTTATTGTTTTGGAACTATCCAAGGCAACTACTTAATACAAGCCAAGTGTTATAGATCTAAGATTTGGGACTCCACACTCTGTGAAAGGTATAGTGCGTGCGAAAGCATGAAGACGTGCTTTCTGTGCGCGTATAAGCATGAGGACATGCTTATAGGGCGTGCATAAGCATATGGAAATGCTTATGGGGTATGCGTAAGCATGAGTACATGCTTATTGTGTGTGTATAAGCATGTGGAATGCTTATAGTGGACTACTAAGATAGGCAGACTTAAATCGTCTACGAACAGGGCACACATTCAACAAGTGTCCAATCAAACCGTTCATCAAACAAGCCATAAACATCTCATCAATTATCTCATCAATCAATTTGTCTAATGTGTTCTCAATCATCTACATCCTTAAACTAGTCATACGCGAGGCTTCAGCTTGGCAGGCAGGCACGTGGCGGTCATAGGGCTAAGTTTTTGAAAAGTGGTTATAGTCTAGGTTTTGAAATTACCTAGTTCTCTATAACCTTGGCTCTAATACCAATCTATAACACCCCGAAAATACGGTCTAGCGGAAGCATACGAGCCTTTGGGTGCTACAATCTTGGTATCACAACATAGGGTACAAAGAATGGTTTTTATCCCATTTGTTTAGAATAAGATTCATTAATTCAATACATTAAGTCTACATTAATGAAAGTAGTGCAGAAATAGGCCCAAAAGATTATTAAAGCAGTCCCGTTTATTCATCAGAGTCGCCTATGACCATGCCCCTTGCCAAGCGTCTTCCAATAGTGAGCTATCGCCTTAAACCTGAGAACACATTCTAAAAAGGTCAGCTTACGCTGGTGAGTTCATAGAGTTTACTTACAAAAGTACTGGACCTGATAGAGTTTAATTGCTATGTGCGACTAAGGCAGACTTATAATGCACATTCCATTCAACATTCAATCCAATCCATAATCCACAACACAATCGAGATCTCAACGGGGGCCCCAAGCGACTCTAGCCAAAGACGGTCATAGCAAGGCCTAGAACACAAGCTACCCTGGCCTAGGTCAATTACACTTAGCTAGGCATCACGTTATAGCATAGGAATGCTACCCTAGTCTAAGCCAACAACTGACGCACATCTAGCCTTTCCTAGTCAACACATTAGCATTTAAAAAGAGTAGTGGCAGGTCCAAGAAATAGTTTGCATTCACATAAATATTCACATATAAAGCAGCATGTATTCTCCCCCAAAATAGTTATAAAAACTTTTAAAAAGACGGGCTATGAAACTCACCTTAGCTACAGCAATGCACTATTCACTATTGACACGACTGGCATCTAAAGTTAATCTTCATGGCATCTTGAAGAATGTACGACGAGTACGATAAAGTAGAAGTGACACAACCTAATGCGTATACGATTACTCTTAAAATACCGCTCAAATGATAAAGAAGTCAATAAAAGTAATGTGTCGTAGTTTTCGTGGATCATTCATGTCGTTACTTTCAAAAGTACATTATCATTCCCAAAAGTTCATAATTAATATCTCAAAAGTTTAGTTTTAACGTTTTGTGTGGTGGTGAGAAACATAGACGCGACGCACAACTCACGCGAAAAAAAGAGAAGACTTCGACATAGTCGAGACATACTAACTAGAACGCACGCCAAAACGGAAAAGACATTGACCAGGTTATAATATACCGACAATACTCAAGCTAGTCAAATACTAGGAAACGACGACAACTATTTATGTAACATAAATAGGTTAATTGATAAGTTTCGGTAATTTACCCGATAATCCCCAAACGTACATGTTTATCATAAAAGGTAAGTTCCATTTATTACTTAATTGATAAAGGTTTCTCAATCGTTATGCGCATTCATACAAGTTTATAATAAAGTACATCATATAAAGTATATTATAGTAGTATATTATAAACGACACGCTCGCTTATCCAATGTTTCCAAACCATTATGAACCTTATAGGTTGCCTTATCAAGATAACATTTTCCCGATATGTTTATAAGAATTAGCTAGTATTTATAAAACTCAAGTTGTTATCGTAGTTAACAAAGGTTTATAATTAAATACAGTGTGTAAGTCGTAGAATAGCAATGTACTTTTCAAAGTGTCCCGTTTTAGTACGTGTACTTTTTTTAAGTTGTAGAATAGCAATGTACTTTTGAAAGTGTCTCATTTTGGTACGTGTACTTTTTTTAAGTTGTAGAATAGCAATGTACTTTCTATAAGTGTTCCATTTTGGTACGTCAATTGACGTACTAAATTGGAACACTTATGGAAAGTACATTGCTATTCTACAACTTAAAAAAAGTACACGTACTAAAACGGGACACTTTGAAAAGTACATTGCTATTCTACGACTTAAACCCTTAAATAAATTCATATATGTCAATAATTTATAGTTATATATCTCGTTATCAGTTAAATGTGAAAATAGAGTATTTAAGTTTATCGCAAGTCCAACACATGAATACTTATTTCTGAGTCCAATTTATTGTACCTGATTAATTAAAAATTATAGCTAACAAAATACATCCTACAACCAAAATAACTCGTATGTCAATTTTTAACCTAAATGTATAGACCGTATTAAATGCTATAAGTTATAATGTATATGCCATATCCGATATTAGTTATCAACCACGTGATTAGTTTCAGTTAATTATTATCCAGTTTTATAATAACTTGCTCACTAACCGTTAACGATTAAATATGTCCGATAGCAATATATATATATCACTAGTTCACTTCTCATAACAAGTAGGGTTGGATCAGTTGGTAAACCCCTTGCCTCTCAACCGAGAGGTCAGGGGTTCGATCCTCACTCCCTACAAAAGGCCGGAGGTCCTTTCTACCTTTGGTAGAACTGGAAGCAGCCTCTCTACCTTAGGTAGGGGTAAGGCTGTCTACATCTTAACCTCCCCCATACACCGGAAACGGTATTGGGTACCCATAACCCGTGGAAGACGGCATTGGGCATTACTTTACTTCTTTTTTACTAGTTCACTTCTCATATCAATAGCTCATTGTTACCATATCGCGTCATTATGTACATATACGTATTTAGTTAACCCGTCACATAATTCCGGTTAGTCCGTTATTATCCGTTTCGATATTCTATATTAATAACCGCTCACGAATCACAATTTATCAAATCTTATTCAAGTAGTATCCGCACGACCCATTGCTATATAGTGTCATAGGTCATACTTAAAATCAATGTTCTAAAAGGCGCGCCAAGGCGCAAGGCGTGGCCTCGACGCCACGAAATGGACCAAGCCGCGAGGTCTAGGCGTCGTGTGAAAAGGCGTGGGATAAGGCGTGAAAAGGCGCGCCTTTTGGTAAGGCGTGGCGCCATTTTTAGAAGAATTTAGGGGATTTACGGATTGATTTACGGATTTGAGCTTGAATTTCTAGTATTTGGGCTATTTCCTTCTTGGACCTCGTTATTTTAAAACTTAATTCCTACTTTGGCCTCGTATTTGGGCCTGGCTATTTGGGATTGGGGCTTTAATTATTGAAATTACTCTTAAAAAATAATACAAAATTATAAATACATAAATCTATAAATATTTTTTTGCCGCCTTAAGCACGCCTTATGAAACGCCAAGGCTTCGCAAAGGCTCGTAAGGCTTGAGGCGTGTCTATGCCACCACACCACGCCTCACGCCTTTTAGAAGATTGCTTAAAATAGTAGTGAGTAGTAATAGTAGTTTAAGCAATAGGTAAAAAATATATATTACATAATATGTTGTATGTAATGTGTTATTTCATATATAGTAGTATTTGTTGATACAAAAGTTGGACGTTCCTAGTTGGTGCTCCGGTTCTCGTATCAATTGTTTGTTTGCTGCTTGAGACCTGCGCACTAATAAACATAAAACACCGTTAGGCTTATCGTGGGATTGTTTCCCACGATTATCCTCCGGCGTGAGAGTAAGTAATCGGTTTTAGGGTTATGGAGAGTTAGGGTTTTAGATCGTACCTTTAATGAGGGCTGGAATGCCCTTTATATACACACGCAATCCTCACTGGTTGCGTATTCCCCAAACTTCGGCGTATCCCGCCTAAGTCGGTCATTGGATACATATCGCCAAAGAGAAGAGATATATCTTAACCCATAAATAACTTTGGGTTTAGGCCTTCGTGGGCCCAAACCGTTATTGGGTTAGCCCAGTCGTGCTGGGCTCGCTAGTAGCGGTCATTGGTCGGGTTAGTGACCCGAATGTAGACTATACGTCATCATGTCCCCCCAGTCTAGTATGCGCAGTGACGAACTGCGGATGCCAGACTAATAACTGCAGCGAATAAAAACTGCGAAGTGTAGCAAAGAAGCTAAACAGACTTCCCGCCATTAAAGATACTCGGTGGATCTAGATTTAAAATTTAAAATGGACACCTCGTAAATCGGGGGAAAGTAACTGTCAGCACGTCACCTCAATAGATCCTAACCACTCAAATAGAGATAGTGGAATCCACGTGTCAGTCATCGCGTGGTTGTAGAAATGTATATAACCTACCGCCTCTTATTACTGTGTTTCTCACAGTAAAAACATTTCCACCATTAGTAAAAAAGCTTCAAACGTTCCAGCAAGAAAACCTTAATACACCAAAGGTAACCGCACGTGCGTCATTAGAAATTACACCATGGTCCGGGGACTATCTAATTTTACCTCCGAGTTGACCGAGGATGATCTCCGTGAGTTCACCTCGGATTATTATATTCCGATGGCGCTGCATCCGGTAGTTCTAAATGCGGAAGCGTCCATTGCGGATTTCCCTGAAGGGAAGGTTGGGGTATACACACGCTTCTTCGAATTTGCGAACCAGCGTGTGCCCATGTCCTTATTCCTGTGCGACGTCCTAAATTATTACCGTCTGCACATATCCCAGCTGCACTGCATAGGTGCAGCCAAAATAACAAACTTCGAGGTGAATTGCCGACTACTAGCAATTAACCCCACTATTCAACTGTTCCGCGCCTTTTACCTTACCACATGGTCAAATGGATGGGTCTCGTTCGCTAAGCGTGCTGGAAGATTGCAGTGTTACACTGAAAAGTTAGACGCGCTTAGGAACTGGAGAGAAGTGTTTTTCTGGGTGGATGAAGCGTTTTTTCCCATGGCGCTTTGATTTTTACACCCAGGGTTCACTGCCAAAGGATGAGCGCCTACTCCTTGGAACCTACAGCGCTGAGGACGCGGATACAATAAATACCAACCGTATTCCCATCAGTTCCTATCCAGAGGAGTTTTTGGTACACATCGGCATAAGCCGTAATTATTTTGGTAGTCTTGATGAGGTACCAATCTTTTTAGGCGCGGATGGCCAGGGTGGGTGCTCATTCTATCGCAACCCTTGTGTTTTACTAATGTGAGCCTTTTCTTTCCTTTTCATAATTTTTGTAACCTATTTGTTGTGTGTCTTTTTGTTGCGCAGAGATGGATCTGTTCGGGGTTGTTCGGTTAACAAAGCCGCGCCAGGCCACAGTAGGGACTCGCCCGCTGAGAGAAGGGGAAGAGCCCGTTCTGGCGGCAGCGGCCGGGCGTGTCATGGAACTAAACCTAGAGGAAGCTGAGAGCAGTGGTCCCACTGCGTTGGAGGCCATTCCTCTGCAGAGTGTGCCTAACCCTCAGGCATCTTCTCCATTGGTGCAGCCGTCACAAGTAGGAGTGGCGGAGCACATGAAAGAAGCAGAAGAGGAGGTCCAAGTACTGAAGCGCAAGAGATCACTTGGAGGTGATGGCGCAAGCTCCTCTAGGAAGAAGCGGCCTGTCCACATTACTGTGGAATCGTCGTCAAGCGATGTCGCATCACCTCCTCCTTCCACTGATAATACTACTCCTCCGTAAGTGTTATTTACAAAGCCCTTATCGTATTCTGTCTTTCATTATGGAACAATTGCTAATCCGTTTGTATGTGTGAAGGTTGGAGCATTCTGTGGAGTCGCCTCCCAAGGAAAGTCCGGTGTGTGCTGAATCCTCTGAGCCGACGAGTCAAGGCTCTGAGCCATCGTCTTCTGGGAATGCGCCAATGGGGCAACTGATTGATGATTTGGTTCTGGCTGCTGCGCATCAAGCTTCGTTGACTGCGTAGCTAAAGGCGATGTATGAGGGTGAAAGTTCCCATAGTGCGTAGAAGGACGAACAGATAGCTCTACTGGAGGCACAACTGGCCAGTGCCAAGGCTGAAGCAGAAGCTATGAGCTCATACGCCCAAGGACTGTCTGACGAAAAAATGTTACTGCTGAGCCAAATTAATCAGGAGCGTACTGCAGCAGCAGATTACAAGGCTTCATGTATATGGGCGCTGAAATATCTTGAGAAAAGTAAGGACACGTTGACCTCGCAGTTGGAAGATTTTGGTGCCACTGTGAGCAGTGCTCTGGAAAAGCAAGAGATGAAGTTGCGCAAATTAAGCCTGGAGTACGATGAGGAGTTGTATCCCCAACTTCTGTCATCAATCGCTGAGCGCAGGTGGCTCATTAGTCATGGCCTGCGACTTGCTGCGCTCAGTACTTTGGAGTCGCAGGAAGTGGTGGATGCCTTCGGGGGAGTAGTTCAGTGTGAACTGGCGTGGGGTAAATCAAAGGCTGTTGAGGAGCTTCATGAGGCTGAGTTGTTGAAGGTGCTCGTGGACAAAGTACCTGGGTACAATGCGCAGTCCTATGATGAGCTGGTGGCTGCTATGGAGAAGATGAAATCCTTGGAGCTTCCCATGATCTCTGAGTTAGAGCGCGACCAGGACTTCCCCATAGGGGTCATTATGGAAGGGCTAACCTTAGCTCGGCACCGCGCTGAAAATGCGGAAGCGCAAGCCGATTATTTTTTGAAGCCTGATGAATCCCAACTTCAAGTGCCTGTTTTTGCTCGTCCGCGTGACATCTTGAATCCCTTTGCTCTAGAAAAGGAAGTGCCGTTGAAGAAAGTGTTGGAAGCGCATCTTACCAGGCTTGCGAAGAAGGAAGGGATTAAAGGGAAGGCAGTTTTGTGCGGCGTTGGTGGAGCTCATCTTCCCAGATCTGACGGGATACCAGTTAGTGTTGCCACGGTGTCCTGCCAAGACTCCGATCTATTGAAGAAGTTGGATGAGGTTAGAGACACTGCTAGCTGTGCGGGTAGTTCATCTTTGAGACGTTGCCATAGTTTGTAATGTGTAGACTTTATCTTATGTTGTAAATAATATTTTGTAAGAATGTATGGTACTTAATAAAATATTACTTTTTGTTGAATGTCGTGGCGACTTATCGTATTTGTACTTAGTTATTTGTCTTTCCACGAAAAACATGCGTACTGTCTAAGAAACAAACCGTTTGTATAAGCGCGAGTAATCGTTGTTGTTCATAATTATGTATGAACTATCATACTTATAAAATATTAAGTATTTCGAAACATAGTCGTGTATGTTGGTATACGCAGCGTACTGTGAATAGTAAGGAGCCAAGTGTCTTGATTCCTAATTTGTTAAACGCGCATTGTATGCATTGTTGCGCATTCATCGTGGGATGCGCACATAACTTATTCCAACGTCTTGAGAATAAGGTGTTTAACAAGGATACGTGATCCGCTGTTGATGGGTTTGCAACCCTCTTACTCAACGAGTTATTTAGTAGGTTTACTCATCCTTTTACCATCGTGGGCTTTGCAGGTGCATGCACGCCATGTAGGCAAAAGATAAAAAGTGTTAAGACATAAGTATATGAGATAACAAATTGAAATTTGTCGCGGAGTTAGCTAGAAACCGCGACGTTTTATTAATACTTGCAAGTGTTTATAAAAAATAATAAATAAGACAGGTCCCTAAGTAAAAGAAAATGTAAATACACGGATATTTATTGGGCCGTAGCCAGTCCTAGAGATAACATCGCTTAAGATTGCAAATGTTCCATGTGCGTGGTAGTTCGTGACCATCCATGTCTCGTAGCTTGTAGGCGCCTGTTCCTAATGCTTCAGTAACCTCATAGGGTCCTTCCCACTTTGGTCCAAGTTTGCCTGTGTCTTCTGCGTGGCTCGCATCATTGGCGCGGTACACAAAGTCACCTGGCCTGAATGAAACACTGCGCACTTTAGCATTATAGTATCCTTTCATCTTTTGCTTAGATCTCGCTTCACATATAGCCGCGCGCTCACGTCTTTCTTCCAACAGGTCCAAGTCGATGCGACGTTCGTCATCATTTGTTGCAACATTGATTTCAGCAGTACGAATTGTGGGCATCCCAATTTCGGCTGGTATGACAGCCTCTGTCCCATAAACTTGAGAAAAGGGGGTGTCCCCCATGCTAGTTTTGATTGAGGTGCGGTGCGCCCATAGGACGTGGGATAATTCCTCCACCCGCCGTCCTTTGTGTTTGTCCAGACGTGCTTTGATTCCTTCACTTAGGCTTCGATTTGCACGCTCTACTAACCCATTGGATTGTGGATGTTTAACTGACGCGAAGTGCTGGGTGATATTCAACTTCTCGCACCAGTCCTTGAAAGGATTGTCACAAAATTGTTTCCCGTTGTCCGAGATGATTTCCCCAGGCAGTCCGAAGCGGCATACAATATTATCCCAAACAAAGCGCTTGACCTGATTGCCAGTAATTGTCACCACTGCTTTTGCTTAGATCCACTTGGTGAAATAGTCTATTGCCACTATTAGAAACTTCAGTCCTCCTGCTGCGACGGGAAATGGACCTGCAATGTCGATACCCCACTTGTAGAATGGCCATGGTGCCGTGATAAGTGTTAGCTCCTGTTGTGGTTGGCGTGGAATGGGTCGATGAACCTGACAGTCGCCACACTTTTTTATTAATTCCCGCGCGTCACGGTGCATGGTGGGCCAGTAGTACCCTGACGTTAAAGAACGCGCCACTACAGATCGTGGTCCTGAGTGCATGCTGCATGAGTCAGCGTGTATTTCCCTGAGCACATAATTTGCTTGTAGGGGACCGACGCAGCGGAGCCATGGTTGCAGGAAAGAGCGTCTATAGAGCACACCGTCTCTAAGTTCGAACCTCTGAGTTGTGCGCCGTATTCTTCGGGCTTCCGTCTGTTCTTGGGGCAATACACCCTTGCTTATGAACTCCATTATTGGGGTTATCCACGTAGGACCTTCTTCTTCTACTACCGTTGATATGTCCATCTCCGAGATGGATTTGCTTTTCAAAGTCTCCACCAACACTTGTTTTGACAGGTGTGCAAAGCTGGTGGACGCAATTTTACTTAGTGCATCCGCCTTTCGGTTATCTCCCCTCGAAACCTGTTTGATTGTAAACCTATCAAAACCTTGGATCAGCGTCTTGGTCTTGTCGAGGTATTGGATCATGTTATCTTCTTTAGCTACGTATTCGCCCAACACATGGTTGGCTACTAGCCGAGAATCCACGTTTGCTTCCAGGTTGCGTACACCCATCTGAGCTGCTATGCGTACTCCGATGATTAAGGCTTCGTACTCTGCCTCATTGTTTGTCGCTGTGAACTTAAAACGCAGTGCGTAAGTGAATTCCATTCCCTCTGGGCTTGTGAGAATAAGACCTGCTCCTGACCCATCCACGCATGAAGATCCATCAGTGAACAAGATCCATGGATCTTGTAGTTCCTTTTTGTTCGGTATGGATGCATCATCAGTTTCTGGCTTTTCGATGATGAAATCTGCTAGTATCTGTGCTTTTACTGCAGTGCGCGGTCTATAAGAGATGTTGTGTTCACCTAGCAGTACGCTCCACTTCTGTAGTCGCCCTGATGCGTCAGGTTTGGAGATGATCTGCTTGATGGGTTGATCCGTAATTACCGCAATTGGGTGTGCTTGGAAATACCTGCGCAGTCTTTTGGCGGCGAATACCAATGCTAGAACAAGCTTTTCCATGGCGCTATAGTTGATCTCCGTCTTCTTGAGCGCTTTGCTTACAAAATACACCGGTGTCAGACTGAAGTTCCTATCTGTTAGTAATACTGCGCTGACTGCTCCATGAGTTGCGGATAGGTACATGATTAACTCTTCCCCTGGACGGGGTGCCACGAGCGTAGGGAGCGCTGCCAAGTGTTGTTTAAGCTATAGAAAGGCTTCTTCTGCCTCCGTAGTCCAGCGGAAATCTCCCTTTTTCATGCACTTCTTGAGTGTTTTGAAGAGAGGGAGTGACTTGTCTGCTGATTTGGACAAGAATCGATTTAGACCGGCCAGTTTTCCATTAAGATATTGGACTTCCTTCAACGTGCGCGGTGAGGGAAGTTCCATGACAGCCTTGGTCTTTTCTGGGCATGGTTTGATGCCGTTAGGCTCTATCAGGTATCCGAGAAACATGCCTTTTGTAGCGCCAAAAGTGCATTTTTTAGGATTTAGTTTCATGTTGATCTCTTTGAGAGTCCTAAATGTTTCTTCGATGTCACGCACCAATTCCTCTTCAGTATGGCTCTTTATGACCAAATCGTCAACGTAAACCTCAAGATTGCGACCCACCTGTTTTTCGAATGCATTATCTACTAACCGCTGGTAGGTGGCGCCTGCATTCTTTAAGCCAAAGGGCATCTTAGTATAGCAGTAGACGCCTTGGCTTGTATGAAAGGCCGTTTTTTCTTCGTCTTCCTTGGCCATCTGGATTTGGTGGTATCCTTTGTATGCGTCGAGAAAGCATTTGAGTGGGTAACCACACAAAGACTCTACCTTCCAATCTATCTCCGGCAGTGGATAACAGTCTTGTGGGCATGCTTTATTGAGATCTGTGAAGTCTACACACATCCGCCAACTGCCGTCACTCTTCTTCACCATGACTGGGTCAGAAAGCCAGTCATGGTAGTAGACTTCTCGCATGATACCTGCCTTCACAAGTTTGTGTACCTCTGCCAGGATTGCTTGCGCGCGCTCTGGAGCTTGGCCACGCTTTTTCTAGCGTATCGGTGAGTATCCTTGTCGGATTCTCAACTTGTGTTCTGTGATTGAGCGTGGTACCCCAGTCATGTGCTTTGGCTCCCATGCAAAGATATCCAGGTTCTTTTGCAAGAGTGTGCACACGGCTGCCTTGCCGTTGTCCGACAGTGATCCTCCGATCGATACTTCCTGTTCTGGGTACTCATGATGAATTGCAACCTTCAGGTTTGGAACTTTGGTTGCGCGCTGTTCTGGAATGGGCGCCGTCTCGCATGTAATAGTGTTACATTCTCTATGTGGTATAGTGGCGTTGTAGAGAGTAACAATGCCACCTTCCACTGGGAATTTAAGCATCCCATGCGCCGTAGACGGTACTGCACGTATGGCTGATATCCCTGGTCTTCCGATAATGCCATTGTATAGCGAAGGGGATTTAATCACCATAAAATTCATCCAGGCCGTCGCTGAGCGTCCTTTATCGCCCACACTGACTAGTAGGCGTATCTGCCCCATAGGCCATATCTTTTCCCCGGTAAAACCGGTCAGCGCTGGCATGGCCGGGCTTAACTGATTGCGTATCTCAGGTCGCAATCGCTTGAAACAATGTTCGTACATGATATCTGCAGATGCTCCTCCATCGATATACATGTGGTGGATATCGTGACCCCCCGCATTAGTTTCAATACTGAGTGGCTCCACCACTGCGTTGTCCGCCATCAAGGTGGGGAAGGAGATTTCACTTCCACGGGAAAATTTCTGGCTGACTTTCTGCCTGGTTACTCGCTGCCATGATTGTATCATGTAAATTGTGTCAGCCTTGTCTTTGGGTGCCTCTTTCTTGTTCCCAGTCTTCTGCCTATCTTTTCCCTCCTTGATGTTCTTGATCAAATGGTCCAATATGCCTTCTTTAACTAGTTTATCAATGAGTTGGCGCAGCTGGACGCATTCATTGGTGGTGTGGCCCTTCTATGCGTGATAGTCACAGTATCCATTCCCCATACGCCGATCTTCTGGAGTGCGCATAGGTGGGGGTCTTGGAAAATTCGCGCCTTCCGTTGCGAATAGCTCCTTTAGCGTCTTTGTGAGTGGGGTATACTTGTCGTTATCTCGTCCACTCCCTTGGCTGCGGTAGCTCCTGTTACGGTTACCACTCTGGTCAGCAGATTGTCTCCGGGGTTGTTCCTGTGACCTGTAGTTGGAGTAACCTTTCTTGCTATCCGCCGCGGTGGCTTCTCCTTGGATGAAGGACCTTGTGCGTTTCATGAGTTCATCAAAGGTTTGGGGGATCTTGTCATTCAACCTTTTGATTTCTGGGTTATTGATCCCATTCATGAACCCTGAGATCTTCAACACTTTCGGGCACGCCTTAACCTGTATGCACTCATCTTTGAAGCGCTCCACATAAGTGCTTGTGGATTCCCCCTGGCGCTGTTTTACCCTGGCGAGTTCAATAGGGTTTTTAGCGCACTTCTTCCTTTGAGTGAAGTTCAGGCGGAATGCTTTCCGCAACTCTTCAAAGCCATTGATGCTTCTGCGTGGAAGCTTGCTGAACCAATTTCGCGCATTTCCAACCAGTGTGGAATTGAACATGTGGCACCACACGGGTTGTGGCCAATTTTCGATTGTAGCGGCTGATTCGAAAATTTTTAGGTGATCGTCCGTATCACCTGTTCCATCATAAGTTTTCACGTTGGCGGGCATGCGCCTTTTTTTGTTTTCTGAGAAATCACTGATGCGCCGAGTGAACGCATCCACTTTTTGACGGCGCCATGGGAGGGAGATATCCTCCTCCTCTTGATCGCGATAGTTCTTCCTAGACTTCCAGTGTCCGGTTTCGCTGTCTCAATCATCCGAGGAATAATTACCAGAGGATGAGTTTTCCCTCTTTCGGCGCTTGCGCCGACTATCCTCCGAGTTTTCGCTTGAAGGGCTTTCACTTGGGGAGTACCTTCGCCCAAGCCTGGCATGGACATTGGTACGCCTTTCATCCTCCTCGCTTCCTTCCGAATGCTGCGAGTTAGATGTCTCATCATTTTCAACTCTCCTCCCAATTCTGTTAAATACTGGGGGTCGGCGACTATCCCTCCCGCGCTTCTCCTTCTGACGGCGCGATGGGGATGTTTCATATTCTGAGTCGAAGTTTAGTCGGGCATGCAGGTTCCGACTTGACCTCTTTTTTGCTTCCTCTTGCATGAGAGCGGCCAGAGTTTCGTAATTTTGTGATACAAAATCACCCGGTGCTAGTTCCGGTGCGACTCCTTCTAGAGCAAGAGTGCCTGTTACTACCACTGGGCCCTTGTTCCTATCGGGTGCATTTGGTGCCTTTGTGAGGTCAGCTTCTAGCACTGAGTGGAGAGGAGTAGCAAAAAGGGTGCGCATCGGATCTGCTGCGCTGGTGGTGGTTGTAGTGGCTTGGGTTGTCCCCGAGCGTTGCTCCACCGTAGGGAGGACTAGTTCTGGGCCTAATCCCTGATTTTTAGCGACACTGGTTGTCCCAGAGGTCTGCTTAGAAGCTGATCCGCTTTGCAGCTTCTTTCCTGTAAGGTCTGCTTGCGATCGCTGATTTCCGTGCTTCGTCATTCTAGTTCTTAGTTCTTAGTTCGGGTCCCACGGATGGCGCCACTTGTTGATACAAAAGTTGGACGTTCCTAGTTGGTGCTGCGGTTCTCGTATCAATTGGTTGTTTGTTGCTTGAGACCTGCGCACTAATAAACAGAAAACACCGTTAGGCTTATCGTGGGATTGTTTCCCACGATTATCCTCCGGCGTGAGAGTAAGTAATCGGTTTTAGGGTTATGGAGAGTTAGGATTTTAGATCGTACCTTTAATGAGGGCTGGAATGCCCTTTATATACACACGCAATCCTCACTGGTTGCGTATTCCCCAAACTTTGGCGTATCCCGCCTAAGTCGGTCATTGGATACATATCGCCAAAGATAAGAGATATATCTTAACCCATAAATAACTTTGGGTTTGGGCCTTCGTGGGCCCAAACCGTTATTGGGTTAGCCCAGTCGTGCTGGGCTCGCTAGTAGCGGTCATTGGTCGGGTTAGTGACCCGAATGTAGACTATACGTCATCAGTATTGTTTTCAATATTAATGTCAATTATTACCATTTATTTGATATTAAAATTAATCACCCAAGATCCAAACCGGGTCATTCTGGTTTTTACCCGACCCGCTACTAACTCGATTCATCCCGACTCAAATTACTTAAAACCCACGACATCAAAACAATTCCATAAACAAACCCGAGACTCTCGTGACCTCGACACCACCTGTATACTCTTTCTGTACCATTCTTTTTAAGACTAAATATGACCTAGACCCAAATCGACATCATAGTATGTGTAACAATTTGGCCCGTCAACCTTACCAAGCCAAACACACCTTATAGTGACCAAATCTGTCACGGGTCATCCAACCCGACCCGTACAGAACCCAAACGGGCCTGACCCGAATCTATTTCAAACTCATACAAACGAAACACCACTGTAATGATTCTCAATACACCACGAACTCAGTTCCATAATCGTTTTACATCTACACTCGTTTTCCAGATTCATTCGACCAAAAATTTGTGTCACCTTTCCTTTTTATTTGTTTTAACCACAAGTGTTACCCAAATTTAATCTGTTATACGAGATATACATATTGAGTCCGAGACTCACGAAATACCTACACCACTCTCGTTATAACCATTTAACCACACGAACCATTTGTAAATAAATAAAAGAAAACGTGTATAGAACTTGTTTTTACACATGAATAACCACGAAAACAACATATATATGTTCGAAAAAAATGGAAGATAGAACATAAAGAGACGGGGTAATATTTACCGAGAGGAAAAGAGAGGTGAGGGAGTCTTGTTGGTGTCCCATACGAGTACAACTCGTATACCAAGCTTGGTATTTCAAAAAAAACGTGTAATCTTCAAAAAAAACTAAAGTCCGAATCTTATTTTTTAGATTTGAGGCGCATGAGGTTGAATCATGACGTATGGGTTATGAAAACGTAACCACCATTTCCCGATCTATGATTTGGGATAGGTGGTGTAAGTAGAAGAGGTGGCCGGAATTTGGCCGGATTTCGGTGACGACGCCGGAACCCTAGTTCGGGTCGTCGGAAAGTTTAGAGAGAGAGAGAGAGGAGAGTTTGGTGTGTGTGTTTTGTAGTGAGAGAAATAGAATGTGCAAATGGGAGGAGTGTGAGAGGTTTGGGGTATTTATACCCTTGGAGAGTCCCAAAGTGTAATTTGAATAAACATAAGGATGGAAGTAAAACTATTAGAGGGACCCTAGTTGAAACTTTGTAAAACTTTTGATACGTTAGATTCGAGACTCGTTTATCCTAGTAAACAAATTATTCATGACACGGGAGTTACGCCAACGTTCTTAAAATATTATTTCCAATAAAAACGATATTTAATACGACTCGTATCTCAAATTAATTAAAACGATCGCTCTAATCGATGTTTCTCCAATTACGATGCATCGAGGAATTTACGAGTTGTCACATCTCCCTTTGGCTGAATTCTCCTACAACAATAGTTATAATTCTAGCATTAAGGCCGCTCCATTTGAGGCATTGTATGGCCGAAAATGTCGTTCTCCTATTTGTTGGGCGGAAGTTGGCGAGAGTCACCTTACCGGTCCCGAACTTGTCCTAGAAACCACTGAGAAGATAGTTCAGATCCGTAATCGTTTGCAAACCGCTCGTGATAGACAAAAGAGTTATGCAGATAGGAGACGTAAACCCTTAGAGTTTCAGGTTGGAGATCGTGTTATGTTAAAGGTTTCTCCTTGGAAAGGAGTGATTCATTTTGGCAAGCGTGGAAAACTCAATCCCCGATATATTGGTCCCTTTCCAATCCTGGAAAGAATCGAGCCAGTAGCTTACCGTCTTGAGCTACCTTCGGAATTGAGCATTGTACAAAATGTCTTTCATATTAGTAGGCTTAAGAAGTGTCTCTCGGAGGAAAACATAGTTGTACCGTTAAGAGATATCCGTATTGATGAGAAGTTGAATTTCGTTGAGGAACCAATAGAGATCATGGATCGTGAGATTAAATGGCTGAAGCATAGCCGTATTCCGATTATCAAAGTTCGTTGGAACTCTCGACATGGACCGGAGTTCACTTGGGAACGTGAGGACGTATTCCTTAGGAAGTATCCTAAACTCTTCATGACACCAAGCAACTCGGAGTGAAACCCGGGACGGGTTTCTTCTGAGGCTGGGAGGCTGTGACAACTGGCAATTAGGGAGTCTATTTTTGGCTGCATTACGTTAAACTAAACCGAGTATTTGCTTTTAGAACTATTTTAATTGACCATGACTTGATTTGATATCGTTTATTGATTTTTATGGTTTATTTTATTATCGTATGAGTTTTAACTCTTTTTGGTAGGCACTATGCGATTCGGCACAATAAAATCCTAAAACAAGAAATAACGTAACTTTTAAACCATAACTCGAAACTTGACAAATAAATAGTCAAAACTTGTGGAAAAACATAAATAAACGCAATAGAAAGTCGAAGGAACGTCGTGGGACATTCGTAGCACAATATATGCACTCGGGAATGGGTAAATGGGATAGTTTATGAAAAATCACGACTTTGGCCCCCCATTTCTACCCTTGTCGGCGCCCCCTCCCCCATTTTTATTTATTTTTGAGTCCCTATTGCCCAAGTATATAAGCTCCCATCCACCCTCACTTTACCACTTTCACTCTCTCACTAAAAACACACACACTCTCTACTTTCTCTATCTACACTCTCTCTCTTCCACCAACAAAACCCTACCCCTAAAATAACCACCACCACCGCCGCCCCTTTCCAGCTAAATTCCGGCCACCCTCCGGCGAGTGGCATCTCACCTCCACTACCATTTGATAGATCTCTCTTTCCTCTTTCCATCCATATATAGAAAGCCTATAGAAGCTTTCATTAACACCTCCAAATCTTATAAAAACTATTCGTGATTCTAGGGTTTTCAAGTAATCTTGTAGATCGGGTTTGGAAAAGGTAAAAGGAACATGGGTCAAGCTCGTTTGGGCCTTGATAAGCCACCTACGAGCTCCATATGGCTCGTACAAGGCTCGACCTTAATGGGTTTTGGGTGAAACATGGGTCTAAAACTAATTTACAACTAATAAAACATGTAGCTAATGATTTGGTATCGTGTGTCGTATCATTTTATTGTGTTTTTGCATTTTTAACATTGTTTTTTGTCCTTGGTTAGGATTAGTTGATGTGTTTGATGATTGGATGTTGTTTGGAGATTGATTGATTGTGTTTGGTTGTAGTAGAAGCCATTTGGGAGTGTTTGGATGTGTTGGATGAGGGTACGAGCCACAAGACCCACGTTTGGGTCGTGGTGTGTGGCGTACGAGACCCACATGGACCAAGGGTCCGGGTCGGGTTGTTGTGGTATCTTGTTGGTTGTGGTTGTTGGTGTTTGGATGAGACACGTGGAGTCGAAAAGCTTCTAGAGCTTGTTTGGTTTACGTGGTCTTAACCGTGACCGTGTCATGACCATTAGGGTCATAACATTGGTTTCGGGTATATTTGGTAGTTTGATTGGATGGCGAGAATGATATGGGTTGATTTGAGAATGAGTTGCGCTATTGTGATTGTTTAGTTGGACTTATATTATAAATTGTCAACTTTGTGAAACGTCGGTGTTACTTTGACTTTTTAGTCATAGTTGACCCTGACAACGCCGTAACATGGATTTTAGTATATATTGGACTATAGATTGATTAAAAGCCGAGAAGTCATGACTCGTGCTTGTGGACTCGAAACGAATAATGATTTAAAACTTATATTGAATTTGACATATATATATATATATATATATATATATATATATATATATATATATATATATATATATATATATATATATATATAGTATGGTTACTATAAAAAGTGAGTTAGGATAAAAAGTATCGGAAGGAATATAGATCGTTCGATTGGATCATTTAAATTAAATCTACATATGAGATCACTTTGGGTAGAAAATGTAAATATATAACTCATAAAAGGACTAAGTGTGTCACTTTATGTGTCAGGGTACCAAAGTTATTTTATCACCGTACATTAATAACCACCTTAGCAGTTTCGTAGATACCAGGAACCAAATTCGAATTTACCATCGTCCATTAATACCCACCTAGCAGTTTCGGAGATACCAATTAATTCAGGAATCAAATAGGTTCAAAATGGTGATGCCCAAAAAAAAACGTGTATTTTTATAATTAAAACTATTACTTCGAATAGGAATAAAAAAACTTGTGTTATATATGTTTCAAGCTAGCATTGATTTTCAGATGTGTTGTACATTGACACACTTGATACATCACTCTTTTATTAAAATTGACACACTTGATAAACATGCTAACAAATACTAGCACATCGTTTTAATAGAATGACACATTTTTATACATATTGACACACTTGATATACATCTTTAAACATATTGACACATCGATTTTATAAAATGACACATCGTTATACATATTAACACAATTGATACATATTCTTAGACATACTGACACATCCTTTTAGTAGAGTAACACATCCGTAAACATTTGACACACACATCCTATATTTGTAGTGACACTAAATTTCTTGATATATGTATCGTGACACACTAAAATTTTTGAGACATTTTTTAGTGACACACAATGTTTATCACACAAACTTTCTTGACACATATGTAGTGACACACTAATTTTCTTAATACGTTTGTATGACACGTTAATTTTTATGACACATTTTAATGACAAATAAAGTTTTTGAGACCATTAGGCAAATATAGCTCTTAATAGAGTGATATAGTGATTTGTTTGTATTATTAGTCTTTATATCTTGATTTCCTTTCATAAAAAACAAAATTGAAAATCAATGTGCGATAAACATGGACAACCCACCGGGTAAAAAATAAATTATATTATGTTATCTTAAATGAGGAGTTAAAAGTAAATTGGTTAAATGTCAAGAATACCTTTATTAATCAAATAACATATTTTACATTTTTAACCCTTTGTATTCTTTTTACCTCAAGATACTTTTTATTTGATCCAAACTCTACATATTATATATATATATATATATATATATATATATATATATATATATATATATATATATATATATATATATATATATATATATATATATATATATATATATATATATATATAGAGAGAGAGAGAGAGAGAGAGTCCCTTTATTTTCAGAACCCACCTTATCTGCCAGAACTGCGAGAACCACTTAAGTACTCCTAATAATGCATAGTGTGCAACATATTAACGCAAAATGAAAATTTTGAAAATATCTATACTTTTTTCAATTGTTAAAATTTTTTATTTAATCCGAAAGGGTATAATAGTAAAAGACAAATTTTATTTTGTTTTATATTTTTTTTTTACTAAATACCATTTTTTTTTTTTTTTTTTTTTTTTTAAATACTGTTTTCCAGATTTAGTGCATATATGTTTTTAAGTTAGCATGTTTAGTGCATATATGTTTTTTTTAAGATAGCATATTTCTAGATTTAGTGCTACAATATAGAAATTGTTAGGTGCATATGGGTTTTTTAATATAATAAAATTTATAACAATCCATGAACGTAAATGTTATACACAAACTTAGTTGAAATACAATTGAAATACAATTTTTTTCTAAAAAGCATAAATACATGAATCTAATCGATCTATCCACGTGAGCACTAATAATATTCAACACAAATTGACATATGTGCACGCTCATTGTTATCATCATTTTTAGAAGTTGAAAATATATGCACACGCGTAGCCGTCAATATTTTTTCAAAAATATGACATATATGCACACTTGTAGCCGTGAACATTCCTGTATTACACCTGATACAAAGAAAAGAACAAAAATTAGCAACAAAAATTATTAAAATAAAATTGTGTTGAAATACATATATGCAACTACTAAAACATGTATGCACACTTGTTAAAATACATTCTTTTAATAATTGTGTCTGTTTTCCTTTTTATTATTACACATGTTATAGAAGGCTTCTATTCTTTGCGAATTGTGCTGAGGTGAGTATTAATATCAAAAATGAAATGGTCTGCTACTCTGCTAGTGTATTACTATATCATATCTGTTCGTGTGAAGGTGGTCTGCGTAGATATTGTTTTGGCAAAAAGTTTCTTTATATCGTTTCACAATAGTTGCAGGTGTTAGCACACTTGTTAAAATACATATATGCACTTACTAAATAATAAACATACATGTTTTAAACATTCCGTTTATAACCAATCATTTTTTAAAACATGCATATTTTGAACATACATGTTTAAAAACATCATGTTCTCAAACATATATGGTTTTCATTAGTTAGATCCCACTAAATAAAACATATATGTTTTGAACAAGTATGTTTTGAACATACATATTTTTATTAAAAAAAAATCAAATAAAATAAATCATTAACCTAAATCTGTTTCATAGTCTTAAACGTATAATTACCACTTTTTGATGTCAAGAATTCCAAACACATGGCTCCCTTTTTATTATAGTATATTGCTGGATATAATATTGGTCATCTCCTTTCAACATATCTGGTGGTCTATTGATTATCCATTAAACAAAACTTATGTCCCACTTTACTAAGAACATCTTTTACAATCAATTTTTTTTTCTTTCCAAAACGTACTTATCATCAGATCTAACCGTATACAACTATTTCTTTATAGATACAAAACCAGATTTGCATACAAAAAAATAGAATTAGTTACTGAATTTGCATATATCAGATTGAGATGGAATCGCAAAAATCAACAAATAAATATTGAGCATGGTAACAACGGAGACGAATCCAATGTGATTTTAAAATAAAAATACCTATATGTCGACCAGTTAATGGAGATGAAAAGACACGAGCATGGTAACAACACCTAGATCCGATCATAGTATGTCGACGATTAGGGAAAAAAAATGAAGTCTGCAACCAAGATCTATGGGATCTTTAGAACCAAGATTCGGTGATGTATTTTTCCGACGGCAAAAATGGGTGCTTTTTTCCGGCGGCCAAAAATGTAGAGATTAAGGGTGGCTAGGTTTTTTTTTAGGAGTGAATGAAAATACTTTTACAGATCTTGAATGAGGATTAAATGTAGGAGAGGTTTTATTTTAACCTTATGTAAAATTACTTGAATACCCATATATGAATTGTTAATTACATATTGTTTTTGTTTTATTTACAGAAATGCCACAATGATTTCTATCCATTGATTGCTTTGATCAAAGGCTTATAATGGTTCTCGCAGTTCTCGCATTTAAAGTAGGTTCTGAAAATAAAGTTTCACTATATATATATATATATATATATATATATATATATATATATATATATATATATATATATATATATATATATATATATATATATATATATATATATAAACATGATTAATAAATGGTGAAACATAAATAATAAATGGTTTTCATACTAAAACCATCGATAACAAGACTTGTCTTGCTATTCACTATTTTAAATTGGAATTAACAACATAAAATGAAAAGGTTTTCTAATTAAAAAGTATTTAATGTTTCGAGTGCACGTTTATCGAAATGTGCCATTTATGAGCATTTAATACCATTTCAAGTATTTAATTCTATTTACGTCTTGTGCATGGGTTACGGATGACCTAACATTAATAGCGTCAATCTACGTGGATAGCGGACTTATTAGGTTGACGAATCTAATAAGAGCCCGCTAAGTACGTTGGATAACATTATTAATGGGTGAATTATCCTTATGACTCGTTAGGATGCGACCGGTTTATGGGATAGGAAGCGACACGAATAAATAATTGAGTTTATCGAGTTGACGAATTCGATAAGGTCTACTATTTATTCCGAAACTTATTGGACTATGGAGCTTATCGCTTAGACGTCTCGTTGTGTTGTATTGAGTCACATTATGTTTAGTTGAGTGCATTCATGATATTATGTTGAGTCGATACACACACACGACGATACCAAACGCTAGGACTAAACGGTGAAACAAGATATTTTTGGAGATAAAGAAAAGGAATACATTGGGGTAGATAACGTTGATTTTGGGAAATATATATATTAAGAATTGGTTTATATTAATAGTTTGTGCCGAGTCGGTAGTTGCTGAGCCGTGTTAGCTGTTATCTTCTTGCTAGTGTTTGTTTGTGCGTTGCTTGCTTGAGGTGAGTTTCATAGCCCCACTTTTATCTATGTTTTTAACTAATTTAGGGTGAGAATCATGCTACTCTTTCGGACCTTTAAACTATTTTGATTTGCTTATGTGCTTGACTGTTTAGATAGATATGTGGTAGCTGTTGCCTTAGCCTAGGGTAGCAATCATAATTGCTATAACACTTGCCTAGCTAAGTATAGACTTCTACCTTGACCTAGTCCAGGGTAGCAATCGTTCTAGAATTTGCTACGACTGCGTTGGCTAGTGTCGCTTAGGGCCCTACTATGACGTCGGATATGATATTGATGATATTGTTGATTTTGATATTGGTATGTGATTGGTATGATGATGTGTATCTATCTTAGGTCTCGCATAACAAATAAAATCCTACAGGTCCACTATTTTAAACTTGAATTTAAATCTATGAACTCACCAGCGTTAGCTGACCTTTTAGCATGTTTTTCTCAGGTATTTAAGTGATGTTTGGAGTGCGTGTTCTGTGGAAGATTTGCAAGGAGGCATGGTTGAAGGATCATAATCAAACTTTGATAATATTATGGGGACCTATTTTATAAATCATGTTGGGCCTTATATTTACATTTTGGGATTATTGTTTTGGATAATTAAATTTGGGATTGGTTTTTGAATGATAATATGACTATCTTGTTTGCTATACTTGTGTGCTGTGCCAATCCATGTAACGCCTCAAAAACTTGATTAAGTCTTCCGCTGTACCGAGATTTGGGGGTGTTACAATTGAAATCGTGAATCGTAAAGTCAAACTACTTG
Organism: Chrysanthemum makinoi; assembly: GCA_910596185.1. Lineage (NCBI taxonomy): Eukaryota > Viridiplantae > Streptophyta > Magnoliopsida > Asterales > Asteraceae > Chrysanthemum > Chrysanthemum makinoi. Next base: position 169,976,525 of record OU343221.1, on the reverse strand, counting down.
AGCAAAGCCGTTTTCCTATTTTAACTGATCGGTGGAACTTTAAGAGATGTCTCGAATTCACTTGAGGACGTGAAAATGTAATCTTGTGAAAGTATATTTATATCTTTTCAATTCTAATGAATAACTTGAATTGAATCGCGAGGACGCGATTCCGTTAAGGAGGGAAGTCTGCGACAATCCGAGATTTCCAGATATTCATTTTTCGAGAAATTATGTTCGTTTTTCATTTACCAATGTTCTTGAGCTCATTTGACGTGAAAAAGAAAAAGTTATCTCGCGAAACGTGAAAATTAGACACAACGCGTACTGGCACAACCGTAAACCTATTAATCAATTTGATGGTTCGTTACTTTAATTTCGAGAAATTAATCGTGTAAATACTCATTCTTATTGGATAAATCACTCTGAACGCGATGGCGCAAGTTCCGTGGTTTAAAACGCATGTTTGCTAGTCCAAAAGAGCCCCGAACCATCTAAGTGAGAAAGATTTCTGGATTTACATGTTTTGCTGCATTTGATCGTCCCTTTTTTTGGGTAAAGGGTTTTACCCCGGTAAATATATAACCAAAAAATGTTAAGTACAAATGGAATGTGGCAGAAGTACCACATTAACCTCAAGCTAAAGCTTGATAACTAGTGTTTATGACATGCCATAAACACAAAGAACCTAGCTACACATTAATCATCTAACCAGGCATAAAACAAGAAAAACTTGTAACAAGCGAGCATCCCGCAATCACCATGCGCACAAAAGGAGCAAGACGACCCAGAAATTTTGCCTCCTTAAAACCCCTTTCCAAGAAAAACCTCGAAAGGAAAAACCTTGGAGTAGGGAATAAGAGTACAACCCATTCCTGGCACTCCCTTTGCGAAATAGATAAACATTGTAGAACTTCCATTAAGACGTTGAACAATCCGCAATGATCACCGATCCAGGTAACTTCCATGTATCCAAAATCCTTCGAATCCGCATAGAGTTCTTCGTGAATCGAAATGAAAGGATCTTTAAACGAACAATAGACACAATATCATCAAACACCTGAGTATATGACTTCATTCCCTTCTTAAACAGCCTTGAATTCCGTTCATGCCAAATAGAGTAGCAAGAAGCAGCAAGGAGAAGACGGGATATAACACCAGAGGTTGATCGTCCCTTAGACAGAGGTATAAGGTACGAAACAACATCATCCAACCTAGGAGGAACATTATCCATTCCACAAAGAGCACAAACTCTCGTCCACACTTGTAAAGAAAAAAGGCACTCAAAGAAAAGGTGAGCATGAGAATCAGGTTGGTTATCACAGAATAGACAACGAAGCAGGTTTAAGTCAGTGTCAGGACCAACATCCCATTGCCTCAGTCTATCTTGTGTTTTTAGCTTGCAATTAACGACCAACCAAAGATTAAAAGCATGTTTAGGGATACACTGAGGGAACCACACAACATGAAACCAAGGAACCAGGTTAGCACTACCACGGATAGAGTCCCAAACATGAGTGATTGTAAACGGCTTGAATTCACCATTAGGTACTCTCCAAACCAGCTCATCGGCAATACCATCAGTAATTATTGGAGGTTTAATCAATAATAAATCTGGAATCCTATCAAGCCACTCACTAGGCCATCTCCAAGTACCATCACTAAGCAAATCACCAACTGAATTATTCAACGAAAATCCACACCGAGAGATATCTCTAGCAGTAAGCAAACTCCTAAGGGGGCTCAATGAACACCAATTATCAAACCAAATAAAAGCCCTCTTGCCATCACGGATATGGAACCAGAAAAATGGCCGAATAGTGGGGTGAATTAGAAGAAGTTTTCTCCAGCCCCAACTCATATCACCCGTACATGGAACATCCCAAAAACTCCTGCCACGTAGCTTATAAGCATGGATCCATATCACCCATACATTTGATCGTCCCTTTCCTATGGTCTTCACATATGATCTTTGTCTTTTGGATTTGGCTTCCTGATTTCTGTCCGATCATGTTGTGATTCGTATCAAATTGTGTTTGTGGTGTTGCGTTGCTACCGACACATTTCTTGCTGAAGTTTATTGAAGACTATCGTCTTCCTTAGGCTTTCAGTGTGGTTTGGGACCTCGAGTGTTTCCATCATGCGTTTTGGAGACTGTGTCGAGGGTGTGAATTGCTTTATGGAAGTTAGGGTTTAACCCTATGTTTTTCTGGTTTAAATCTTATGCATGGAGTATCATTCTTATATTGGTAATTATTATTCAGTTATTGGCAATAATAATACTAGAGGTGCATTGGATTTTGGCGTTAGGGCTGGTCACATGCTCTATTTGATTATGTTCCCATGTATTAGATTAGCATTCCTATGCTTTATTGGGGCAGTTTTGTGGTTGAGACGAGCATTACAGGTACCAAGCGATTTATTGGTGGGTTTTAGTCTCGTTATCAATGGAAGTTAGGGTGGTGCACCCTATGTTCATCAACCTCCTGCCATTGCGATCACTCGTATCTTTTGATCTTCATGGGTTGATGCTTTGGAAGTTAGGGTCTTATACTTTATTTTCTTATGGTCCGATCTGAATTACATGGTCATCTATGACAGGTTTGTAGTCCCGTGTCGCGCCACTTTGTTGGAAGATAAGGTGCATGCTTAAGTGTATCTTATTATTTAGTTGATTGCGTCCCGATGCTTGACATGTTGCTTATCATATTGAAGGGTTGCATCATATTGATTTTTCATGTTGATTATGGCATGAAAGATCTAAGGATTCACTACTATGGCTTTGGAAGGCTCGGGTTTTTACCGGAGTTGGGCATACATATGTTGGTTTCTTTTATATAGTCAATGTAGCTTGTTGGATTCTTTTGTATGTTATAAGAATGACATGTCATTCTTATATAGTGTTTACATGTAAGTTGCACATGTTGTGCTTTTTTGTCGCCCTGATCGGGCTGAGGGCATGGGATTCACCCATGTCATTTGTACTTCAATGGTTTTTGGTGCAATAGAATTTTACCAGGGTGAATTAACCCTTTTACCCAAAAATAGTCCCTGAGGGGATATAGGGATGTCACAACTCGTCCTTGTGGGCTATAAATAGATCAAGATATTCACACTTAGGGTTTGATTCATTTCCACAACTCTAACCTATCACCCTCCACCTCTCTAATTTCATTCACCGCTCCATCTTTTTCCGGCCATACCTCCGGCCACGCCGCCACCCTCCTGGCCGCCACCATCTCCAGCCGGCCACTCCTCTCACCACTCACACGCCACAACAGCTTCAGCTGCCACCACAGCAGCTTCAGCCGCCACCACTTTTCTTTTTGTTAAAGATAAGAAGAGTGCGTGGTTCGTTTGAGGGTTTAGATTGAGACAAAGGGGTTAGTATGGTATTGGTATAAGGGTTTTGTTCGTGATTTTTCTATGAATCTGTTCCTCCGCTGCCCTTCTCGCCTATTTTTCTTTCTCTTAATCTGGTGGGTATGTCGTAAATAAATCTATTTTGTTAATTACCTTGTTAAAAACTGAGAATAATTAGTGTTAATAGTTTTCGTAGACCTGAGAAATTTTTAAACGCGTTTTGGTTATGTTCGCGTGGTAAAAATGAAGGTAAAACGCTTTTGAAACTATTTTGTGTGGCAAGACACCTACGAACGAGGGATGTGTTTACCTCATGGACTGAATCTGGATTTAAAATGTTTGCAATCATTTCGTGTGGTTAAAATTATGTGAAAGGATATTCGTTTTGATTTGTAAAGCGTTAAGATGGTGTTGGTTGTTTTGGTTCGTTAGGCTCACAGGTCAGTTTCAAACTCGTTTATTTGTTGCTCTTGCTTGTGCTCACGTGTCAATTTGACCCGGTTCTATGTCTTGAATTTCTCATAAAACACTCATGGTCGAGGTTCTTTATATGTATTGGCCTATTGTTGAATTTGGTTGTCTCTAAATCATGAACTATTTCAAGATTTGAGTTAGCATCAAAATGATATTGCTAATAAGCTTATTTGAGGGTTGTGAAAAAGGCATATGTTTGGTTTTGATAGTTCCAGGTTACACATTTGTGTTTGGTTGTCTCGTGTGTTTGTCTGGCCTCAATTCAACAAACCAAGTAGAGTGCGTTTGTGTTGTTCCTGGTCCTGTCAACACCCACGGAGGGTGTGTTCATTCATTTAGTTTTGCTCTTGGGTAGGTCATGACACACCAATGGGTGCGTCTTGGTTCAGGTTGTTAACAACCACCAATGTGGTGTTAACGTTTTGTTTTTGTTTTTGTTTTTCTTTGTCGCAAAGGATGGGTTTAGTTGCTTTAATAATGGGCTAATAACCCATGTGTCTCAACGGGTGTGTTGGTTTATTAAATGGTTTAAGTATAATAGAATTAATAAAAGGGTATTGGAGTTACAATAAGTATTATGATTTTGCGAATATGAAGCATTGAACTAACGTGTTCTATTTGGTTACTTGGGAACATTGGTACGTTTTGGGTGTCTATTGAAATTGTAATTTGGATTTGGATGTTACAGATACTTGATGGGTTTTACACATGGATTAATATTATTGGACTTGATCATAATTGGACAATGGATGTTTATTGAACATTCAAAAAATTTGACTTATTGGACTTGGAAACGTATACAATATATTGGACTCATTATGAATTTAATATATTTGATTCGCAATGAATACAATAAAGAAAAATTGTCTAATAATCAATGAATACGCGTTATTGGTTTTCTATTAAATTGCCAGGAAATATTACTTTTAACAAATTTATTTTAAAGTCACGACGACTTGGTAATGTTGTATGATTGGACGCGTCATGCCGAAATTCATCCAACATGCTAAACTTATACTTTTATTTTTAAATCTCTTTTATTGTGATGAAACCCGACTAAAATCGAAAGTATGGTTTTACTTAATTGTAAAATCCTCGTTTAATGAAATATACATTGGTGTTTCTAGGAACAGAATTTAGTTCTTCTAAAGATATTTGGGATTATTGGGTAAATGCCGAAACTACTAATTGACTTCTTTGGACATAATTCTTGGTTGTAACTTTCTTGAAGTAAGTATGTGTCGCTACTGTCACGACACTTTTCTTGTCATTGTTTTCTTTTCTACGTAAGTCTTGGTCAATAATTCTTGACTATTCCTTATAATGTATTGGGAGAGACATTATGCTTTGGCGTGAGTTTCACTTGGTGCGAGTCGCACTTGAGAACTATAATATTCTTTTGGCGTGAGTTTATGTCGAGTCTTTGATTTCTTACCACCACACGAAATGTTAAAACTAAACTCTTGAGATATTGATAATGGATTTTTGAAATCTTTGATATGAGTGATCCACGAAAACTAAGACACGATGTCTTTCGGATATTATTTTATTTTAAGTGACGTATACTAAGGTACGAGGTATACTAGTAGGTTGTGCCAAGGACGTACCATTGTTCCTGTAATTCTTAAGATTGCTATTCATTGCTTGTTGATTCTTATTGTGATTGCCACTCTATGCCAGTTGTGACTCTTGCTTAGCTTCCGACCGAGGTTAGTTTCATAGCCCCACTTTTATTCATACTTTGCTTTATTAAATCTTGGGGTGAGAAAACTTGCAAATGTTTTGATTCGGCCGATTATGAAATTGTGTTTTGTTGCGCTTATTACGTAGTCAAGGCTAAGGGTTTAGCCTCTCTTTAACTTGCCACTATTAGGTCATTAGTTATGTTATAGATAGATCTATCGTGGTTGACTGCTCGTCTGGACTTGTTTGCCCAATTTTCCAGGGTGGCACCTAGATTTGCGGTTGCAATAATTTGGCATGACGTATAACATCTTGGTTTATGTATGTAAGAGTGTGATGGTTGCTTATATGTTATGGCTTAGTTTGCGTAATAAGTGGATTTACTGTTTGGTCCAAATGCTTCGTTATTTAATTAAACCTATGAACTCACTAGCTTTTTGCTGACTTTTTAGCATGTTTTTCTCAGGTAATTGGTAAGTATTGTGTCACACCCCCAATTTACCTTGTTTTGCAGCGGAATGGAATTCCTGGGGATAGACTGTCATAGCACCACAATCACAGTTATATTGAACGACCTAAAGTGTCGTTTGGAAAATACATCGCTTGATTTAATAAAAACATACAGAGTTACAAAGATAGGTCCCAAATGAAAGTTACTATGCACGGAAAATAAGTTTAGTACAAGTCAAACGATGTTTTTAAAGTTCATAAAACCCAAGTGAGACGCGTCGTCACCGCGACTCTATGATGTATCCACATGCATGCCATGAAGTGAATGTCTTAGTTACCTGAAAATACATTGCTAAAACGGTCAACAATAATGTTGGTGAGAAATCATAGGTTTGGTAAATGTTTTATACGACTACGCAAGTATAGATCAGGTATGACAATCATGTCACATAAAAATGTTACAGGTATGACAATCATGTCACATAAAAATGTTACAATTGCTATAAGTCCATGACACCGAAACTAGACTGTTCATAATGTATGCCCCAACAGAGTGTTTGCCAGACAACTCAATAATGTTATTAAATGAAATGCATCCGTATGACTAGTTGGGATTCACCAACCCGGATGGAGGCGTCACCCTCGATAGATCTATCCACTCACCTCGCTTCTAAGATTAACGGTTCATGTTCAGGTAATGGGGACTTTCAATTGGCATGTGGTAACTTAAGCAATGTAAATGAATTTAACATACTTGGTATCGTAATAAAAATGTTGTGCAATGTATTCTCCCCCGTAGGTTTGAAATAAGTAAAAACTTGAATAAATCGGGGCTATGAAAACTCACCTGTTGCAATGATAATGATGATGTAATGGCAAAAGTGGATACACTGAAATGTAGTGTGAATCTCGAAACTGACCTATTATGAATGATATGATACGTAATGAGTATGATGTAATGTTATGCATGCATTTCGTATGTTATTTATACCATTTGTGAGTTTTGAAAATAATACTCTTCGTCGAAAAATACTCTTTTGACGTCTTGACCATTCTTAAATTACTTTACAAGTATTTACGTCAAAATGTCATCCTACAATAGTTTTTTAATGATTTATTGTGAAATTTTAACTTTTCGTCGTAAAATAATGTCGTTGGAAATTTCATGAAAGTGACAAAAATGGCTTTGAAAATCTAGTCGTAAAATAGTGTACGTCGAGCGTTAGGAAACGAACTCAACGGTTTTGGGAAGCTCGTATGATAATCTCAAAGTTTTGTCATTTAAGTTTTCGTCATAGAGGTCTCGAACATAAAGATAATAGAGGTTAAATATGATGATTTTGTCCAAATGTTGTTTAAAAGTGAGTTTCGGCAAAGTTTAAGCAACCGTAAATAATTCATTATAACTCCGCTATACAAACGGTTGGTCATTTTGAAAAATATGCTTGGTGATCTTGATTTTATTAGAAGACATTTCGTTACAAAAAGTTCTACGTCATCGATTAAAAATAGCCTTCAATATGGTCGTTTTGTTTACCATAACATTTGTCTCGTAAAAATAATATAGTTTTTCTAAAATATAGTTACGGCAATTTTATGAAAACGTGTATATCTTAGTCGTTTCAAATCCGTTTTCTACGTATTATACGTCCTTAGCTTCGTATCAAAGTATACTCATATATTTTTGATAAGTCGAAATAATTTATAAAGCTTAAGACTCGTTTTTGACTCGTACAAAATAAAAATAGGTTGCTGAAATTTCAGAAAATGTATATTTCGTCGTCAAACTTGAAAAATTCATAACTTCTTCGTTATAACTCCGTTTTAATCCGTTCAAGCGGCCACGGATTCGTTTTAAAGTATATTTTCTAAATATCTAGGCCAAAAACTCATGTCTACTGTCGGATTTTCCAGAAAAACAAAATAAGATCAGACCACTTTTATTACTTGTCGAAAATAGTTTTTCTCGTACTAAACCTATTCCAATCTCTTCAAAACAACTCCAAAGCTATTCTAATCCTACCATACACCTTCTTAGGGTGTCATGGGTTCCTAGACATCATCAAGACCAATATATAACAAGGGAATAATTATAGGATGACTTTTATATATCAAACTCTTAAAATCAATGTAAAAATGGTATAACTAACAATAAGTCTTGCATGTTTGCTCAAAAATGAAGAAATAAATATGAAATGAAAATGAAAGATGTAAAATGAAAGTGATATGCTTACAAGCTACTATGATGAGGTGATTAGAACAAGGATTAACCTAAACACCCTAGGTTTTTATTTCAAAACCTTTAATAAGAGTGTAATCTAGATTGTTTTAACTTGAGCTTGGAAAAAATTTTGTGATCCCTTCTTCTTCTATATGTGACCGGTTTTAGAGAGATGAAACAAGAGGAGAGAAAATTTTGATAGTGTGTGAATTATTGGATGTGTGTGTAAGTAAATGATAGTTGAGTATACATATAGATGTGTAAGAAAAATATTACCAAACCAAGACTTATCCCCCCCTTTGGCCGGATTTTAGGGGGGATGTTTTCCCAAATATCTTCTTTTTTTATAAAATGCATTATGTAAAACTTGTGTAAGTAAATTGTAAGATCAAAAATGTAGTTAAGGTAAATAGGTTGTAACTTGTATATAGTTGTGAATTTAGAGTAACATGAACAAAAAAATAAGTTTTAATGGATCAAGTAAAGTATAATGAGATCATAAAAATTGTAAAAATACATTTCTTGTAAAATTTGAGTGATATAATAATTATCGTGTAGTTTTTAAGAAAAGTGTCGTAATAATATAAATTTAACGATTTATATACAAAATAAATTTAAAACACTAGGTAAACTCAAAATATAGTTTTTATAAACTAAATGTAAGTATAAAATATATCGGGATCATTTTTGAAAGTATCTGATTAAATGTTCAAAATAATAACTCACGCGATAACGTTTATTTAATATAAAATTTACGCGTTTAATGTGAAATGCAAAATCATGAATGAACTAACATGATGCAAATGATGCTAATGAAATGTAGACTAAACTTAGTCCATATGAAATGTTCGTGATGATATGATCATGAATTCGCCGCTAAACCATTAAGGTTACGCGAATTTGGAACACGTAAACCTAGTTTACGATAAATGTTGAAATTGTGGAGCATGAATTGTTTTGAGAGATGACCTGAAAGTACGAGTTGTCACATTCGCCCATCCAAAAAGGAATTCAGTCCCTGAATTCAGTCCATGTTAGGTCCTACGGTGTTATCAGTGAAAGGTGAGGATATTTGAGTCGCATCGGTTCGTCCAAATGTTTTTCTGAATTGCACTACGTCTTTCCCAGGCAAGATTCTGCACATAAATTCTGTCGCCAACTCGAAATCCTAATGGTTTGCGGCTTATGGGACATATTTCCAAAATTTGCATCGTATAACAATGTAGCTTATCTAGCTATATGTTGTTACTTGTAACTGATTCTTGATTTGTATGACTTCCTTGTTTGTTTCATGAATGAGTTATGGACTAATGAATTGGACTTTCCTGATTTTTAACCAGTGAATAAGTGATTGATACCTCAACCTTACAGTGCCTCAAATGGTATAGTTAATATGTTCATGAGCTAACTATTGTTGTAAAGAAATTTGTCGATGGAGAATGATGTGCCTAACCATTTCTAGAAAGTCACACTGGCTTGAGCATATTATCTAATGTGGGAATTGCTCTCTCGCTCTAACCATTGAGCTGAGAATAGTAGGCGGTAATCATGTCCTAGTGGGTTCCATGGAAATCCTGAAATGACTGTCAGCAGTCTAAGGTGAATCGAATAGCTTATAATAGGTACAACTGGAATTGATACCACGTGTCTCGTGTTAGATTTCAAAATGTTAAATCTGTCGGAAAGGACCTAATTGAAAAGAATAGATTATCGGTAACAGTTGTGATTCCTCGCGTTTCTAGTCCTAGCGAATGTCATGACCTGAGTCTTCCTTGCCTACGGTGCTTAGTCTCCATGACTAAAATGTCTATGGTTTGATTATCGAAGTGTTTCCATGCTCCATGTTGTAAAGTCACAAACCTTAAATATTTAAGTGAGGTGGTGTAGTGGTTGATTTTCAAGATTTGTTCCGATATTGTGTGCTTCCAAAAATAGTTCATCACTAATATTGTTATCATGCTAGCAAGAAAATAGATATCAACTTATACTATGTCGAAGAATGTCTGTTCTAGTTTCACTTGTAGATGGGGAGTCATTGATTGTCCGACATGTTCAAACCTGTGGCATCTCTTGATATGGAAGTGAGGTTACTTGGAATTTCTAGAGAACACAATGCCTTAGGGGAAGTTTATATCGATAACCTTAATTTAACTAAATTTTCCTTTAAGGGAAACTCATTGTAGGGAAGTTCACATATTGTTGAAGCCTTGTTTAATGAAATGTTCTGTAGTCTCAATTAGGAGGATTGGTTTATTTCTATAGTGTCGCCTAGTGTATATTTGATTCGTACTAAATCTTGTGACTCGGTATAGCTGGCACTTTTGAAATGATAGGATTTGGCTTCTAGTCCAAAGGTGTTGGTTCAGATTATCTCGTGATGTCTTAATCTTTATGTTGAGTTTGAATCATCCTAATACCTAGTTCTAGTCCTTGTGGGAAATCTTGAAACCCTTTCATTGTTTTCCTGCATCGAGGAATTTTCCTCGTAGATGGTATAGGAAGTCCTTTCCTAGAAAGGTCACTAGTAAAAAAAAATTTCAACTTATCGGTTGAGTGAGTGACGAATGACGTAGGTATCTATAGAGTGTTAACAAAATAAATGTTTATGAACAATTTATTTGATTTCAAAGTTTTGCTTTTGAATGAAGATTGTCTTAGGAAATTTGAAATGATACTTGTTTCTTTCATGACATAATTCTTCCTGAATTATACATAGGTGATCAGGCCATGTATAATCAAGGACAAATGATGTGATGCTTGTTTTTGTTGAAATGGTATTATGTTCCTCCGAAGTTTTAGATGGTATTCAACGTTTTGTTTTGTAAGATAATGGCTCAATGATTTTTCAGAGTAACATGAAAATCGTTTCGCATGAGGATATTAAATCGTTGATAAAATGACTGAAAACCAATTGATAAGTTGGTAATAAAACAACTTGCTTTAAAACTTTATGAAACAACGTTTCTAAGATGATGATAAAATAGCTCGAAATAAAATCAAGTGAAATAATTTCATATAATAGTAGCAGAATAACTTGGAATAAAATTTGTTGAATGGCTTTGCAGGATACCTGGGAGAACCTCATCGAGTAGTAATAGTCTTCTAATTGGTCAAGGATTAAAGTTGATCTATCCCCTAGTAAGATAGTGAGGTATCATCGCGAAATGATTGAAAATTTTGCAATTGGAATAAGGAATGAAATGAACAAAGGTTGTGATTATCGTGGAAATAATAAGTGATAAAGATTACATTAGCTAGAAAGGTACTTATTATTTATTCCTGTCGACGGTCTAATCGTGTTTCAAGTGCAGGAGCAGTAGGCGGTCTAGCGACAATAGCCCTAGAACTCTCACAGTCCTCAAACCTATGAGATGGTGTGGTGTCTATAGTCTTAGTGGTAGATGGTAATGGTGTGTTAAATCATGCATGCTTCCCAAGCTGCAAGTCAGATGTATGAGTATCGTGTATGAGATGTGATGGTACAGATGGTGCTCAAAATGATAATGATAAAAATGATAATAATGATGATAATGGAAATCCTTGTGGTGAGTTAAGAAAATAAGTTCATTAGGACTAAGCCTATAAGTTCTACCAAATGGTATGATCTGTCCCAACTGAATGATAAAAATTTTCATGATCCTACAGTGAATCAATAGTGATCATGATGGTGTAGTTGCAACTTCGTCCTCCTAAAAGGTCTCAGTGTCATCATCTGATGTTATCGGTGTTGAGTCAACTGATGTTAAAATTGTGATAGGGAATGACAAGGCATTCTCCATGTCAAAGTGATGTGAGTATAATGGGATGGGTATTTGAAGGCATCTATGTGACAATCGATTTCAAAATGAAAGTAAATAACTCGTAGAATGTGCGTATAAAACCGCATGTATAGTGACTATGTATTTATGATGAAATGATGAGATGCTATGATGATGTAGTTATAGTCTAGGGTCAATGATGCAACCTAGTTCTCTATAACCGAAGCTCTGATGCCAATCTGTCACACCCCCAATTTACCTTGTTTTGCAGCGGAATGGAATTCCTGGGGATAGGCTGTCATAGCACCACAATCACAGTTATATTGAACGACCTAAAGTGTCGTTTGGAAAATACATCGCTTGATTTAATAAAAACATACAGAGTTACAAAGATAGGTCCCAAATGAAAGTTACTATGCACGGAAAATAAGTTTAGTACAAGTCAAACGATGTTTTTAAAGTTCATAAAACCCAAGTGAGACGCGTCGTCACCGCGACTCTATGATGTATCCACATGCATGCCATGAAGTGAATGTCTTAGTTACCTGAAAATACATTGCTAAAACGGTCAACAATAATGTTGGTGAGAAATCATAGGTTTGGTAAATGTTTTATACGACTACGCAAGTATAGATCAGGTATGACAATCATGTCACATAAAAATGTTACAGGTATGACAATCATGTCACATAAAAATGTTACAATTGCTATAAGTCCATGACACCGAAACTAGACTGTTCATAATGTATGCCCCAACGAGTGTTTGCGGACAACTCAATAATGTTATTAAATGAAATGCATCCGTATGACTAGTTGGGATTCACCAACCCGGATGGAGGCGTCACCCTCGATAGATCTATCCACTCACCTCGCTTCTAAGATTAACGGTTCATGTTCAGGTAATGGGGACTTTCAATTGGCATGTGGTAACTTAAGCAATGTAAATGAATTTAACATACTTGGTATCGTAATAAAAATGTTGTGCAATGTATTCTCCCCCGTAGGTTTGAAATAAGTAAAAACTTGAATAAATCGGGGCTATGAAAACTCACCTGTTGCAATGATAATGATGATGTAATGGCAAAAGTGGATACACTGAAATGTAGTGTGAATCTCGAAACTGACCTATTATGAATGATATGATACGTAATGAGTATGATGTAATGTTATGCATGCATTTCGTATGTTATTTATACCATTTGTGAGTTTTGAAAATAATACTTCTCGTCGAAAAATACTCTTTTGACGTCTTGACCATTCTTAAATTACTTTACAAGTATTTACGTCAAAATGTCATCCTACAATAGTTTTTTAATGATTTATTGTGAAATTTTAACTTTTCGTCGTAAAATAATGTCGTTGGAAATTTCATGAAAGTGACAAAAATGGCTTTGAAAAGCTAGTCGTAAAATAGTGTACGTCGAACGTTAGGAAACGAACTCAACGGTTTTGGAAAGCTTGTATCAAAATCTCGAAGTTTTGTCATTTAAGTTTTCGTCATAGAGGTCTCGAACATAAAGATAATAGAGGTTAAATATGATGATTTTGTCCAAATGTTGTTTAAAAGTGAGTTTCGGCAAAGTTTAAGCAACCGTAAATAATTCATTATAACTCCGCTATACAAACGGTTGGTCATTTTGGAAAATATGCTTGGTGATCTTGATTTTATTAGAAGACATTTCGTTACAAAAAGTTCTACGTCATCGATTAAAAATAGCCTTCAATATGGTCGTTTTGTTTACCATAACACTTGTCTCGTAAAAATAATATAGTTTTTCTAAAATATAGTTACGGCAATTTTATGAAAACGTGTATATCTTAGTCGTTTCAAATCCGTTTTCTACGTATTATACGTCCTTAGCTTCGTATCAAAGTATACTCATATATTTTTGATAAGTCGAAATAATTTATAAAGCTTAAGACTCGTTTTTGACTCGTACAAAATAAAAATAGGTTGCTGAAATTTCAGAAAATGTATATTTCGTCGTCAAACTTGAAAAATTCATAACTTCTTCGTTATAACTCCGTTTTAATCCGTTCAAGCGGCCACGGATTCGTTTTAAAGTATATTTTCTAAATATCTAGGCCAAAAACTCATGTCTACTGTCGGATTTTCCAGAAAAACAAAATAAGATCAGACCACTTTTATTACTTGTCAAAAATAGTTTTTCTCGTACTAAACCTATTCCAATCTCTTCAAAACAACTCCAAAGCTATTCTAATCCTACCATACACCTTCTTAGGGTGTCATGGGTTCCTAGACATCATCAAGACCAATATATAACAAGGGAATAATTATAGGATGACTTTTATATATCAAACTCTTAAAATCAATGTAAAAATGGTATAACTAACAATAAGTCTTGCATGTTTGCTCAAAAATGAAGAAATAAATATGAAATGAAAATGAAAGATGTAAAATGAAAGTGATATGCTTACAAGCTACTATGATGAGGTGATTAGAACAAGGATTAACCTAAACACCCTAGGTTTTTATTTCAAAACCTTTAATAAGAGTGTAATCTAGATTGTTTTAACTTGAGCTTGGAAAAATTTTTGTGATCCCTTCTTCTTCTATATGTGACCGGTTTTAGAGAGATGAAACAAGAGGAGAGAAAATTTTGATAGTGTGTGAATTATTGGATGTGTGTGTAAGTAAATGATAGTTGAGTATACATATAGATGTGTAAGAAAAATATTACCAAACCAAGACTTATCCCCCCCTTTGGCCGGATTTTAGGGGGGATGTTTTCCCAAATATCTTCTTTTTTTATAAAATGTATTATGTAAAACTTGTGTAAGTAAATTGTAAGATCAAAAATGTAGTTAAGGTAAATAGGTTGTAACTTGTATATAGTTGTGAATTTAGAGTAACATGAACAAAAAAATAAGTTTTAATGGATCAAGTAAAGTATAATGAGATCATAAAAATTGTAAAAATACATTTCTTGTAAAATTTGAGTGATATAATAATTATCGTGTAGTTTTTAAGAAAAGTGTCGTAATAATATAAATTTAACGATTTATATACAAAATAAATTTAAAACACTAGGTAAACTCAAAATATAGTTTTTATAAACTAAATGTAAGTATAAAAATATATCGGGATCATTTTTGAAAGTATCTGATTAAATGTTCAAAATAATAACTCACACGATAACGTTTATTTAATATAAAATTCTGCGTTTAATGTGAAATGCAAAATCATGAATGAACTAACATGATGCAAATGATGCTAATGAAATGTAGACTAAACTTAGTCCATATGAAATGTTCGTGATGATATGATCATGAATTCGCCGCTAAACCATTAAGGTTACGCGAATTTGGAACACGTAAACCTAGTTTACGATAAATGTTGAAATTGTGGAGCATTAATTGTTTTGAGAGATGACCTGAAAGTACGAGTTGTCACATATTGTTTTGGTAGCTAAATTGGGAGGCGCTTGGCAGTGATGGCATGGCATGGTCATAGACGACTCTGATATTTGTATTTGGGGACCACTTATTTATTATGGGCCTTGATAAGGTTTTAAAATGTACCTTTTTAAGGGGTCGTTTAAGCTCTTATTTGATCACTTTTGTATCCGTTATTACTTAATATCGTTCCTTTTCACTTTTTAGGTCTCTTGAAGGCAAATTGCTGTAATGGCATTTATTTGGACGAAAAGGCACGAATATACGAAGAAAATGGCCAAAGTCAAGAATCGAGACACTCAAGCTGCTGAAATACAAGGGGACGGCGTCAGGTGTTATCCGTGACGCCGTCGCATCACTTTTGTGACGGCTCAGTAGCCAAATTGCTTATTTAAAAGTGACGGTGTCAGCTTTAAAGAGTAAGTCGTCGCAACTTAGACGGCCTAGATTTGATCTAGGCGGTCCGAGACTCAAGAGACGGCGTCACAAGCATAAGGTGGCGTCGTCGCAAGATTAACGTGGCAAGACGAAACCTAATGACGGCCGACCCGACGGCGTCACAATTCATAAGGTGACGCCGTCGCGATTGTAGTCTTATATATAGAATCCGAATTTTTTAGTTTTCAGTGTGTAGTCTTTTGGAGTAAAAACCTAAACCGAACCAAGGTTGTCTTGTACAGTATTTTAGGGTTCCAAACCTTATCTTACACCAAGATAAGTGTTTTACTTCATTAATTCAATTATGTCTTCAATTACTTGTGTGTATGCTTGCATGTTCTCCATGTCCGGCTAATTTACTTGTGTGTTTGCTTAGGGAATATGAAACTTAATTATTGAATATTGATTGGTTGTCTCTTATCTTAATTGTTAATGATCTAGTAATGCGATAGGTCATTCGTTGTGTAGTTAATGCTTGATTAATCTTTGTGAACCTTAGACTATAACGCCTAGAGTAGTTGTAGGCTAAACCATCCAAAGAGTACCTTAGAGTTAGAGTCTATAATTCCTAGAGATTTTGTAGACGACACCCTTTGGTAGTTTCAAAGAGTTAGGGACAAACGCATACCCTACGACTTTAGACACACAAGGCGATTAAGAATAAGGACGTGACAATTCAACCATCAATAGGAGATAATTAAGGAGTAATAAAACCTAATTAGACACATCTTTAAACCATCATACGAGCACACAATAATTAGACATAGACTACATACACCATTAGATTAGATAAGTAGACAAGTAGAGTAATCGGTAGAAATACCAACCCCCAAATCCAAACCCCGAGATTCGTACCTTTCCTTTTCTTAAAAACATAAAAAGATAAAAAAATAATCTTCCTCGACCCCAACCTTAGCGTAGTAACTCCTCACTAGCATTCCTATTCCCCTAGAGAACGATATCAATACCCGTGGCTTACCCTATGATAACGCTACACGCGTCGTTCGGGGTCAAAGGAACTTCCTTTTCTTCGAGCAAGTTTTTCAACACCCTAGGCAGTGAACCTAATCGTTGTAGTGTAGTATTAGGGTAAGCCACGGGTATTGATATCGTTCTCTAGGGGAATAGGAATGCTAGTGAGAAGTTACTATGCTAAGGTTGGGGTTGAGGAAGATTATTTTTTATCTTTTTTATGTTTTTTTTAGAAAATAGAAAGGTACGAATCTCGGGTTTTAGATTTGGGGGTTGGTATTTCTACCGATTACTCTACTTATCTAATTATCTAATCTAGGTGTATGTAGTCTATGTCTAATTATTATGTGCTCGTATGATAGTTTAAAGATGTGTTTACGTAGGTTTTATTACTCCTTAATTATCTCCTATTGATGGTTGAATTGTCTTGTCCTTATTCTTAATCGGCGTTGTGTCTAAAAGTCGTAGGGTATGCGTTTATCCCTAACTCTTTGAACTTACCAAAGGGTCTCGTCTACAAAGCCCTCTAGGGATTATAAACTCTAACTCTAAGGCAATCTTTGTGTGGTTTATCCTACAACTACTCTAAGTGCTATAGTCTAAGGTTCACAAAAATTAATCAAGCATTAATTACATAACGAATGACCTATCGCAGTACTAGATCATTAAACAATTAAGATAAGAGACAACCAATCAATATTAAATAATTAAGTTTCATATTCCCTAAGCAAACACACAAGTAAATTAGCCGGACATGGAGAACATGCAAGCATACACACAAATAATTGAAGACATAATTGAATTAATGAAGTAAAACACTTATCTTGATGTAAGATAGGGTTTGGAACCCTAAAATACTGTACAAGACAGCCTTAGTTCGGTTTAGGTTTTTACTCCAAAAGGCTACACACAAATACTGAAAAATTCGGATTCTATAAATAAGATTACATATGCGACGGCATCACCTTATGAATTGTGACGCTGTCAGATCGCCGTCATTAGGGTTTCGTCTTGGCCACGTTAGACTTGCGACGGCGTCACCGTGCTTTGTGACGCCGTCCTCTTCACTTATGGCGCCGTCGGATCAAATCTAGGTCGCGAGTTGCGACGGCCTACTTTTTTAAAGCGACACCGTCACTTGAAAATAAGAAATTTGGCTTATGTGTCGTCACAAAATGCTCCGACGGCGTCGCAGTTAAGCGATGAGCGTCACCTTGTGTTTTAGCGGCGAGTGTCTCGATTCTTGACTTTGGCCATTTTCTTCATATATCGGCCTTTTAGTCCAAATAAGTGCCATTACAGCAATTTGCCTTCAAAAGACCTAAAAAGTGAAAAGGAATGATATTAAGTAATAACGGATACAAAAGTGATCAAATAATTTTAAAACCTTATCAAATATCCCTACACTTGGCATTTGCTTGTACTCAAGCAAATGTGCTTTTAGCTAATTAATTTATTAGTTAGGGGTCATGAAGCATTAATTTAAAACAGTCCACAACACATATAAGCCCCGCAAAAGTCATAACAAGCACGGAAATTACATACTAGCACCTCACATGGGGTGTTTGGATACTCACATCTCTCTCAGGTGTATATGAAATATATTAAAGTGGAAATGGAAGATAAACACTCATTAACCGGTCCTAGTACATAGATTACTATAGGCTTGAGAATAGATCAAACCCCCATCGCTTTGGCGTAAGCACCTAGGAAAGACTATCAAAGAGGTCTTTAAAGGGTTGTAATGTTAGGCTTACGGTAGGGAAATAAAGGGTTTGGTGGGATAGGCTATTTAGTGGTGGCAAGTCAAAAATCTTATTGTTACAAGCATACGAAGAATGGCGTTGCTAAGCCAAGACTCGATACTCTAAACTCTAGACAACTGAAACAAACAAACATAAATTTAAAGGATAGATGTAGGATGGTAGCCCGTTTTTTTTTTTTTTTTTTTTTTACACTCTATTTTTTTTCTTTTTCTCTTTTTCTCTTTTTCTATTTTTTTTATTTTTATTTTTATTTTATTTTTTATTTTTTTTCATACACTTTTACTTTACCATCCTCTACGGTAACATCAAAATGATAGGGATTTATAGGCACATCCCTACACTTGAGTTTTTATTACTCTAACACTAATTTGACCCGAATTGAAAAGATCAAAAACACTTAGGGTACGTTATTACGCAAATAAGGGAATTTAACATTCCCTTCCATTCATTCATAAACTTTAACTTTTTCCCATGAGTTCCAATCGTCCCAAAACTGTGTACAAAGGATAAGACTCGACTTAGCAACTCATGCAAGCAACTAGATAATTGAACCAAGGGTTTGGGGTGATAACAATAATGCACTAAAATTGAGTGCATACAAGGTAGGCTAAGGCGATTTGGGTGTACATTTGAGGGTGGGGTGTAAACAATGCTCTTCATTGATATTCCGGAAAAACCGAAACATCACGAGAACCGCGAAAAGGATAGGCTCTGAGGGGTTAACTAGGGGTATCGTGTACTAAAAGTGAGTACAACGCAAAGGTGTGAGAGAATTACTCAACCGATGTGGAAGAAATAATTATATTACGGGTATCAAACAAGGGTTATCCTAATGCCTCTTATCATTTAGTTATTCCTAACTACACAAGTGTAGTCTTACTAGCGATCTCGGAATGCATCACAAAACAAGTTCTAGAATCTAATATACTACCGGTTCACACTCTAAGCATTAAAGATGAATGCTTTAATTCCTACTAATCTAAGGGCGATCCTCATATTTTGGGTGGAATTTAGGTGGTAAAGGGTTTTTGTGCTAGTCATGTAACTTCCTATCCGTGAGACGCTTTTGTTAAGACTAATGGCCCACTCCTATATGTCATGAAAATTTTTAAATTGGGTGCCAAAATTACCCTAACCGACATTTTCTCATGGTTTATTACACAAATACAATTGGACAAAGCAAATAGTCAAGGATAAGCATAGTTTCAAAGTTTCCGTTTTATTTTCCCTCCCTACACTTAAACTGAACATTGTCCCCAATGTTCCCCGAAAGTATCAAAGTTATGATAATGGAAGGTAATTAAAAGCGAAAGAAACTAATACTCCCTGATTAGCTCGGTAGGATCCGTGTGTGAAGTAGTGGTTAAATCCTTTCCAAGAAGAATGTATGCGTGAAGAGCTCCTTCCAATCTTATGTAACTTCTTCTTGATAAATTAAACCTGCACACTTGAAGAAAACAAACGAAACCTTCGCGTAAAATCAGCGGTAATAATATATATAAGACTCTACTAAACTAGGATATAATGCATGTGGAATGGATGTTTCTGAAATTTCGGAAAATTAAGACTGGAAAATTCCAAAAATTTATAAGTAACTCGAGAAAATGAGAAAAAATGTCTGTTGTTTTACTCCTTCTTGGCGTCCGTTCAGGGTTATCTGACAAAAGCGGTGCGATTTTCTGGAAAAAATTCTGGAAAATTTACATCTTTAGAATATGGAAAAATTTCTACAAAACATCCATTATGACTCGATACAAGCATTTGACTCGAACAAACACACATATATATCTTTTAATGAATTGCTATTCTCATGTTTAGGTTTCTTTTGAAAACGTGTGTAATCCTCCCTACACTTATCCTTTATGTAAAATACCTTTATATGCAATTAAGACAAGGTTAAAAACAAAATAAAGCATTTTTACAAATTTAAACATGAGAATAAACAATCAATAAAAGATATATGACACTAACAAGCAAACAATTAAGCATGGGTTGCCTCCCACGAAGCGCTTTTCTTTATTTAATATTCTTGTAGCTAGACTTCGTGGTCGTGCTCTACGTGCGATATAAGTAAGCCTATCCTTAACAATGTCATAAGGATCAAACTTATCATTTAAGTTCCTAGTAGTACGTTCGGTTAGATATGCCTTTTCAAACTTCTCTCCATCGGGATCATAGATTGTTATCCTAATGTGCCACTCTCCATTACCATCACGAGGTGGTCTATTCCAATCCCACTTATGTTTAGGCTTTTCAATTTTCCACCTATTCATGACAAGGTTGATGGGCAAACTTCCTAGGAACTCGGTCATCTTCCTAAATACTAAGGCGTCCTCGAACGGGTTCACTTCCATGTCCCTAGCCATCTCTTTTTCATGGAAAGTTGCTTTACTAGCAAAGGCTTCATCTAAGTAGAAAGGTCGTTGGGGACCTATGAGGTTCTTATCTATCCAGGGTCCATATCTAGAGGGCGTCCTATCCAACCTAATCTCATGTGGGATTTCCTCTTCTTTGTAGTATGTATGCTTTTTGACATCGTAGATTGACCTAGCACTCCCCTCTCCTACCACTATCTTAGACATCTTACAATCGATGATAGCACTAGCGGTAGCTAAGAATCCTCTTCCTACTAGTAATGGGCATGTCGGGTCCTTATTCATGTCTAGCACATGAAAGTCGGCCAAAAGAGTCAACTCTCCTACGTGTACTACCATGTCTTTTATTATCCCTACCGGATAGGCTACACTACCGTCCGCTAAACCTAAGATGGTTTCCGTTGGTTCTATCTTACCTAAGTTAAGGCTTCTATGGAGGGACAACAGAACAAGATTAATGCATGATCCTAAGTCGGCTAGAGCATCGAGAGGTTTGGAAGTTCCAAGCCTACACGGAAGAGTAAATAGCCCGGGATCGTCTAACTTCTTAGGTAGATTATTTCGCACAAAAACGGACCCATGTTTTCCAAGTTTAAGTTCTAACTCATATTTTTCTTTTAAAGCATTATAATAAGGTGCATGAGCTAAGACTTCAAGAACCGGTTTTTCTTGATGGAGTTCCTTGTACTCCTCCTCTAGATTAGGTTTGGGTTCTTGGTTGACGGGTTTCTCAAGAGTAGGTTCTTCCAATGGTGCAGGGACTTGGTACCTCATTTTGGATGGCTTGGAACCCTTTTTGATAGCATTTACCGAGTGAACCGTTGGGTGTGAGGGGCATGGACGTGCACTCTCCCATGGTGAACAAGAATATGAAGTTGACGAAATCGAATTCACTTTTGGGTTCTTTATAGTATCACTTGGGAGTGCTCCAATTTCCCATTCATTAAAGGCTTTTAAGAGGGCATCAAGCTTATTTGTCATCTCGCTTTGCCTTCGCTTAAAATCGGCTTCAAGCTTAGTCAATCGAGTCTCTTGAGATGACATGAATCTAGATGCAATTGCCTCAAGATTAGTGGGGTTTCCGGTGTTTGGAGAATTGAACCTATTAGGTGGACTAGATGAGCTTTGGGGTGTGCTTGAGTTTTGGTTCCACTTAAGGTTAGGGTGATTTCTCCATGAGGGGTTGTAAGCGTTTCCTAAGTTGTTTTGTTCAGGCTTGAAAGTGTACCACTTCTCTCCCGCTCCGTTGGTACGCATGGAGGCTTAGTCCAAAAGCTTGTTCGGGAGTCTTGTGCAATCACCAGTGTCATGGGGACCACTACATAACTCACAAGGAAGAGTGATTTTATTCACTTGATGTGAAGACTTAGGATTTTCGTAGGAACTCATTAGGAATTTAACTTGATCTTCAAGCTCGAGCATCCTATGGTCGGAAGATTGTGAGTCAATGGGAGGCAAGGAGATTGCCTTAACGGGTTTGGGCAACTCACGGGGGTCATTCCAACTTTCGTTGTCATAGAGGGCAAGGTCCTCTATTATGCCCCATGATTCTTCCACGGTGAGATCACTAAGTTTTCCACCGGCCGCTTGGTCAATGGATCGCTTTGTGGGGAAGTTGACATGATCATAAAAGATTTGGACTTGGAGCCAAAGATCAACGCGTGATGAGGGACTTTATGGAGTAAGTCCTTGAATCGAGTCCATGCTTCATAGAGAGATTCACCTTGGCGTTGTTGGAACATCAAGATGTCATTCCTAAGCTTAGTGGTTCTCCCTGGTGGGAAAAATTGAGCAAAGAAGCCGGTGAGATCATCCCAACTTGAGATGGAGGGCGGGAAGTCGCTCAAGCCAATTACTAGCTTGGTCCCGTAGAGAGAATTGGAAGAGACGCAGCGCGTGGTCTCAGTAGTAGCATCAAGGTCGATGGAATCGACAATTTTAAGGAAATCCCTTAGATGCTGATTTGGATCTTCGGAACGAAGTCCATGGAATGCACATCTGTTTTGCACCAACCGGATGGTGTCGGATCGCAGGGCCGTAGTTTGGGCTTGGTCGGGAAGCTCAATGGTGTTCCTATAGCCTAGGTGGCTTGGTCTCGAGTATTTACAAGTGACGGTGTCAGGCTTTAACGCTCTGTTCTCGAGTTTTCTTTTGTGGGAATAGAAATGATAGGTAAAGAAAGGTAAAGAAAAGTGGAAAAGAAAGTGGCATTTATAGTTCATGTTCTCGGTTGAAGAAAATGAGCGGAAATGGAAGAAAATAAACAAAGTAGTATTATCGAGAGTTGGAAGGAAAAGTAAAATTATAGTTATGCCTTTTTAAACATAGAAATACATCTATAACAAAATATATATAAAATAATGAAGGTTATATAACTTAGTTTATAACAAATAGTTTATGTGCAAATTTGTTTCCTTCAAATCCATATTTGGTCGAAAATTTGGTAGGAAAAAACTCTTAATTTTCTATCAAATCCTTCCACTTTCCTTTCCTTTTCTTTGAGAAAACTCGAGAACACACCAATTTTTCTATTTTCTTTCATTTTCTTTCCTTTCCTTCCAAATATAAACTTCGAGGAACGAGAGTGTAAAAGAGTAGGTCGTCGACTCAGCGGCTAGATTTGATCGGGCGTCGAGACTCGAGGAGTCGGCGTCAGCATAAGGTGGACGTCGTCGCAAGACTAACGTGGCAAGACGAAACCTAATGACGGCCGACGGCGTCTGGTTCATAAGGTGGACGCCGAATGCGATTGTAATCTTATATATATAATCTGGCGAATTTTTAGTTTTCGATTATTGTAGTCTTTTGGAGTAAAACCTAAAAGCCCGAACCAAGGTTGTCTTATGCAGTATTTTAGGGTTCCAAAACCTATCTTACACCAAGATAAGTGTTTTACTTCATTAATTCAATTATGTCTTTAATTACTTGTGTGTATTCTTGCATGTTCTCCATCAAATTTAATTTACTTGTATGTTTGCTTAGGAATATGAAACTTAATTATTGAATATTGATTGGTTGTCTCTTATCTTAATTGTTAATGATCTAAATCGCGATAGGTCAGTCGTTGTGTAGTTAATGCTTGATTAATCTTTGTGAACCTTAGACTATAACGCCTAGAGTAGTTGTAGGCTAAACCATCCAACGAATACCTTAGAGTTAGAGTCTATAATTCCTAGAGATTTTGTAGACGAGGCCCTTTGGTAGTTTCAAAGAGTTAGGGACAAACGCATACCCTACGACTTTAGACACACGCGATTAAGAATGGGCGTGACAATTCAACCATCAATAGGAGATAATTAAGGAGTAATAAAACCTAATTAAACACATCTTTAAACCATCATACGAGCACACAATAATTAGACATAGACTACATACACCATTAGATTAGATAAGTAGACAAGTAGAGTAATCGGTAGAAATACCAACCCCCCAAATCCAAACCAGATTAAGTACCTTTCCTTTTCTTAAAAACATAAAAGATAAAATAATCTTCCTCAACCCCAACCTTAGCGTAGTAACTCCTCACTAGCATTCCTATTCCCCTAGAGAATGATATCAATACCCGTGGCTTACCCTATGATAACGCTACACGCGTCGTTCGGGGTCAAAGGAACTTCCTTTTCTTCGAGCAAGTTTTTCAACACCCTAGGCAGTGAACCTAATCGTTGTAGTGTAGTATTAGGTAATCCTCGGGTATTGATATCGATTCTAGGGAATAGGAATGCTAGTGAGAAGTTACTACGCTAAGGTTGGGGTTGAGGAAGATTATTTTTTATCTTTTTTATGTTTTTTTCTAGAAAATGGAAAGGTACGAATCTCGGGGTTTGGATTTGGGGGTTGGTATTTCTACCGATTACTCTACTTATCTAATTATCTAATCTAGGTGTATGTAGTATATGTCTAATTATTGTGTGCTCGTATGATAGTTTAAAGATGTGTTTACTTAGGTTTTATTACTCCTTAATTATCTCCTATTGATGGTTGAATTGTCACGTCCTTATTCTTAATCGCGTGTGTGTCTCAAAAAGTCAAAGTAGGTACGCTATCCCTAACTCTTTGAACTTACCAAAGGGTCTCGCTACAAAGCCCTCTAGGATTATAAACTCTAAATCTAAGGCACTCTTTGTGTAGTTTAGCCTACAACTACTCTAAGTGCTATAGTCTAAGGTTCACAAAGATTAATCAAGCATTAATTACACAACGAATGACCTATCGCATTACTAGATCATTAAACAATTAAGATAAGAGACAACCAATCAATATTCAATAATTAAGTTTCATATTCCCTAAGCAAACACACACGTAAATTAGCCGGACATGGAGAACATGCAAGCATACACACAAATAATTGAAGATATAATTGAATTAATGAAGTAAAACACTTATCTTGATGTAAGATAGGGTTTGGAACCCTAAAATATTTTACAAGACAGCCTTGGCGACCTGTTCGGTTTAGGTTTTACTCCAAAAGACTACATCTTGAAAATTCGGATTTTATATATAAGATTACATATGCACGACGCCACCTTATGAATTGTGACGGCCGGTCGCCCATTAGGGTTTCGTCTTGGCCACGTTAGTCTTGCGACGACGCCAACTTGTGCTTGCAATGATGCCATCCTCTTCACTTATGACGCCGTCTCGGATCAAATCTAGGCCGCCTGAATTGCGGCGACGGCCTACTCTTTTAAAGCCCGACACCGCCTGAACTTGAAAATAAGAAATTGGCTTCTGGTCGTCACAAAATGCTCGGACCGTCGCCGGTTAAGTTGGACGTCGTCACCTTGTGTTTTAGCAGCTGAGGTGTCTCGATTCTTGACTTTGGCCATTTTTTTCAGATATCCGCCTTTTAAGTCGGCCCAAATAAGTGCCATTACAGCAATTTGCCTTCAAGAGACCTAAAAAGTGAAAAGGAACGATATTAAGTAATAACGGATACAAAAGTGATCAAATAAGGGCTTAAACGACCCCTCAAAAAGGTACATTTTAAAATCTTATCACCCTAATACTACACTACAACGATTAGGTTCACTGCCTAGGGTGTTGAAAAACTTGCTCGAAGAAAAGGAAGTTCCTTTGACCCCGAACGACGCGTGTAGCGTTATCAAGTTTTTGGCGCCGCTGCCGAGGAATAGAATAGCTAGTTAGTAGTCCACCTCGTTAAGTTTCTTTGCTTGATTCCTATCAAGTAAATTTTTCTCATATTTTTAGCTTTCTCGTAGTCTATCCTCCTTCTTCGTGACCTTTGTTCTTTCATCATGGAAGGTGATAACCAACCACCATTCATAAACCTACCACCAAATGACCCGCCAAGAGCCCGTACTCTTAGTGAATACTCGAGACCAAGCCACCTAGGCTATAGGAACACCAGTGAGCTTCCCGACCAAGCCCAAACTACGGCCCGCTGATCCGACACCATCGTTGGTGCAAAACGGATGTGCATTCCATGGACTTCGTTCAAGATCCTTATCGGATATCTTAAGGTTTTCCTTAAAATTGTCGATTCCATCGACCTTGATGCTACTACTCGGGAGACCACGCGTCTATGTCTCTTCCAATTCTCTCGAGACCAAGCTAGTAATTGGCTTGAGCGACTTCCGTACTGCTCCATCTCAAGTTGGGATGATCTCACCTCTCACTTCCTTGCTCAATTTTTCCCACCGGGAAGAACCACTAAGCTTAGGAATGACATCTTGATGTTCCAACAACGTCAAGGTGAATCTCTCTGCGAAGCATGGACTCGATTCAAGGACTTACTTCATAAAGTCCCTCATCACGGCCTTGATCTTTGGCTTCATGTTCAAATCTTCTATGATCATGTCAAGCGGCCGGTGGAAAACTTAGTGATCTCACCGCGGAAGAATCGTGGGGTATAATAGAGGACCTTGCTCTCTATGACAATGAAAGTTGGAATGACCCCCGTGAGTTGCCCAAAACCGTTAAGGCAATCTCCTTGCCTTCCCTTGACTCACAATCTTCCGACCGTAGGATGCTCGAGCTTGAAGATCAAGTAAAATTCCTAATGAGCTCCTACGAAAATCCTAAGTCTTCACATCAAGTGAATAAAATCACTCTACCTTGTGAGTTATGTAGTGGTCCCCATGGCACTCGTGATTGCACAAGACTCCCCGAACAAGCTTTTGCGGACTACGCCTCCACGGGTACCGACGGAGCGGGAGAGAAGTGGTACACTTTCAAGCCTGAACAAAACAACTTAGGAAACTCTTACAATCCCTCTTGGAGAAATCACCCTAACCTTAAGTGGATCCAAAACTCAAGCACACCCCAAAGCTCATCTAGTCCACCTAATAGGTTCAATTCTCTAAACACCGGGAACCCCACTAGTCTTGAGGCAATTGCATCTATATTCATGTCATCACAAGAGACTCAATTGAATTGACTAAGCTTGAAGCCGATTTTAAGCAAAGACAAGGCGAGATGACAAACAAGCTTGATGCCCTCTTAAAAGCCTTTAATGACTGGGAAATTGGAGCACTCCCAAGTGATACTATAAAGAACCCAAAAGTGAATTCGATTTCGTCGACTTCATGTTCTTGTTCACCATGGGAGAGTGCACATCCATGTCCCTCACACCCAACGGTTCACTAGGTAAATGCTATCAACAAGGGTTCCAAGCAATCCAAAATGAGATACCAAGGCCCTGCACCATTGGTAGAACCTACTCTTGAGAAACCCGTTAACCAAGCACCCGAACCTAATCTAGAGGAAGAGTACAAGGAACTCCATCAAGAAAAACCGGTTCTTGAAGTCTGTAACACCCTCAAAAATGACTGGAAGCATACAAGTATTGGGATGCTACTAAATTGGTATCACAACATAAGCATAGAACAATTGGTTTTTCATAAACAAACTTTTATTCATTTTTAAAAACAATGTTTACATTATTGATTAGTGCGGAAAATGACCCATTATAAACAAGTGGTCCCAATACATAAATCAGAGTCTTCTATGACCATGCCATGCCTTTGCCTTGCGCCTCCAAAGATAAGCTATCACCTCAAAAACTTAAGATACATGCTAAAGGGGTCGGCTACTGGTGAGTTCATATGTTTATTTAAAAAGGTATTTCAGTGCATTGTTACAAATTTGGTTCTTGATGATCATTACGTCTTGCATAATGTCATAAAGTTTATGATTTCAATTCATAAAAGGATTTCATAAAAGAGATTCCATTAGTGGACCATAAGTAGGGTATATGTACATTACAATGAATATAATGTCATATATTGAATCTATTACGCTAGCACTAAGTTCATGCAACCGGCATACGGGTTCATGTATGCACAAAGAAGTCATACAAATAAGGAGCCCATGGCGAGTGTTTATCCCAATACACTCGGTTCCGACATGCTATATGTTTTGCCTTGACCCAAGCGGGGTCAACCGAACAGAGGAGTCACCCTCAATAGATATATTTATAACATTCGGCTTCCCGCCAGAATTGACGGTTCATGAAGAGGGCAATTTGGGATCTAAGGACTTAGGCTAAGCTGCGTAATATTCTAGGTCAAACATTTTGGTATGCTCTATAAAACATCTATGTATGATGAAAACTTTAAACATGTAAAAGCATAGTATGCATGGAATGCACAAGTAAAATGATTTAAGTAAAATGAGCATGTATCTTCCCTCAAAACAAGTATAAAGGTTAAAAGTAGGGCTATGAAACTCACCTTGGCAATGTGCAATATGAAGTATAAAGGAAATTAAATCAAGGAGTGATAGTGCACGGCTCCGACACGCAACCTAATTAATACGGCAATTTAGTCTTTATGTATAAGACTCGATAAAGTTTAACTAACTTTATAGGTTTTAAATGTTTTTGTTGTTGTTGTTGCTTGTGTGGCATTATGTATCTTAGAACAATTTACAAAGACTTGAGTGGATGAGGCTTAGGAAGGATGACATGGAAGGAATCTTGTAGAAGGAATTACGACTTTGGTTCAATGACGACCAAAGGATAATATACGGAGGAATTGTATGCTTATAATAAGACATTGTTGATGGAAAAGAACAAGAGGTATATATCAAGTGTATATATATATATATGTACTTAGAGCATTTAGTATAAATATTATGAAGGAATTTAAGTCCGAATTTAATTCATGAGTAAATTGTATTAGAAAAATATAATGTAGGTTTCTCATAATTATAGTCCAAATACTAATATGTTTCAAAAAGTTGTATATATTTTGATGAAAGTCGGGCATGACCCGTGTATAGGTTTTTGTTTGTCCGAGGTGAACAAATGTCAAAAATCTTATAATCAAAATAGATTTTATTATGTTTAAGAAATCAACATATGAAATGTAACCAACTATTTCCAAGCTATTAATTTGACTTAGACTTATAGTTTTAATGACGTGAAGGTATTAAGTTTTAAATTACAAGTTACGTTTTAAAATCCGTTTATAAGACGAGTTACGTAGTTTATATAAGGTAATATATATCAAAAGTTTTAAAAGTAAGTTAGCACTTATGTTTTTATTTTTTATTTTTTTTGGGTAAAAGGGATGTTTCACCCTGGTAAAATGCATTACACCAAAAATATTGAAGTACAAAGGATGAGGGTGAATCCCTCATCTCAGTCCCGCAAGACATTTACAAAAAACCACTATATAAGAGTGACAACCCGCTCTTATAACTAATAAATGAACATAAAAACTATAACGACTAAAATATTACAAATGAAACTTGATTCTTCAAAAGTCGTCATAGAAGTCCATAACCTTCAACGATGCAGCCATAGCCATGTAGAAATTAGACACGCACCAATCCACACCAAACAACTACACCGAACCCCCATTGATTCAAAAAGGACCAAACCAGCAATGACCAAAACCAACATACCAACACTACGACTTAATCCAATGATCTGCTACAAGTTCCAAGGGAATGAAACTCTAGCTAAGAATGTAACCTAGTGTATATTGATCAGTCATAGACGAAAAATAGGGTTGATGGACCCTAACTTACAGAAACAACATCCACTACTCGACCCACATGTCGAGAAAAACGACCACCACGTAAACAAAGGGTCACCAAATGCCGAGACCCCAATTCATAAGGTGAGCCATACTGAAGAAAAACCTACCAACAAAGTAGCCACGACGCCAGAAACCATACGTGCAGCAAGTGTACTATTTGTCTTCAACTTCCAATAATACTAGTGATAACAATGATCATAGAAGGCCAATACATAGACGAATTAAGGCTGCAACATAATCAAAATCTAGTAACATCCAATAAAAACCATAGCTTGCGTATGCACCCAAACCTCCAAATGACCCACTAGTAGGTCGGTGAACAAAGATCAAAGGTTTTTGAACAAAAACCCTCACAAACGTGATCTGCAATCTCTCTACCCACGAACAGTGAAGATCAACCCCACACTTACTAGTAAAAACACGTTTAATAACAATAAAACCCAAAAGGGTTTACTTCCAATTCGACAAGATCTATTTTGTTTAAAGCACCATATCATAAACCACCGACCCACGATTTAAAAGATGATATTAATGATAGTGAATCGTAGGCTAGTACTCGCTTATAATCACCGGCAAGAAGATTATTGCAAATAAACAAATCATTTGCATGAAGAGCATGAAGGGAAACCAATGTGGATATTATAATAGATGGAATATCATGCACGAAATCAGCACCAATAACCAGAATATACCAAAAACGAATATTATAATCATAAAACTCACCGTCCCATGATCCAAGTAATAAATAATACTTTATTTTCAATTAAGGGTAGGATGAAAACGTTTTTAGTCGACAATATAGAAATCAACCTTGCAACCCAAACCAATCAAAGTCTTGCACGTTATCTAATAATCTCAAAGAAAGATTAAAAACAACCGTGTAGTATAGGAAAAATTGTAGCAGATTGGTTTAGGTTGCAAGGCGGCTGAAATCGCCTAGAGAGAACCTTAGGGTTTTGTTTTTTTATGTTTTTAATTTAGTTTAGTCTTAACATACTAAAACTTATGGTCTCATGTTACGAGTAAGTACTTAGTTTCCACAATATGTTACATTTTAGTAGTTCAAATACGTATCGAGTCAACTTAGTCAAGTAAGTCGTGAAATAAGACGAGGGACAAAGTAAGTAAACTAATCACCCTCGTTGGGCCTCTTGGTCCAACAATACCAAACACATTTCCAACTTAGCCTTTTAATAACAAAATTAGACCCATTATATTAAGCCTCCTAGTTTACTGATTTGGAATTTGAGAGTAAGTTAACAAAACCATTTTTAGCTTAATATTTCCTTGAGTTTGCGAATGGATTATCAGATTTGAAATGGCAACTCAAGTGAACACCCTTGTTGGGGCTGTTATACACGAAACCAAACGCACCTGTTCGGTGCAGAAAATCAGCAAACCGACGCACTCGTTGCACCTATTTTGTGCAGAAATTTAGCAAATGAAATGCGCCCTTTGGGGGCTGGAAATACAGGTTCAAAAGCACTCTATTTGGAGCTGAAAATTCAGCGGGCAAACGGCCCTTTTACGACCTGAAAATCAGCGGCTAAACGAACCCTTTAGGGGTTGAATTCGGCAGCTACAAAGGCAACTCTTGGTTCAGAAAATAAACAACCAAAACGCACCCCTTTAGGGGCTGTTTTGCAGCAGAATTACACCCCCATTGGGGCTGTGTTACAGCAGAAAAACACCCCTGTTGGGTGGCTGTGTTGCAAACACGGGCAAGCACAGAATAGGCAGCAAATAAAACAAGTCGACTAACTTTCGAGTAAGATAGTTATGTCGAAAAATATGTACGGAATAGGCAAAAAGTGAAAATAATTATTAAGAGGATTCCAAATGACCGAAATAAGAATAAGCTGATAAGCAATGCTAAAATAAGCCGAAGATAAATGAGCACGGATTAAGCTTGAAAGCTGAAAAAGAGATTAATTGAGCCATACTACTTATGCCAATGTTTTAAGCTTCTTCCTGTTTTTCTTTTACCACATATCCGCAACAACAACAACATCAATTTGCCACTAAAACATATTATTATCAACTCTTTCATCAACTCAAATTTTTCACCAATATTTAACCATATGACTTCCAAACTATTACTAACATTCGAAGAGAAAAGAAAATATATTTATACTTCGAATTTTACAACTGAGATTACAATTTGACACGATAAAAATTGAATATTCTTACATTGAATTTCGTGGGTTGCAATAGATGAACACCAAAAACCCAACTTGAGCTCAATTGGAGGAGACTTGGGACGAATGAGAGCAATTGACGAGTGGAATAGCTTCCTTATGCATCCGTTAACAAAACCCCCTTATCAATTTTGAAAACCCCTTTGTTTTGATATGAACCCTAATTCTTGGAACCCTAATTTCGGATTTTATTTTGAGAATGGATGGAGACTTCGACTGAAAAACCAACCTTTTTATAGATGTACAAAGGGATGGTCTTGAATCCACTTTCTCTTCTAGATTGCAACGTGGCACTCTACTTGGCTTCCATCTCCATTCATAGTCGCGCTAGTGTCCCCTTGTCATGCTAGAGAAGAGGTGTAGGGTGGCTGATAAAGACAATAACTTGGTCTATTTTTGGAGGAATAAAAGAGAAGCTTTTGGTTTCCTGGGTTTTAGGATGAATCGAAGAAACAGAAAAGATGAGAGAGAGAAGGAGGATAGGGACGCTTCATACCAGGATCCAATGTTTTATTTTGTTTTATTATATTAGACACAGTATAAATTGTACCTCGTGTTTTGTCGAGTTTTATTTGTACACGTACCTTCCCGGTATCCGAAAAATATAAAAGTTATATTTTCAGGAGCGATTTTATGAGCGTAATAATATGACATTTTTATTATGTTGGAATTTGATTATAATAGTTTGCCGTTATTAATTTGGTGTCGATATGCGGCGTGGCGCGTTTCCTAAATTCACGAGATAACCTCGCTTTTCAGAAATTATCATTAAATGTTAAAATGTGTATATTTCACTTATATAACTATTTATTTTTAGTTTTGTATGCTACTGCGCTGCAAAGATGCGGAATGTTTTCCCGAAACAATGGGTTAAGCCTATGTATGCTTAAATTTTAACTTGGATAATAATAAATTTCTCTTTTATTATACAGATACTTAGTGGGTAAGTATCGTGTGTGATATCTTATTTATAAATAAACGAGATGACCTCTCGTTTTTAAGTTTTAGATATTGGTATTTTATCAGAAAATAATCGATCTAAATTTTTCTGACGTGATAAATATTATTATAATAATCCGAAATTTTACGGGTTGTTATAAAGTCTTAGCTCATGCACCTTATTATAATGCTTTAAAAGAAAAATATGAGTTAGAACTTAAACTTGGAAAACATGGGTCCGCCTTTGTGCGAAATAATCTACCTAAGAAGTTAGACGATCCCGGGCTATTTACTCTTCCGTGTAGGCTTGGAACTTCCAAACCTCTCGATGCTCTAGCCGACTTAGGATCATGCATCAATCTTGTTCCGTTGTCCCTCCATAGAAGCCTTTACTTAGGTAAGATTGAACCAACGGAAACCATCTTAGGTCTAGCGGACGGTAGTGTTGCATATCCGGTAGGGATAATAAAAGACATGGTAGTACATGTAGGAGAGTTGACTCTTTTGGCCGACTTCCATGTGCTAGACATGAATAAGGACACGACATGCCCATTACTAGTAGGAAGAGGATTCTTAGCTACCGCTAGTGCCATCATCGATTGTAAGATGTCCAAGATAGTGGTAGGAGAGGGGAGTGCTAGGTCAATTTACGATGTCAAAAAGCATACGTACTACAAAGAAGAGGAAATCCCACATGAGATTATGTTGGATAGAACACCTTCTAGATATGGACCTTTTATAGATAAGAACCTCATAGGTCCCCAACGACCTATCTACTTAGATGAAGCCTTTGCTAGTAAAGCAACTTTCCATGAAAAAGAAATGGCTAGGGACATGGAAGTGAACCCGTTCGAGGACGCCTTAGTATTTAGGAAGATGACCGAGTTCCTAGGAAGCTTGCCCGTCAACCTTGTCATGAATAAGTGAAAAGTTGAGAAGCCTAAACATAAATGGGATTGGGATAGACCGCCTAGTGATGGTAATGGAGTGTGGCACATTAGGATAACAATCTATGATCCCGATGGAGAGAAGTTTGAAAAGGCATATCAAACCAAACGTACTACTAGGAACTTAAATGATAAGTTTGATCCTTATGAAATTGTTAAGGATATGCTTACTTATATCGGTACGTAGGAGCACGACTACAAGTCTAGCAACAAGACTCATAAATAAAGAAAAGCGCTTCGTGAGAGGCAACCCATGCTTAATTGTTTTCTTGTTAGTGTCATATATCTTTTATTGATTGTTTATTCTCATGTTTAAATTTGTAAAAATGCTTTGTTTTGTTTTTAACCTCGTCTTAATTGCATATAAAGGTATTTTACATAAATGATAAGTGTAGGGAGGATTACACACGTTTTCAAAAGAGACGTAAACATGAGAATTTCAATTAATTAAAAGATATATATGTGTGTTTGTTCGAGTCAAATGCTTGTATCGAGTCATAATGGATGTTTTGCAGAAATTTTTCTAGATTCTAAAGATATAAATTTTCCGAATTTTTCTTGAAAATCGCAGACCGCTTTTTTGTCAGATAAATCGACGGCCGCCGTGAAGGAGTAAAAACAATGACATTTTTTCTTGTTTTTCGAGCTACTGATAAATTTTTGGAATTTTCCGGTCTTAATTTTCCAAATTTCAGTAAACATCCATTCCACAAGCATTATATCCTAGTTTAATAGAGTCTTATATATACTGTTACCGCCGATTTTACTGTAATGTTTCGTTTGTTTTCTTCAAGTGTGCAGGTTTAATTTACTAAGAAGAAGATACATATGATTGGAAGGAGCTTTTCACGCATACATTCTTCTTGGAAAGGATTTAACCACCACTTTACACGGATCCCACCGAGCTAATCAGGGGAGTATTAGTTTCTTTCGTTTTTAATTACCTTCCATTATCATAACTTTGATACTTTCGGGGAACATTGGGGACAATGTTCAGTTTAAGTGTAGGGAGGGAAAATAAAACGGGAACTTTGAAACTATGCTTATCCTTGATTATTTGCTTTGTCCAATTGTATTTGTGTAATAAACCATGAGAAAATGTCGGTTAGGGTAATTTTGGCACCACATTTTTAATTTTTCATGACATATAGGAGTGGGCCATTATTCTTAACCAAAGCATCTCACGGATAGGAAGTTTCATGACTAGCACAAAAATCCTTTACCACTTAAATTCCACCCAAAATGTGAGGATCACCCTTAGATTAGTAGGAATTAAAGCATTCATCTTTAATGCTTAGTGTGTGAACCGGTAGTATATTAGATTCTAGAACTTGTTTTGTGATGCATCCCGAGATCGCTAGTAAGACTACACTTGCGTAGTTAGGAATAACTAAATGATAAGAGGCATTAGGATAACCCTTGTTTGATACCTGTAATATAATTACTTCTTCCACCTCGGTTGAGTAATTTCCCCACACCTTTGCGTTGTACTCACTTTTAGTACACGATACCCCTAGTTAACCCCTCTGAGCCTATCCTTTTCGCGGTTCTCGTGATGTTTCGGTTTTCCGGAATATCAATGAAGAGCATTGTTTACACCCCACCCCCAAATGTACACCCAAATCGCCTTAGCCTACCTTGTATGCACTCACTTTTAGTGCATTATTGTTATCACCCTAAAAACCTTAGTTCAATTATCTAGTTACTTGCATGGTTGCTAAGTCGAGTCATATCTTTTGTACACATTTTGGGACGATTGGGACTCATGGGAAAAGTTAAAGTTTATGAAATGACGGAAGGGAACGTTAAATTCAAATTCCCTTTATTTGCGTAATAATGTACTCCAAGTGTTTTGATCTTTTCAATTCGGGTCAAATTAGTGTTAGAGTAATAAAAACTCAAGTGTAGGGATGTGCCTATAAATCCCTATCATTTTGATGTTACCATAGAGGATGACAGAGTAAAAGTGTATGAAAAAAAAATCGAAAAAAATAGAAAAAGAGAAAAGAAAAAAAAAATATAGTGTTAAAAAAAAAAAAAAAAAAAAAATACGGGCTACCATCCTACATCTATCTTTAAATTCATGTTTGTGTGTTTCAGTTATCCAGAGTTTAGAGTGTCGAGTCTTGGCTTAGCAACGCCATTCTTCGTATGCTTGTAACATAGAGATTTTTGACTTACCACCACTAAATAGCCTATCCCACCAAACCCTTTGTTTCCCTACCGTAAGCCTAACATTACAACCCTTTAAAGACCTCTTTGATAGTCTTTCCTAGGTGCTTACGCCAAAGCGATGGAGGTTTGATCTAGTCTCAAGCCAAACACCCCATGTGAGGTGCAAGTATGTAATTTCCGTGCTTGTTATGACTTTTGCGGGGCTTATATAAGTTGTGGATTGTTTTAAACCAATGCTTCATGACCCCTAACTTATAAATTAATTGGCTAAAAGCACATTTGCTAGAGGACAAGCAAATACCAAGTGTAGGGATATTTGATAAGGTTTTAAAATGTACCTTTTTGAGGGGTCGTTTAAGCCCTTATTTGATCACTTTTGTATCCGTTGTTACTTAATATCGTTCCTTTTCACTTTTTAGGTCTCTTGAAGGCAAATTGCTGTAATGGCACTTATATGGACGAAAAGGCGCGGATATACGAAGAAAATGGCCAAAGTCAAGAATCGAGACACTCAAGCTGCTAAAATACAAGGGGACGACGTCAGATGTTATCTGTGATGGCTCAGTAGCCAAATTGCTTATTTACAAGTGACGGTGTCAGGCTTTAAAAGAGTAGGTCGTCGCAACTCAGACGGCCTAGATTTCATCCAGACGGCGTTAGAGACTCAAGGGGACGACGTCACAAGCATAAGGTGACGCCGTCGCAAGAGTAACGTGGCTAAGACGAAACCCTAATGACGGCGACCCGACGGCGTCACAATTCATAAGGTGACGCCGTCGCGATTGTAATCTTAAATATAGAATTCGAATTTTTTAGCTTTCAGTGTGTAGTCTTTTGGTGTAAAAACCTAACCGAACCAAGGCTGTCTTGTATAGTATTTTAGGGTTCCAAACCCTATCTTACACCAAGATAAGTGTTTTACTTCATTAATTCAATTATGTCTTCAATTACTTGTGTGTATGCTTGCATGTTCTCCATGTCTGGCTAATTTACTTGTGTGTTTGCTTAGGGAATATGAAACTTAATTATTGAATATTGATTGGTTGTCTCTTATCTTAATTGTTAATGATCCAGTAATGCGATAGGTCATTCGTTGTTTAGTTAATGCTTGATTAATCTTTGTGAGCCTTAGACTATAACGCCTAGAGTAGTTGTAGGCTAAACCATTCAAAGAGTACCTTAGAGTTAGAGTCTATAATTCCTAGAGATTTTGTAGACGAGACCCTTTGGTAGTTTCAAAGAGTTAGGGACAAATGCATACCCTACGACTTTAGGCACACAACGCGATTAAGAATAAGGACGTGACAATTCAACCATCAATAGGAGATAATTAAGGAGTAATAAAACCTAAGTAAACAAATCTTTAAACCATCATACGAGCACACAATAATTAGACATAGACTACATACACCATTAGATTAGATAAGTAGACAAGTAGAGTAATCGGTAGAAATACCAACCCCCAAATCCAAACCCCGAGATTCGTACCTTTCCTTTTCTTAAAAACATAAAAAGATAAAAAATAATCTTCCTCAACCCCAACCTTAGCGTAGTAACTCCTCAGTAGAATTCCTATTCCCCCAGAGAACGATATCAATACCCGTGGCTTACCCTAATACTACACTACAACGATTAGGTTCACTGCCTAGGGTGTTGAAAAACTTGCTCGAAGAAAAGGAAGTTCCTTTGACCCCGAACGACGTGTGTAGCGTTATCAGGCCTATTTCCGCATTAAATTTAATTGTAAAATTTGATTATATTGAATAAATGAGTTTTCTTAAGAAAAACCCGTTATTCTATACTTGTGTTGTGATACCGATTAGTAGTATCCAAAACTTGTATGTTTCCGCTGAACCCGATTTTTGGGGGTGTTACATCTCGTGCGTAATAGAAAGAAATGACTCGCTGATGAGGCAGTTGTTATCCCTCTGGGAAATCCAAACCTTTGAGCATCTAAACCTTGTTGACCTATCGAAATCATAGATCATGAAGTCAAGCGACTTTAGTAAAGTCGCATCCTTATCGACGAAGTTCGTCTAAACTCTCAAAGAGATCCTAAATTCATGTTGGGAACATGAAGATGAATCCTCATGCGTACACACTCACCTCTTTTAGACATCAACGAGTAACTCGAATAGAATCACGAGGACGCGATTCCTTTAAGGAGGTAAGGCTGTAACAACCCGTAATTTCCTCGATGCGTTGTAAACGGAGAAACGACTATTATAGTGATCTTTCCCTCTAATTTATAAACGGAGAAACGACTATTTTAGGCTTAAGTCGACCAAAACAAAAATAAATATAAGCGAGGCCGTAAGAGGTTTTTACTACGTTCTTGATCCTTTCAAATA
The DNA here is from genome assembly GCA_910596185.1 of Chrysanthemum makinoi. Taxonomy (NCBI): domain Eukaryota; kingdom Viridiplantae; phylum Streptophyta; class Magnoliopsida; order Asterales; family Asteraceae; genus Chrysanthemum; species Chrysanthemum makinoi. The sequence goes on along the minus strand of OU343221.1, from coordinate 169,938,011 downwards.
TTTGCCAGGTGCTCTTTCTAATGGTTCAGATTCTAAGTTCTAAGCTTTTATGGTTAAGTCGCAATAATTTTTCAAAGTAAGGGGGTTGGGTCGTTTTTCAACAAGGAGGGTGTTTGTTTTTAAACTCGACAAGCCCAAAAGAGGCTCAAATAAAAATGAGAAGTTGAGAGATTTTTACAACGTTCTTGGTGTTTTAGAATCTTAGTTGTACCCTATTTAAAATGGCATAAGCCGTTTATTTTATGGATGCTTGGTTTAGGAGAATATAATTATTAAAAAGGGGTGTTTGGAGCGATTTTGACAAGGGGTGTTTGGGTTTTATATGACAGGTGTTACGGTTTGGCTAAATTTAGACTTCATTTTACACTTTCCGGACCCGTTCTCTTGATTTTTTAAGAAAACGTCGTTCCGGACAACTTTCGTGTTTTAACTTTTTGATCAAACGGACCAGAAATGCCTCGAATTTCATGCCCGACCCTTCTGTCCACATAAGGTTTTTTTTTAACAGATTTTCAGTAACTTCGTTATACCGTATCTTTTGACTCGTGTACTCGTTTTAGGTGATTCAAGTTGCTACATTTTCCTTTTGAAATTCTTTTTAACAGTATGTACTTGATATTAGGAATATTAAAGAAATTGAAATAAGTTTAAAGAAATGGGAACGAGGCTTCAAAGCTTTCCACCTAAGCTTTTATCCTTCTTCTTAGATCTTATACCTCAGAATGTGGGAGTGTGAATGTGTGTTTTAGGCTAGCAAGTGAGGGATGAGAAGAATGGGAGTGATATGAGGCGTATTTATAGGCACTAGTTTGGTAAAGTTTATGGTTTTTAAAGAAGACATGTAATTGGTCTTGTGACCTCAAATAAGGTTGGTCAATGTAATGGTTATGAATGAAACAAAGTAATGTATTTTAGGACCTTAAATTTATTTGGTAAATTTTATGGCTTTAGAATAAAACAAGTAAAGGGTTTTATGACCATAAATAAATTTGGTAAGAGTTATGGTTTTGGAAGAAAACAAGTGATGAGTTTTATAACTTTAAATAAGTTTGGTAAATGTTGTGGTATAAGAATGAACCAAGTAATATGCTTTGTAACCTTAAACTTTGTTGGTAAATGTTGTGGTATAAGAATGAACCAAATAGCCTAACATGTGTTTAAATCTTGTTTTGCAAAGTGTTAGGCTCTAGTTAAGCCAAGTAGACTTGTATTTAAATTAGTAAACGTATTGATGTGGCTAAGTTGTGTTCATATATGGCTTTGATAAGATTCTAGTTAGGTTGGAACTAGCTAGGAACTAGTTTGGTTAGGGTTTGGTTCATTTCGAACCATATAGGATCAAAGGATGGTGTTTGGGCTTAAGGTACTTGTACCTAGGGCTAGTTGAGGTTGTACTTGAAGTCTAAGTATGGTAGAAACTTAGTTGAGGTCTATAATTATGTTTAGTAGCTTTTAGTTATGTTTAGTTAGGTTTAGAAAATATAAAAGTATAGTTTTTAATTCAATGCATTAAGCACTTGTACCAGAAGCATTAAGGACTTGTAGTTATGAGTTTATAAAATATAATAAAATCTAATTTAAGGCTTGCGCATTAAAGATTTGTATTATGTGCTTTATAATAGGTATACTAAGGTTTATAATGAGATTTATATTAATAGTTAGTTTCTATGCATTAAGGACTTGTGCATGTACTTGAAAGATTTGTACATTTTTATTTTTTTTATAAAAATCATGTACATATTGATTAGGGTTTGTGATTTCATTTACATAAAATCATAGAATGGTAATTTAGGGCTTGTAACGAGAAATAAAGTAAAGTTAGGTTTTCGTGCTTTAAAAACTTGTGCACTAGGTAAAAAATGTTGTACTTTAGTATTTATGATTTAGCTGTGTAAAATCATAGTTAAAATAAATTAGGGCTTCGTGAAAACTCTAATAAACAGAAAATGTTTAGTTTGAATGTTAAGTAATCGTACGTTAATGAAGTAACGTCAAGTGGCAAATATAAATTGAAAATTTTTATACTTTACGTAATAAGAATGTTTATTATGTATATGAATTACGTTACATTAGTTAGTTGTTATGGTTAGATAAACTGATAACGTTTAAAAAAAATTTATACGTAGAAAATGGTTGAGTATTCTTTCGTAGAATATTATACGAGGCGAAATTTATCAGTGGTTACAGTCTCACCCACTTAAATGGAATCTCGTTCCGAGATTCAGCCTGTGTTGATTGTAGTGTTGGGAAAAAGTGTAGATATCTATGGAATGCTGACAACAGAGATGTTTTCGAACAATTTATCTTGTTACAAAGTTTTGCTTTTAAAATAAGATTGATAAGGTTTATCTTGTTACTGTGATTAGTCTTGAAAATTACTTGTTTTGTGAAAATCGAATTCTTGACGTTGAAAACTGTCTTTAACAATGAAGATTTCGGATGAGAACTTGATAATGTAGAGAAAGTTGTTGAAATTAAGCTTTTGTAGATGATGAATCAGTTTGTTTCTTAGTAAGGATTTTTTTTATCTCGAGTTTATACTCATGTCATTTCAGATAAAAATAAGCCCACTTATGTATAATTCATTATTTACATAGAGAGGCGTCCCAAACAATGTAAATAAGGAAATATAAACTTATGGTTCGGTGATTCATAATTTCTTTATTTAAATAAAAAGGCGTCCCAATCCATTCAAATAAAGATATTGTAAATCATCCTACTTAAGAATTTCTGACTCAACATTTGTACTTAACCGATGAGTTACAAGGATATTTAGATATTATGGGAGTACAGAAAGTGTGTTTACACTCATCTTTTAGAGACGAGAGTAAGATAATCAAGGAAAGTTGACATATTACTTAATATAGTGGGTATATGAGGTAAGAATTGTGTGATCCCCAGTGTCTTAGGAAGGTTTCATAAATTTGAAAAAAATATAAAAGTAGGTACATGATTGGGAAAATGTGATTAAGCCGTAATACCTTAGAATAGGCATATGCGGGTATGTTTATTTTGTATAAAGTGATCAGAAGTATATATCAGTATGCTAAAGTGTTTGTGTAGCATAAACTACATATAAGTCATGTAATTACCTGGAGGATGGAAGGCACGAAGAGCGAGAGGCTATAAATGTTTTAGTGAAAAAGTAGTTATAGTTTAGGTCTCAATTAGACCCGTTTCTCTATAACTGAGGCTCCGATACCAATCTGTAACACCTTCAATTTCGTGATACGCAGCGAAATTCAAGCTAGGTGTTACTTCATGGCACAATAGTTATAAAAATAGAAAACGAACTCGAATTGTGTCATTTTAAAAGATTTATCATTCGATTTATATAAATATCAGAGTTTACAAAATGAGTTCCCAGTAGTTTCGTAGTTTATAAAATAAGTTTTCGAATGATAAAATATATTATAGCCTTCTTGAGTATCCGTGCCCCTCCGTGCTATCCTCATTCTTTATAGACCTGAGATAAACATGCTAAAAAATCAACACAAAGGTTGAGTGAATTCGTAGTGTTTTTATAGTAATCAGTTGAACACAAGTTGAAAAGTAGCAAAATTTGTAATATCGTTGCACAAACATATTGCCTTAAGTCTCATGAACGCAAACCTTAACAGGTGTAGTGTAATTGTCATAATGACATGGTTACAAACATCATAATGATGATGGGAGCAACCGTGCCCTCGTGTATGGAGTTTGCCAATTCTCCTGTTTTTCCTCAAATAAAGTGCATTTGGTTACCTGACCGGCTAACACAAATGGGGCATCAACTTCCAATAGATCTATTCACTATATTCGCGTTCACTTGTAAAGTGATTAATGGTTCATGATATGAGGGACTTTCAGTGGCAGGTGTAAGTAACTTAAGCAATAGCAATAAGGTGTAGGTGTAGCATAGAAAAATACTTGTCTTCGGATCTCTAGCATGTATCTTCCCACAAGTTTGAAAAACAAGTAAAAAGTGGGACTATGAACTCACCTTGGTGTTACCGTAGTCTGGATGGAAAACAAATGAAGTATTGTGAATAAACGGCTCCGACCCGCGACCTGAGTTCGTATGTCAAGTTTTCAGCATTCGAATTCATCTATATGTGATTTTGATATTTGTGTTACAAGTGTTTTGTTGGCGTTTGAATGAGACAACATGAAGTCTCTTCAAAAGTTAATGATATTTATCATATTCATTTTTATGGTTCGGTCGATGGCTTATAAGTTTATCGAATCCCGAATTGTTAAGTATATATATTTCAAAAATGTTATATTTCATATCCTTATAGTTTTAAGTATTCACAGTTTATACCCTTGAAGTTTTGTAAATTGACACTTTGTACCGTTACAGTTTCAAAAGTGACACTTTATACCCTTAACTTTAGATTGTTGGCAAAAGCAGCCCCTTTTATTAATAACTTTGAGGAAACTACATTTTTGGCCGAAGAAAATTCTATCTTTCAAGAATTACAATTTCTACCCTTGTAGTTTTCTAAAAAAAAGTGCGTTTGTTTTAGGCTTAATTCGACCAAAACAAAAATAAATATAAGCGAGGTCGTAAGAGGTTTTTACTACGTTCTTGATCCTTTCAAAGCTTTAATGGTTTGGTCGCAATAATTTTTCAAAATAAGGGGGTTGGGTCGTTTTTCAACAAGGAGGGTGTTTGTTTTTAAACTCGACAAGCCCAAAAGAGGTTCAAATAAAAACGAGACAATGAGAGATTTTTACTACGTTATTGGTGTTTTAGAATCTTAGTTGTACCCTTTTTAATGTCACACCCCCAAATTACCTGTTTTGCAGCGGAATGGAATTCCTGGGGATTGACTGTCATAGCATCACAGTTACAGATATATTGAACGACCTATAGTGTCGTTTGAAAAGAACATCGTTTGATAAAATAATACATACAAAGTTTGCAAAACATAGGTCCCAAATGATAGTCAATATGTACAGAATTAAATTTGTTACAATCCAAACGATGTTTTAAAATGCATAAACCCAAGTGAGACGCGTCGTCACCGCGACTCTATGATAAGTCCACATGCATGCCATGAAGTGTATGCCTTAGTTACCTGAAAATACATTGCTAAAAGTGTCAACACAAAGGTTGAGTGAGTTCATAGAGTTTATGTAAATGTTTTATACGACCAACGCAAGTATAAGTTATGTATGAAAAATATGTCACAAAAATGGTACAATTGCTTAAGCACATGACAGCGAAGCTAGACTGTTCCTGATGTTCGCCCTAACAGAGTGTTTTGCCAAAAAACTCAATGATGATAAAAATGAAAAGCATCCGTTGACCAGTTGGGACCACCAACACGGATGGAGGAGTCACCCTCAATAGATCTATCCACTCACCCTCGCTTCTTTCGAAATTAACGGTTCATGATTATGAAATGGGGACATTCAATTGGCAATGAGGTAACTTAAGCAATGTAAATGAATTTGAACATACTTGGGCTCGTATAAAAATGATGTGCAATGTATTCTCCCCCGTAGGTTTGAAATAATGTATAAACTTGAATAAATTGGGGCTATGAAAACTCACCTGTTGCAATGATTATGATGATATAATGGCAATACTGAAATGAGGCGCAACCTCTAACCGCGACCTATTTTGAATTATATGTTCTAATGTAAATCATGAAACAATGTCGTGCATGCAAACTCATATGATATCAATACCACTTGTACATTTGAAAATAATGTTTATCGTTGAAATATATGTTTATGACATCTCGTCATATTATAAAATACTTTACAAGTATTTACGTTGAAACAACCTCCTACGATAGTCGTTTAGTGATTTATCAAGAATTTATAGCTTTTCGTCGCAAAATAATATACTTTGATAATTTGTGAAAGTGACTAAATGACCTCGAAAATCTAGTCGTAAAATAGTGAATATCGAGTGTTAGGAAACAAACTCATTGGTTTTGGAAAGCTTGTAGCATTATCTAAAAGTCTTAGCTTTTAAATTTTCATCATAGAGGTCTCGATCATGGAGAAAAACATAGGTAAAGTTGGGTACTTGTACCCAAAATATTGTTTAAGGGTAGTTTTCGGCAAAGTTTGAGTGACCGTATTTTATTCGTTACAACTCCGTTTGACGAACGGTTGAACATTTTGGAAAATAGGCTAGGTGAACTTACTTTTACTAGAAGACATCGTTTTCTAAAAAGTATTCCATCGATGTTAAAAACGACCCTCAACATGGTCATTCGCGGCCGTAATGCTTGGCTATTAGAAAATATATTAGTGTTGTATTTGTAAAAATAGTTACGTAATCCTTATTTAAACGCGTGTAATTTAGTCGTTACAAGTCCGTTTTCTACGTTTTATATGTCCTCGGAATCGTGATAATATATACTAATATATTTATGATAAGTCGACTCATTTAGACAATGTTTAAAACTTGTTTTTGACTCGTAAAAATTCTGGACAGCATGCTATTTTCCGGAAAATATAGTTTTCGTCGTTAAACTTGAAAATAGCATAAATTCTTCGTTATAACTCCGTTTTAACCCGTTCAAGCGGCCACGTTTTCGTTTTAAAGTATATTTTCTGAATATCTAGCCCAAAATATTTTGCAAACTGTCGAAATTTCCAGATTTCCAAAATAAGATCAGACCACTATTTATAGTTGTCGAAAATGATTTCTCTCGCGTAAAACTTATTCTAACCACTTCAAATCAACGCCAAAGCTATTCTAAACCTACCATACACCTTCTTAGGGTGTCATGGGTTCCTAGACATCATCAAAAATGATATGTTTCAAGGGATTAATTATAGGATGATTATAATTCATAATAAGTAATAAAAACACTAAAAGTGGTATAGACACACATGATACTTGAATGATTATGTGAAAAAGATGATGAAAACCTTATTAATCTATAGGTTTTTATTTCAAAACCTTAACATAGATCACCAAATGAACTTGATAATCACTTGGATCATGAAAAATAATATGTTTCTTGTTCTTCTTCATCTTGGCCGAATACCACAAGGAACATGGAGAGGATTTCTATCACTTTTACCTTTTGGTTTGCTTGTATGTGTTTTAAATAATTGGAACACTTGTATATAATTAACAATATCTCAAATATAATATCTATACATGCTTATGTGTATAGCTAGTTTAGATTTTTGTCCAAAAATGTGTTGAGTCATGTCTTTATTGTCGACAAGGTAAAAGAAAAGCAAAAGTGATGTATTTTTTTGATTGAGCAAGTGTTATAATGTATAAGTATAATTTGTAATTGGTTGGTTAAAATAGTATTTAGGTAGCGTTAGCTAGAAATAAATTTTAACGGAACAAAATAAAATATTTCCAAGTCATAAAAATTATAAAAATACATTTCTTACAAAAATTTAGTGAAATAATAATTATCGAGTAGTATTTACGAAAACCGTCGTAAATATATATATATAACGATTTATATACAAAATAAATTGAAAACATCGGGTAAACTAATAATATAATTTTATAGTCTTAAAATGAGTATAAAAATATATTAGGATTATTTTTGGAAGTGTCGGATCAAATGTTCAAAATAAATGATTACGCGATAGCGTTTATTTAATAGGAAAATAAACGTTTAATGAAAAACGCAAATCCATGTATGAATTAATGTGATAATGATGTTACTAATGATATGTAGACTAAATCTAGTATATATGAAATGTCCTCAGTGTTTTTCCATGAATACGCAGCTTAACCCTCCAGGTTACGCGTATTTGATACTCGTAAACCTAGTTTACGAAAAATGATGAAAAGTGACTCATGAATAGTGATTTTCTCCGGTAATGAATAGTGTTTCATGAATAGTAAAATTATGAAATACCCTTTCAAAATATCAAATCGACTTAAAAAATGATGAATAGTAAAATGATGAATAGTAACCAATGAATAGTAAATTCCCGAGATGAATAGTGAAATTTTCAAAGTTTGAGAAATGTCCTGAAATTACGAGTTGTCACATTTAAAATGGCATAAGTCGTTTATTTTTTGGATGCTCGGTTTAGGAGAAAATAATTATTAAAAAGGGGTGTTTGGAGTTTTTTTGACAAGGGGTGTTTGGGTTTTATATGATAACTGTTACGGTTTGGCTAAATTTAAACTTCGTTTTACACTTTCCGGACCCGTGCTCCTGAGTTTTTGAAGAAAAGGTCGTTCCGAACAACTTTCCGTGTTTTAACTTTTTGATTAAACGGACCCGAAATGCCTCGAATTTTGTGCCCGACCCTTCTGTCCAAATAAGGTTTTTTTTAACAGATTTTCAGTAACTTCGTTAGACCGTATCTTTTGACTCGTGTACTCGTTTTAGGTGATTCAAATTGCTACGTTTTCCTTTTAAAACCCTTTTTAACAGTATGTACTTGATATTAGGAGTATTAAAGAAATTGAAATGAGTTTAAAAGACTTACAACTCTATAGTACTTGATTTGGTAGCAAAATGCTCAATGGGACTTCTAAATGGAAACGAGGCTTCAAAGCTTTGCACCTAAGCTTCTATCCTTCTTCTTAGACCTTGTACCTCAGAATGTGGGAGTGTGAATGTGTGTTGTAGGCTTAGCAAGTGAGGGATGAGAAGAATGGAAGTGATATGAGGCGTATTTATAGGCACTAGTTTGGTAAGGTTTATGGTTTTTAAAGAAGACATGTAATTGGTCTTGTGACCTCAAATAAGGTTGGTAAATGTCATGGTTATGAATGAAACAAAGTAATGTATTTTATGGCCTTAAATTAGTTTGGTAAATTTTATGGCTTTAGAATGAAACAAGTAAAGGGTTTTATGACCATAAATAAATTTGGTAAGAGTTATGGTTTTGAAAGAAAATAAGTGATGAGTTTTATAACCTTAAATAAGTTTGGTAAATATTGTGGTATAAGAATGAACCAAGTAATATGCTTTGTAACCTTAAACTTAGTTGGTAAATGTTGTGGTATAAGAATGAACCAAGTAGCCTAACATGTGTTTAAATCTTGTTTTGCAAAGTGTTAGGCTCTAGTTATGCCAAGTAGACTTGTATTTAAATTAGTAAACGTATTGATGTGGCTAAGTTGTGTTCATATATGGCTTTGATAAGATTCTAGTTAGGTTGGAACTAGCTAGGAACTAGTTTGGTTAGGGTTTGGTTCATTTCGAACCATATAGGATCAAAGGGTGGCGTTTGGGCTTAAGGTACTTGTACCTAGGGCTAGTTGAGGTTGTACTTGAAGTCTAAGTATGGTAGAAACTTAGTTGAGGTCTATAGTCAGGTTTAGTAGCTTTTAGTTAAGTTTAGTTAGGTTTAGAAAATATAAAAGTATAGTTTTTAATTCCATGCATTAAGCACTTGTACCAGAAGCATTAAGGACTTGTACTTTGAGTTTGTAAATTATAACAAAATCTAATTTAAGGCTTGTACATTAGACTTGTATTATGTGTTTTATAATAGGTACACTAAGGTTTATAATGAGATTTATATTAATATTTAGCTTGTATGCATTAAGGACTTGTGCATGTGCTTAAAAGACTTGTACATTTCTATTTTTTTATAAAAATCATGTACATATTGATTAGGGTTTGTGATTTCATTTACATAAAATCATGGAATGGTAAGTTAGGGCTTGTAACGAGAAATAAAGTAAAGTTAGGTTTTCGTGCTTTAAAAACTTGTACACTAGGTATAAAATGTTGTACTTTAGTATTTATGATTTAGCTGTGTAAAATCATAGTTAAAATAAATTAGGGCTTCATGAAAACTCTAATAAACAGCAAATGTTTAGTTTGAATGTTAAGTAATCGTACGTTAATGAATTAACGTCAAGTGGCAAATATAAATTGAAAACTTTTATACTTGACTTAATAAGAATGTTTATTATGTATATGAGTTACGTCACACTAGTTAGTTGTTATGGTTAGATAAACTGATAACGTTTAAAAAAAAATTTATACGTAGAAAATGGATGAGTATTCTTTCGTTAGAATATTATACGAGGCGAAATTTACCAGTGGTTACACATTTTTATTGGAAATATTATTCTGAGAACGTTGGCGTAATTCCCGAGTCATGAATCCTTCATTTACTAGTCTAAACGAGTCCCGTACTTCATATTACAAAAGATTTAGAAAGTTACATGTTAAGTCCCCATGATAATTACACCACCGCCACTTGTGGTTTCAATTATACATGTTTGGTCCCTCATGGGAGTATATATACCCCTAACCTTCCCACTTCTCTCATTTCCCCACCTTACTTTCTCTCTCTTAAATAACACACACAACACACCTCTCCTACCTCTCTCTAAAATCTGGCCACCACCCTTTAGGGTTCCAGCGCCGCCTCAGATTCCGGCCAACATTCCGGCCACCTCCACCACATACACCGCCCCTATCAAACGATAGATCAGGCTCTTGTGGTTATGTTTTTGTAACTCACGCGCATTCAAAACCCCTCACCTCTAGATCTTGAATATTAGATCCGGACTTTAGGGTTTCTAAAAGATAACGTGTTCAAGGGTTTTGCTTGGCTTGGTCACGAGTTGTACTCGTGAAAGACACCACCAAATCTCGTTCCTCTCATCCTCTCGGTAAAAACCCAAACCGTTCCATATTATTATTGTTTTTCTAGTTTACCGATTATGTATATATATCAATTATAATGTTGTAGTTCGTGGATTTAAAATGAGGTAAAAACGATTTAACAAACAAGTTTTTAAAATGTGTGTCATGAGATTCATGCGGTTTGAAACTCAAAATGGTGTTGGTGATGTGTTTAGATACGAGTCAACTCGGTGAGTTAGTCGACTCAGTGAGTGGGTCGGTTCAGGAACTCATGAACGGGTCGGGTCTAATGACCCATGGTGGTGTTGTTTGGATCAATTGGGTACGAGTCAAGTTGGGTTTTATTTATATGTTTTATGTTTTGATCGAGTTAACTAGGCCGAGTCAACTCTGTGAGTTGAGCTGACTCGGGTTTGAATCATGACATGTTAAGATATGTTGCATAGTTGGATGGTGATAAATTATTTGTTGGTTCCTCATGGTGATTGGCTCGGAAACTGAGTCGGGTCGACTTAGTGGAGTCGGGTCGGGTTTGACTAGATGGTCAAACTTTGGGTTAACGGGTCTAAACGTTTTAATTAGTAATCGTATAAGTCACTTTGAGTTACGAGTATTATTTGATTAAGTCTTGGTTTGACATAAATGTTGGTTGATAAGTGGTAAATGGTTGTAACATGGAATATCAAAACTAGTAAGTTGGCAAATGGTATAGATAATGGAATAATTGGAAAAACATAACGAGTTAATTATATATCAATATCGACCACTAAGGAAACGGTAAACGTAACAACTTGATTATGTAACGAATTAATTATATGTGACGATATAGGAATAAATCTATCAGAGTAAGCGATGTTTGACTCGATTGAATAATAAACAAGTTATGTATAAAGTGATGTGATAAACATTAAGACCTAACCCCTTGGCGATTTCTCTCTGGCGATTTCCTAAACCCTTACAACCCTAATAGACTTTTCTTCAAATCGACCATAGCTTACAACCCTTACAACCCTAATTTCCTAAACCCTTACAACCCTACCTGATTTCGCTATTAATTAACATCATTGTTAATTGATTCGTGGTTGGTTTAGTGCTGCGTTTCCTCTTGTTTTGGTGTTGTTTTGGCAATTCGTTATTTTTAGGGTTTAGGAAATCATTTTTTGTTTTTGACTGATTTGGATTGCGTAATTGCTCTGATTTGGATTGGTTTGGTTTATCACTCCTTCTTGGTCTTGTTTCAATTGTTTTTATGCGATTAAACCATGGGAGCAGGTTAGACTCTATACGTTTGTGTTTAAAACCCTAACGATTGAGTTAGGGTTTTGGTTTTCTTGTACGAAGCTGCTATTCATATTCTGCTTGGTTGTGTCGTTTTCTTGGATTGTTTGTGGGGTTAAGAGAGATGGAGAAAGGATTCTTTAACAAGGATTCTTCGTCGAAAGCTGCTAAAACAGCCACTAACTTGGCTGATCAAGTTGGTGTGAATACGGAACCTAATCCTTATGCTACGTTGGACATTAACACGTTGGATGCTAGACTGAAACGTTTAAAAGGTCTTGATGGTGGTACTACTGCTCCTGAGGTACGCAAAGCTGCTAGGGTTGTCCGAAACCCTAGCAATAATGATGGTAATCTGTTTGGAGACGTTACGGTTGACTCTGTTTGGGGCACGCCTAACATGGAACAGCCTGACCCATGGGAGGACTCTAGGTTGGGGCTTGATAGTGATAAGGCTGGTACTTCTAAGAGTGGGGTGGATTTGAGCACTCAAGCGACTTCTTATAATGATTCTGGTCAAGATACTTGTGTGCCTCCGTTGGTACTACCTAGTATTGCTTCGAATGTGGTTAAGGAGTCTACTTCTGGTCATGAAGTAAATGGTAATGAAAATGTGCCTAAAGAAGCAAGGTCGTTTGCTAATGTGTTAAAACCGGAACAAGTCACTAGGAAAGTTAGTTTTCGACCACTGGTAAACGAGAATCGTATTGACAACCATGATACGGTTCTCCCTAAGGCTGCTATGGAGGGAGTGTTTAATCGTTATGATAATACTCTTGTTGGCTTCTTTGTTGGCAAGAATATTGCGTTCCCTTTGGTCCGCAACTATGTCACTAGCACGTGGGGTAAGTTTGGGTTAAAGAAACTTATGAAGAATGACGATGGTGTGTTCCTCTTTAAGTTTGACTCTAAAGAGGGTGTTGATAAGTCCTTCAACGGGGTCCTTGGATTATTCGCAATTCTCCTCTCATCCTCACTAAATGGACTCCTGATGCGTTACTGGCTAAAAGTGAGGTTACCAAAGTTCCCGTATGGATTAAATTGCATAATGTGCCACTTCTTGCATGTTCGGAAGATGGGTTGAGCCTTATTGCTACTCAGGTGCGTTGATTATGGGGTCGTATTAGTTTTGCACGTGCTCTTGTTGAGTTATCATCGAAATCTGATCTTAAACATGAGGTGACTATGGCGATCCCTAAAAAGGATGATAGTGGTTTTACTACGGCATGTATTAAGGTTGAATATGAATGGAAACCTCCACATTGTGCGGAATGTAAAGTGTTTGGGCATGTTAATGCTAGTTGCCCTAAGAGTACTAAGGAGCGTCTTAATGTAGCTCCCACCTCATCTTTGGATGAGCCTGATGATGGGTTTAAGGTGGTGCAGAATCGAAAAGCCAAACCCAAAGGTACAAAGTCTAGTGGTATTAATATGGGTGAGGGTCCTAGATTTGCACCTAGGAAGTAGGTTTATGTTGCAAAGACGAAGACACCGGTAGCTGCTAGTGTTAATGCAAAAAGTACACCTATTACTACGTCTAACTCTTTTGGGACTCTTGAGGTGCAAGATGACATGGGCATCCCAAGTACTGTGGTTGATTCTACTACTGACGTGGCGAAGATTGTGAATTCTTCTGGTCGTACTAAGGAAGCAGGTATGGATGGTTCTCGGGGGAAGGAATCTCATGTTGATACAAGTGCGGCTATTAAGCCTCCGGAGAATATGAATTTTTCTGCTACTAAGGTAAGTAATCCGTTTTCTAAAGTCGGGAATGTTACTTGTTCTGATAGTGAAGAGGATGAGGTTTTGGAGCCGGATAACCCTATGGCGTCATTTTTGGCTTCTGGGGGAGGTGGGGGACTAGAGCTTGAAGACTTTGATGATTATGCTGCTCAAGTCTACGATTTACCGAGACACTTGGAGGATATGTGTGACATGTATGATGTTAGTCTCTTAGGTCGCGGTAGGAAGTAACTTTGTATGTTTGGTAGTTCATAAGATTGGCATGTCTTTCTTATGTAATATGTTTGGTTAAAATGCACTTTTAGTGTGTGTCTGTTGCCCATGTAACGGGCCGAGGTGAGAGATCCACTCTCATCCGTTGTACTAAACGCTTTGGTTAATATATTTTACCAGGGTGCAGGATTACTCCCCTTTACCCAAAAAAAAAAGATGTGATAAACATTAAGACTAGATATGTGGTTGATAATTAATATCGAATATTACCTATACGTTATAAGGTTCAACTACGTTTTATAAATTAGAGTAACATTTGATTCACGAGTTATATTGGTTATAAGTTTTACTTTATTAAACGTTTTGAACTAACCGAATACAATATATTAGACTCGACGTGAGTTTAATATATTTGATTCGTGATAAGCCTAAATATTCAATTGTCATATTTTAACTAATAACGAGATATTTAGCTATATATTGTCAAAGGAGATAGTTTTATTTGATTATAAACCTTTATTAACTACACATTTTTCAAATCAGCCTATGGGATGAGTTAGACAAAAATCTGTTCTTTTTTCAGCCTTTGAGGTTGGTATAGGTGTGACTCGTTCGACATTCTTATCTAATGGTCATACATTTTAATTTATGCATGTGGAGGTCATGGCCTCTAGTGGTCATACCTATGGGATGAGTTTTGTTGGCGGTATTGGATCCACCATTTTCGATGGTGTATATGGTTATGTAAGTTCAAGGTTCCATGTCGACGTCTAATGTGACTTATGGGTTTATTCTGGTTTCGTAATAAGGTGATGATGTCTGGTGTGCATGGACTTTGATTGACTATGGCTTAGGTGCTTACTTGAAGGAAACAAGCATTTACGTTTTCATTTTATGTCCGTTGTGACAACTCGTAAATTCCTCGATGCGTCGTAATTGGAGAAACATCGATTAGAGCTATCGTTTTAATTAATTTGAGATATGAGTCGTGTTATATATCGTTTTTATTGGAAATAATATTTTAAGAGCAATGGCGTAACTTCCGAGTCACGAATCCTTCGATTGCTAGTCAAAACGAGCCCTGAACCTTATATAACGAAAGTTTTGCAAAGTTACATCTAGGGTCCTTGGGATAGTTTACATCTCCGCCCCTAGAGTTTCGAATGAACAAGTTTGGTCCCTCCTGGGTATATATATACCCCTACACCTTCCCACACTCTCATTTTCACCTCTCCATTTCTCTCTCTACAAACCACACACAACCTATTCTCTCTCTTTCTAGCAATAAAATTCGGCCACCCTTGTCTAGGGTTCTGGCGCCGTCTAATTTTCCGGCCACTATTCCGGAGACCACCAACTAACTACACCGCCCATCCCAGATTATAGATCGTCACCTTGTGATTCTATTTCCATATCGCACGCACCTCTAAACCTTCAAACGCGCCCTTGATCTTATAAACAAGATTCGGATTTCTATGGTTTCTAAATATTATCGAGTAGATAAAGAGTATGTACATTTGGAAGGGTTTGTCTTGGGATGATTGTGGTGTTTGTAGCACACGTCCGCCGCCACAGCCGCCACCACAGCCACCACGGCTCTGGCCACCACTCCTACTTCGTCTCCTAAATTTCTCTCTCATCTTTCTCATTGTTCTTATGGTAAGCCAAGACCCGTTCATGTTATTTATTTTCTATCTTTGAATCGTTACATATTATTGTGTATGTTTTCGTGGGATTAAAACAAGACAAAACCTATTGATAATACTTTCCGTGTGGTAAATCATTGTTAAAAACAGTTTTGATATATAAATCTGGGTGGTTATGTATGTGTTAAAATGAAATCTATACGCGTTTTTAATAAATAGCCGTGTGGTAATATGGGTATAAAACATTTGGTGTCGAGATTCGTGAGTCCCAGATTTGGGTTGCAAAAACTAGCTTAGTCTCGGTTTAACTTTTGCACTTGGAATAATTATCATACACACGGTATGGATTTGCTTATTATGTTATGGGTCACGACTTGGATTTGAAAAATGGTCTTAACAGTTTTGATTCCGTGTTATAAGTGAATCATTCACCTAAGTAGTACTAGCCTCGGATGTGTTATGTTTAGATTTAACGAGACATATTTTAAGGGTGTGTTTGCTTAAGCTTATATTTCTAGCTCATTTCTGTTTGTCTATTTTTCCAGCATGTTGACTTAGGTTGTGATATTAGTGTTGGGTTAATGGGTCACAACATATTAAAGTAGTGTTATATAATACCGGTTACTGAGATAATTAACTAACATGCTTTACCCGTGAACAATTGGTACGTTTTGGATACGATTTGGGATTGATTACTTTGGATGTGGATACAAATTATGAATTGACAATTGTACATATATGGGATTGGTAACATTTGGACATTTGGATTGTTAAATGATTTGCGATATTAGACGTTGGACTTATTGGACACTTTATGACTTAACGGTATAATATATTAGACTCTAATGGAATTTAATATATTAGACACAAAACACTCACAAACTATTCAATAAACTCAAGCTAATAATTACGTGAATGATAACGAAACAAAATTTATAAATAATGTAACTTCAAGCTTGATTTATTTAAAGTCGCAACGACCTGGGAATATTTTATAAACGAACGCATCATGCCGAAATTTATAAAAACATTCTAAACTTATACTTTTAAAGTCAAATCTCTTTTGTTGTTATAAAACCCGACAAGGATCTAAATGAATGTTCTTTAAGTGGTAAAACATTTATTGTTTGAATTGTCAATTTCAAGCTTATCATTGTTTATAACACATTTTGTTTTATACAAGTTATTTGGGAAAATGGGTAAATGCCGAAAATTACCAATTAACTTACTTTCTTAGCATAGTTATGTGTCTTTAGTTCCCCAACTTCTTCCTGGTCGTTGTCTACTCGAGTTGAGTCTTGGTCAATTCTTATTGACTATTCCCCTGATATATTAGGATATATATATTATGTCTTGGTATGAGTTACATTTTGGTATACTTTTGGCGTGAGTTACATTTTGGTACACTTTTGGCATGAGTTGTATTTGGAGTCTATGTTTCTTACCACCACACGAAACGTTAAAACTAAACTTTTGAGATATTGATTATAAACTTTTGGGAACAATGATGGACTTTTGAAAGTAATGACATGATTAATCCACGAAAACTACGACACAATACTTTTATCAACTTCTTTATCATATGAGCTGTATTTTGAGATTATCGTATACGCATTAGGTTGCGTCACTTCTATTCTATCGTACTTGTCGTACATTCTTCTGGATGCCATGGAGATTAGCTTTAGATTCCAGTCGTGTCAATAGTGAATAGTGCATTTTTGTGGCTAAGGTGAGTTTCATAGCCCCTCTTTTCTAAAGTTTTCATAACTATTTTGGGGGAGAATACATGCTACTTTTAACATACCCTAACTGGATGTGTGAACATTATTTGTGAATGACTGTTGTTTGGTATATTTGATTTGGTGATTGAACGTTTTACGTGTTTATGTGAATACAAACTATTTCTTGGACCTGCCACTAGTCTTTTGAATTGCTAATATGTCGACTATGATAGGTTATAAGTGCGAAAATTGTTGACTTAGCCTAGGGTAGCATTCCTATGCTATAACGCTGTGCCTAGCTAAGTATATCCGACCTAGACCAGGGTAGCATTGCTATAAGCTTTGCTATAACGTGGTGCCTGGCTAGTGTCGCTCAGCTGGATTGATTATTGATTGGATTGATTGTTGGTTGGAATTGTACATTATATATCTGCCTTAGTCGCACTTAGCAATTAAACTCTATCAGGTCCACTATTACTTTTGTAACTAAACTCTATGAACACACCAGCGTAAGCTGACCTTTTTAGCATGTGTTCTCAGGTTTAAGGCGATAGCTCACTATTTGAAAAGGGGCATGGTCATAGGCGACTATTTGAAAAGAGTAGTTATAACGGAATTATGTCCCGGTTAGAGATTGATTTTATGAATGATGAGCTTTAGGTGAACACACACACACAATCACCGAATATCATGAAAGCCCGCACTCACACACGACACACTGGCATCGCAACACCTCTCGAACTGTAACACTTCTGACACCGCTATGCGTCTCCATTTATATGGATTTCCTGTTTGACGCCGTCATGCGTAGTTCGCCTTAAGTCGGGTCAGACCCGATTGGCAGTGTTCACATCCGAGTTGCTTATCGTCATAAGCCTCGTCGATCTCACTAGAGCGTTTGGAATCATTTTGGGCTACTTTTGGATTTTTTTTTTTGGGTAAAGGGGTTTACCCCGGTAAATATATAACCAAAAAATAATGTTAAGTACAAATGGAATGTGGCTGAAGTACCACATTAACCTCAAGCGAAGAGCTTGATAAACACTAGTGTTTATGACATGCCATAAACACAAAAACCTAGCTATATTACATCAACAAACTAGGCATAAACAAGTAAAAAAACTTGTACCAAGCGAGCATCCCGCATCCAGCCACTCCACGAAGGGAGCAAGTTAACCCAGGAAGTTTGCCTCCTTAAAACCCCTTTCCAAGAAAACCCAAAGGGAAAACCTTGGAGTAGGGAAAAAGAGTACAACCCTTACCCGGCACTCCCTTCGTGTATACATATACTTGGAATCTTCCATTTATCCAAAATCAATCGAGACCTCGAGGTTAGCTTCTTGAACTTGAAAGTAACCAGCTTCAACCGAATAGTAGAGATAATAGTGCTAACCACTTCAGAAGAAGACTTCTTACGCTTGAACAACCTAGAATTGCGTTCCATCCAAACGAAGTAAGTAGTAGCAGCAAGCAATAATCTAGAAAGGATACTACTAACCGACCGCCCCTTAGATAAGGGAATAAGTACTGTAACAATACTCTCCAACGGGTGGACTGCATCCATACCGGATAAACTCCGCACTGAAACCAAACCTGCATAGAAAATTGGCACTCAAAAAATAAATGAGAATGAGAATCCGGAACCAATTCACAAAGCGGGCATCTAAGCAAGGCCAAATCAACGTCATGACCAACATCCCATTGGCGATACTATCCCGAGTCTTTAGCTTCGTTGAATAGCGAGCCACAGATGTATAGCATGGCTTGGAATACAATGAGAGAACCAAGGAACATTACACCATTCAACCAAATCAGCCCTAAGACGCAGAGATTCCCACGCACCCGAGACTGAAAAACAACTAAAATTGCCATCCAGGTTACGCCATAATAATCCATCATCAATATCATTTAGAGTAGGAACCGGTAGAGCATCTAACAATGGAAATCGAGATAACCAGTCCAATGGCCATCGCCAACCATCAGATTCAATAAGATCATAAACCGAGTCAGATAAATTAAACCCCGCTCGTGCAATATCTCTAGCAGTAAGTAAATTACGAATCGGGCTTAACTGACACCACATATCAAACCAAACCGAAGTGTCCTTCCCATTATTGATCTTATGCCAAATAAAAGGATGAACCTTTGGTCTAATGGCCAGTAGCTTGCGCCAACCCCAGCTAACATCCCCCAAACAAGGGACATCCCAAAAACTTCTCCCACGAAGTTTATACGAGTGGATCCATTGCACCCATAACGACTCTTTATGTGTCAAAATACTCCAAATGTGAGTAGTCATAAGAGCAATGTTAAAATCCTCCAAACGACGAATGCCAAGGCCACCTTCTTTCGTTGGCTTACAAACAGATTCCCACGCAACCTTAGCCTTTCCCCTTTTCATTTCTCCTTGACACCAAAGGAAATCCCTCATAAGCTGCTCAAGCTCATGGATAATACGAGTAGGAAGGATAAAAACAGAAGCCCAGTATAAATGCATCGAAGATAAGACAGATCTGACCAATTGAAGCCTACCCGCAAGAGATAAGAACTTATTGCGCCAATCATTCACACGACCTTCCAGTTTTTCAACAAGCACCTTGCAATCCCTATAAAGAAGTCTTGATGATATAAGGGGGACACCAAGGTACCTAACAGGGAGAGAACCTTCTGCAAACGGCATAGACTGGAGAATAGCAGCTTTAATAGCATTTGGAACATTACAAAAGAAAGCTGTACTTTTAGGGATACTTGGGACAAGACCCGAAAAGTTCTTGAAATCCTCCAAGGCCTGCATAATGACATTAACAGAATCCTGATGGCCTCTAGCAAACAAGAAGAGGTCATCTGCAAAACAAAGGTTAATAATTCGCTGTTGCTCACACAAATGATGAAACTGAAAATCAACCGAATTCGAAACCTTTTTCTGCAATATAAGAGTTAGCACTTCCATAACCAGCGTAAACAAGTATGGAGATAACGGGTCACCTTGTCTAAGGCCCCGCTTACCTTTAAACCAGCCATGAAGATCGCCATTAACACATATGGAATAAGACGTAGATGAGACACAAACCATGATCCAATCAACCATTTTGGAATTAAAACCAAAACCAATCAGAATAGCCCTAAGAAAATTCCAATCAACCGTATCATATGCCTTCTGAATATCAACCTTAAACGCACATCTAGGAGGACCCCTTCCTCTATGATAATTCCGCATAAGCTCTTGGGTAAGTAATATATTATCAGATATACGACGACCAGGAACAAATGCCGATTGATTAATACTAACCAACTGACCAAGGCCTTCTTTTATACGATTAGCAAGGATTTTGCTAATGCATTTATACATGACATTACAGCAAGAAATAGGCCGATAATCATTAATCTTAGATGGGGTAGACACTTTAGGAATCAAAGATATAATAGTATGATTAATCTCCTTGAGAAGCTTACCATTAATGAAAAAGTCACGCACAGCAGTCCTTACCTCAGCACCCACAATATCCCATGCTTTTTTAAAGAAAGCAGCCGTGTAACCATCGGGACCAGGAGCTTTATCATCCCCCATAGAAAATATAGCGTCCTTAATCTCCGCATCCGTAACATGTCGAACCATCGAACCAGCCAATTGATGAGGAAGAACATTAGAAAATATACCATAATCATCAAACAGAGTACAATTTCCTTCAATACCAAGAAATTGTTCATAGTGAGCAACAAAAGCACCTGCAACCTGATTACCCTCGTACAAGACATTGTTTGCATCTCTAACCAATTCAATTCGATTACGGGCACATTTGCTTTTAACAATATTATGAAAATAGGCCGTATTAGAATCACCTGCATGAAGCCATTGAACTTTAGATTTCTGCTTTAAAAACCGTTCTTCATCTAATGTAGCCTCCTTATATGCAAGAAAATAGTGGGCATGTTCAACCCGTAGTTCAGAATTAGACGGATCTGTATCAATAACCTTTTGGACGTCATCTAACTCCTGCCGAATCCTAACTACCCGCTCATGAAGATTACCTTGACTGTGCAAAAGCTTACGAAAAGGAGATTTCAGCCCCTTTAAACGTTGAACAACACGATACATAGCACAACCATGAACATTAAGATTCCATCCCGCAGTAACCATATCACTAAACCCATCTTTATGAACCAAGAAGTTAGAGAATTTAAACGGTTTAGGCTTAGGCTTAGTAATCTGAGAAATACGCAGAACACACGGAGAATGATCAGAAATACGATAAGGTTGAAATATGGCAAACGAACCTGGAAACAAGTCAGCAAATTTCAGATTGCCCATCACCCGATCAATTTTCTTCAATGTACCAAAAGAACCTCTTGGTTTCTGATTCCAAGTAAAATGAAGACCAGTACTATTAATATCCTCAACTTCCATTTTCTGAACACAATTTTTGAATTCACGCATAGCAATGTCAGGAGCATAACTACCACATGAATGATCCTCCAACTTAAGAGCCGCATTAAAATCCCCCAACAAAACCCAAGGCCTAGTACGCATAAATCCAGCATGGCAAACAAGATTAGACCAAAGGGCACGCCGATGAACATAATAATTATCTGCATATACAAAAGAACAGAAAAAAGTTTTGCTGTCCGCCCGAGTATTAACCTGAATATGCATAACCTGGTTAGTTTGAGACATAATCATAACATCAACAGTATCATCATTCCAACCAAGTATAATACGGGAACCCTTATCACACAGACTACCATTTGACGTCCACTTCCATCGACGACAAACTTTACGACATGTATCATACACCACCGAAGCATCAACATGAGATTCCAAGATAGCACATACACTAAGATTATTATCATTGACCACCTGTTTAACCTCTTTTTGTTTAGGGGAATGGTTCAAACCCCTTATATTCCAAGAGGCGATACTAAACATCAGGGACATTCAGAACAGGAGTGCTTGCCCCTGATTTGTCAAATAAATTACCTGTTTCATCATAAATATTCTCAATCACATCATCCTCATCAGTAGCCAGAGAACCAAACGGGTTAGATGTAGTCACATTAGCGCCTAAATTTGGGTTATTAGTTTTAGGTGTAGGATAGATAGTACTAGAAGTAACATTGGGAGCAGATTGGTTATCTATATTCACCTCAACATCTTTACCAGTAGGAGAAGTATTATGCGAAGTAGAAGGACCTACCGGATTAGATGTAGCCACTTTAGGATTAGGGGGCTGATCCGCACTAGTACTAGCACTTCCTTGAACCGGATTGCTAGTAGAAGGTGTAAAGACAGATTTAGGCCTATACTGCATATTTTTACCCACAGGGACCCCATTAAATACAGTTCCGGTTCTATTATCCCTCACATTCTTTTTAGCTTTACCCTTTTTCCCAACAACTTGAAATCCATCCTGGTTAACCTCCACAACCGGTGCAGTCACAACTTTCTTAGGACAAGTATCACAAGAATGACCAAATATCAAACAAACATCACATCTAGGAGGTTTCCACTCATATTCCACCCTAATATTTTCAGAAGAGAAGCCAAGCCTATCCATGTATGGGACCCCCACAGTAATAGACTCCTTAAGAAGAGCATGAGAATCAATTTCAATTAAACACCGAGCAAAACTACTCCTACCCCTTCAGTACACATAGAACTAGTATAGGAATCAAGCATAATCGGCTTACCAATGTGTGTTGCAATAATACTAATACCATCCTCAGAGAATACCTGCAAAGGAACATCATGTAGCTTAACCCATACCGGGATACGGGTTAATTCCTCTTTCATCAAACTAGTACTCATGGTCCACTTCTTTAGAATAATAGGGCTGTTTTTGATCATCCACGGACCACCTTCTAAAACATTCTCCAAGCCAACCTGAGAGTCAAACTTAAAGAAAAAGAAGCCTTGTGCATTCATCATAATCCGTTTAAGACCATACTTAGCCCAATTGTTGCGAACAAAGTACTCAACCACTGGGAATGCAATACGCTTGCCAATGAAATATCCATACAAGGTGTTATCAAATTTAGTGCTAATATTTTCTACCACCTTATGTGGAATGGACACGTCAACACCATTAAAAATATTATCAACTTTGAGTTCACGAAAGTTAGACTTACCTTTAACAGGATTAGCTTGAGTACCTTGAGTATGAGTCGTTTGAGAACCACTAGCAACTCCCACATATATCATTGACTGCTGAATTTCAGTTGTTTGAACAATCGGGCTCTCATTAGTAATAGGATTATTCGATACAGTACCTTTCAACTTGCCAACAAGATTACCCACACGAATACCATCACCTTTAGGCAAAGTATCATCATCTTGAGTAACCACCTGATCACCACTTTTTGCAACCCCAATAGCCTTACTTCCCGTTATAGGTGACGGATCCAACGAAGCCCCAACAGCCCTATGAATACCACTATTAGCTGCTCCAATACCCTCACCAAGAGTTGGGAATTCAGATTGCACAACACCCGTGTTACCCCAAAATAATGAATCATGTTCAGCACTTTGTACCTTTGGATTAACACTCGAGTCAATGTTAAATTCACGATAATTCAAAGGCATATCCTGTGACGAATCAGCAAAAGAAGAACCATCAGATGTACCCAAGTTAGGGTTGCGCACGATCCTCATAGGCATTCTAGTTTTTGGCACACCATCAATGGCAGTTTCATTACCCTTCAGCCTTTGCATACGAGCTTCAAAGGCTTCCACATCAACGTTATTAGTACCAATCATATCCATAAGTCACGCAAGAACAGAAACGAACAAGTAAAACCAGAAAACAAAAGTAGCGAACCCTAAAAAACCCTAAAAAACGATTATAAAAAAAAACAAAGGAATACCACGTCAAATTCCAATACGATGACCTTATAGCAGCTAAGGCATGAGTTCAAGCACCGATTAACTAACCAAAATCCTCCATGCTAAGCACAAAGAATAAAAAACGAATAAGAAATCTGAAACCCTAAAATATGCGACAAAGCAAAACCCAAAAAACACCTTGCGATCAATATAATCTGGACACAATTAGATAATATACGAAAGTAATCACATAACAGGAACATATTATAGTAATAGAAGAGAGATTGGATCTTGCATATTGTCGATTAGGATAGTTAAGGATAAAGAGAATCGGATTTCTTTTTTTTCACCAGAGCAATTCGACTTTAGGGTTTTACTCTGGAGAACTACTTTTGGATTTGGTCTAGACTATTTTGGATTCGGTTTTGATCCTGGATTTTGGGGATTGTTGGATTTTGTGATTTTAGACCTCGTTCCGAGTTGTTAACTCATCATTTGACTTCGAGTCATCATTTGGCCTTGAATCGACATTCGGCCTCGTTTCATTGGTAATCTTGTTGGAATTATCATTCCTCGTCGTTTCGTTAGCAGCCTCGTCGGAATTATCATTTCACCTCGTGTCATTGGTAATCTGGTTACCGACACTTCTACCTCGAGCCTTGTCTCGAATCGGCTATTGGTTAGACTTCAGAAGCCTTAGCATTCACTCAATGTTGATTCAAATGACGTCACCCGATCGACATTGTGCACCTCTCTAAACCGATAATATCTTCTTGACGTTGCTTCGTCAACAACTCACAGTTAAGGTTGTACCTTACGTGCTGTTGGTGTTGTACCTTATCCTCTACTTAGGTACCGCTATCGATAACGTTCTAGCAACCTGTTTTAATGAAGTTGTTCACCGAGGTTATCTTGTAGATATTGTTCCGTCAGCATTGCTCTAACAACGTTGAACCCTCAACTTTGTTTTATCAACAAGAGTAAATTGCATTTTTAGTCCTTGTGGTTTGGCCAAATTGCAGGTTTGGTCCCCATCCTTTTGTAAGTGCAACGGTGGTCCTCATTTTAAAGTTTTGGTTGCATGTTTGGTCCCTGATCAACATCAAATGACGAAAATACCCCTGTCTTCTTTTGTTTCTATTTCCTTTTCATATTTCTTACATAAATAGATCAACTTTTAACACATGAATCGTCCCTTTCCTCTCCTTCTCTCTACCAACACACGACACACTCACAAAATCCCTAAAATGGATCTAAATCCACTCTTTTTGACTTCAATCCAAGAATATATTCATGTCTTATATCCCACTTTGATCAAGCTACAACCTAGGAGCACAAATGGAGCCATTTGGGACGAATTCGAGATGGGGAATGCTCAAAAAGGGTAGAAAACATGTTTTGAGTTTACAATTGAGTCACTATCATCCTTCCTCAATCCTTCCTATATAAAGGATTGATCTCATAAAGTTTTCTCATCACTTCCAATCAATTCGAAAAATTAGGGTTATTACAAAATCAAAGGGGTTTTTCCAATTGAGTTGGGGGTTATGTTATTGGGTGTAAGAGGAAGCTATCCAAGGTGTTTAATTGTACCAATTCGTTTCGGGTCTCCTCCAATCGAGTTTCTTGGTGTTCGGTGTTCATAGCCACTCGACCCACAATGGGTTCATAATAAGAACACCATCTTTGTTATTCTTTTGTCATATATTTGGTTGTAATTACATTTAATTGTAATTCGAATTGTTATTTATTTTTCTTTGTGTTCATGTTATTTCTATTGAATATTTGAAGTAATGATAATATGGCAAAATTAGTGATTTGGTTTAGTTAAAAAAAATATTGCTTGTTGTTGTTGTGTGAGGTTGCCGTGAACCAAGAAAAGGGGTAAGTGGATTCGTTTTTGTCGTGTACAAGATCTGATATCGTGTACAAGATCTGATATCGTGAACCAAGAAAAATATTGCTTGTTGTAGTTTTGGGATATGAATTTGTGTTTGATATTATCTGGGTTTTTGTATATGTTCTTCTTATTGGATGAATAAATAAAAAGAAAAAATAATTAGAAAATTAAAGGGGAAGAAGATAAGGGTATTTTAGTCATTTAATTTTGGCCAGGGACCAAATATGCAACCAAAACTTCAAAATGAGGACCACCGTTGCACTTTCGAAAGGATGGGGACCAAACCTGCAATTTGGCCAAACCACAAGGACCAAAAATGCAATTTACTCTATCAACAATAGTCTACCGACGTTATACCATCGATTGTGGTGCTACCTATGTTTTCCTATCAGTGTCGTACCTTATACGCTATCGATGCGAACCTAGAATCGTAGACGTTTACTCGTGTTAAGGAAATTGATCTGAAATCGATTAGTAGTCGAACTTCTTTTGGGAATTAGGACTTTGGATCCGAATATGACACCTTTCTGCGTTAGGTATCAAGTGCACTAACGATTCAATTGGCTGATTGACGTTAGCAATCAATACTCTCCATCAGAATAGTACTTTCCGCCCCAAACTTAGATATCATGCTAAGTCAAACTGGCTGATTGCTAGTAGCAATCAACACTATCTAACAGAGTCGTACTCTGAACTTCCTAGACGTCTTGTCCAGTAGAGATTCCGTGCCTAACAGAAATCTTGAAATCCTAAGGAGTAACCTAAACTGCGTTCCTTGGGACAACCACCTAATCGTTCTCCCATTCTTTGAGACACACCTGCTATCCTTTCGGTCCTTCCGCCGAACGATAAGCTACACCATAGATGAAACCTTGAAGCTACACGATAAGCTACGTCTCGTCCTTCCGCCGCACTGTTACCTGAGTGGTTGTTGGTAGTCCTACCCAACCTACTCACCTCCCGCTAATTAGTAAAATGGTAACTATGGACGACCATGCTCGCCCCTCCTCATATAGTTATAGCAATACTAGAGAATCCCTCTATCTTCTTTTAAGGAGGTGAGAGAGTACTCATTTCTCTCCCTCCGGTAGAGCGGCTTTGCTCCGATGAGCTGGTCCTTACTTCTGAGCTCTAGCTCCTTACTTTCTCTTCATAATGGAACTCCAATCGACAAGGGAATTTCCCCTTGGCCCGCTTTCTCTATCTGAGAATCATTCTGATGGTACACACCTGATCCTCCTTCAACTTTTTCCGATCCTCTTTAAGGAGGAAGTGCGATCGGAAGCCTGGGTTAAACAAATAGATTTCTGCACACGTAAAGGAGATCGTGTGCCTTAGGAAATGCTAGTTTCTATCCTTTCGGATCGTGGCAATTGCCACACACCCATCACTTCCTAGAGCCGAGAGAACAGATCTGGATATGCTTACTGTGCATCATCTCCAGAATGATGGCTGAAGTAAGGAAACTATTTGAACATTAGTGGAACACATCGCATGCCTATCAAGTTTAGCAACGGTTGGGATAGAAACCTTCCGTTGGTCAAATTCTTCAATAACCGTACTGAACACTTTAGTACCTCAAGGCACTGTAAAAAACCCTCTGTGGTCATTAGAGCCGATCCCGATCGTTGGGTAAGCATGGAAATACCCAACCTGTCAACCCCGAACCTATTTGAGAAACTGCCAAGGAGGCCGTTCTAAGTTGAGATGGAGATGCAAACTACTTGTTAGGAATTAGAAAATTCCATGTTAAAGTGTCGGTCACCCCAATTATGGTCTAGCATATGTTAGCTCGTAGACGTGTCGTTATTTAGGTTATTTAGTAGTCTATTAGTTAGTTAGTAGCATAGATTAGTTTAGTGTAACACCGTGGAGGAAGGACGGGTCTTTACCCACTGTATGCCTGATCCACAGTCCGTTAGGAGGACGTATGCTTTGTAACTATAAATACCCCTTCTATCCATGGAAGGGGTGTGGCTTCTTTGAATCTAACCTTTCATTTTGTAAACCAACTCTCTTTCAAGAACCTCCTCTCTACTCTCTTCATCTCTCTAATGGCTTTCTTATTTAATCATTGTCCTAGACCACCCGAATCATCAAACAACATAAATATTCACGATCCTACAATTGGTACCAGAGCCAGGTTTGTGTTGTTCTTGATGATTTGTATGGTGTTTACACGTGTGTTTGAAGCGGTATGTGCGTTCTGATAAAATCGGGGTTTTTGTCATATGTTGGATGTTGGTTTTGCTGCCTTGGTTGTTGTTATGGTCTTTTGAATATACTGATTTAAGTATGTGTGATGTTGGGTTTTTAAATCTGTTGGGCTTAAAATAGTTATCTTGTCCTGATTGTGTAGTTTTAAGACGTTTACTGGTTATATTTGAACATCATATTTACTGGTTTTAATCTGTTTTAGCACAATTTTGATTCTGCAGTTTGTTTATGAATGTTCTATGAATGCAGTTTGACTGAGTTCATCAAAGCGAGTTGTCTACGTTTTTCATCCAAGCGAGTTGACTATTTAGTCAACTGCAGATGCGACTTATCCTTGTAAGCGAGTTGTGTCAGTGCCTTTAACTTGCATTATTGAATGCGAGTTTCCTTAATATTGGATGCGAGTTGTGATTGTCTTGATTCATTGTATCTGGTTTATACTATTGCACTTGCTTTTGAGCGAGTTGCTACTATAGCACTTGCTTTTGAGCGAGTTGATGCTGTTGCGAGTTGTGTTTCTTTTTCAGATAAGATGCGAGTTAAGTCAAAAACTGATGCGTGTTATCTAAACTAAATGATGCGAGTTGATAACTTAACTAAGCGACTTGTCATATGCGAGTTGGGTATGATATGAGTTGGGACAGATGCGAGTTGGGAGAGATGCGAGTTAGAGATGCGAGTTAGTGATGCGAGATAGAGATGATGCAAGTTAGAGATGATGCGAGACAGAAAAAGAAGAAGGAAAAGATTTGCTAAGTCTTGAACACAACCAACAATCAAATCCATTTTCTACTACAACAAATCCTAAACCTATCCACCTCATAATCAAACAACTTCCAATCTATTCCCATCCTCCTCCAACATCAACAAGAATCTAATTATAACAAGACCATGTGATCTCAGTGTGTTCAAACATCTCACTAATCCTGTAAAGATTGTTCGAACATCATCATCATCGATCAACTTGAAACACATACTCATATTTCTGAATACTATCCGAAAACTTCAATGAAGGAGCAAAACTTAACATTTCATTCATTCATTCTTTCGGTATAACTCAAACAAAAACAAAACAAAATATATCAATCCATCTCAGATTGTGTTTGTGTCTATCACCCCATTCAAAGACACGAAACATTCTCTTCACTGATCCAATGTTACTATAACCACAAGACTGGACTTAATTTAAAAACAAGATCTCAGAGTTCTTCGTGCTTAAGACACATCATGCTCGAAGGGTGTTCCACACATGATTAACATCATCATAGATCCATGAGTCGGACTAAGCAAGTTACAAATGATATCAGACTTCTACGAAATCCAAATCAACATAGATCTCAGACCTCCTTTCTCATGTGGTACAAGCCCATTTAACTCAAATATCTTATCACGAGAAGGAATAATCATCATAGATCGATAAGTTTATGATTATGTACGATTTAATGAAATGATTGTAACAAGGATGTTAAATCATTTGACTGATTCGTGTATAACTCAATACCACAAAGAACTAATAAATCTTACCTTAAGCATCCGGAGGAATCATTGAATTAATCGGATTCATGCCATCCCTGTGGCGAATCAAAGAGCTTCTAACCATCCCTGTGGTGAGCTCATGCTTGTCATAGGTATTTGATGATGATCTATGATGGGGGCAGTCGACTATGGTGAACGATTTTTGGTGGCTGCGTTTTTTTGTGTGTGTGTGATATTAGGGTTTGAAGTAACTTGGTGAGATTACTGATAAGGGGACGGATTATTGTGAAGCAGATTAGGGTTGGTGAATGGTTTGTTGTGTACTTTATATCTGGTGTTATTAGGGCAGCACCTGTATGGATCAGGCTTCACGTTCTCATGGGCCTTGGGTGTGTAAATCACACTTAACGAATGTCTATAATTGGTTATGAATTTAAAGTGAAGTATTGGGCCGTGATTATTGCTAAGACTTATGGGGCCGAATCATCTATTATTTTAAATGACTTGACATGGGTCGAATGAGGATATTGGACCTTATTGGATCGGATAATGAAAATTGATCTCATGGACTGTGTTTTGCGTTGATATCGAATATTTCTTCATATGTTTCGTCAAATCATGTAATGAATATTTGAAGTTATGATTGGATTAATCATTTTTGATAGTTTGAGTTGATTTCTAATGATACTTCAAATTTGATGGGCTTTATGTGCGATATTGAGTGGTATTGGGAGTATTGACCGG
The DNA here is from genome assembly GCA_910596185.1 of Chrysanthemum makinoi. Lineage (NCBI taxonomy): Eukaryota > Viridiplantae > Streptophyta > Magnoliopsida > Asterales > Asteraceae > Chrysanthemum > Chrysanthemum makinoi. Next base: position 169,907,709 of record OU343221.1, on the reverse strand, counting down.
GCTTAATGATGTGTTAGTATATCGAGTTTTTTTAAGAAACAGATATGGATCGGGCCTCGATTATTACTAGTTACCATGATTGGGTTGAATGGGCCTCTAAATACTGGATCATATTTATGAAACTTGAATGTTATGAGATTTGGACAAAGGTTTTCTAAAGATTCAATGGATCAGATTCATAATCGTAGATGGGTTCTTAAAATTGGATCGAATATGTGAGCTTTGTGTTATGAGATTTGTTGAGTTATGCAGTTTGATACTTTGGGTTACATATTTCCATGGAGAATATTATGTCTCGGCTTGAATTGATGGTTGAACAAAGTTGACTATGGGGTGGTTGTTTGTACGATATTTCTCATTTGGCTTTGAAGTGAAGTTTTCCGGGCACGTTTACTTATTTCGTCTTCTTTCTTTCTACTCTTCCGCGAAGATGACTTGTTTGGGCATTTATAGAGTGTGATAAAGACTTGGCTATTTAGTTACGTTTGTGATTCTTTCTCGCTTCACCCACAACGTAGCTATCACTTCGGTGTCTCACGCAGTTGAGAATGTCAAGAGGTATTGTACATTGGGTACACCATTTCTTCTTCACATGGATTAGTACAAGCTTAAGTAACGAATCTGAGGAATTTTACGTCATGTTCAAGTTTGATATATCAGGTTTACTTCTCCATGTGGTCACTACAATAGCCGTCAGAATACGTGAATGATATGTTTACCAATGGATTGAATGGGTGAGATGTGATCAGCAATTCGATACCACTGATTAATAATGATACTTCACAGTCTAAAAAAAATCCTTCAAGAATCTTCAGCGTCGGTCATGACTTTTCAAGATGGTTGCTTATGACAAGAACTTTTTGTGCAGATGGGTGTAAACGTTAATGATGCTTCCGAAAGAAAAGTTTACTTTGATGTTATACGATCAACCTCTAAGGGAAAGTAGTGTATACTACTCAACTTAGTATGGTTTGTGAAGTTTTCTACTTATGGGTTAAGAATTGTTGAAGAGTTTGTGATGATGATGAATGAACCGCTGATGAACCGCTGCATGTTCCCCTAAAACAGATATTCACCGAAACCAAAGTTGTCATAACACATTCAAGCTGACATTGTTTATGGTTTTGTCTTGATTTTGTAAAATCCCGCGAAAGAATCTATTTCTCGGTTTAAATCATAGACTTGTAAAATCCCGTGACAATGGAAACATCATGGTTAAAGTAATGTTCATTTCCGAATCTATCTTACGGTTTATTCTTGGCTTTGTAAAATCCCGCGAAAGAAACTATTTCTCGGTTTAAACCATAGAATTGTAAAATCCCGTAATGATGGAATCATCCTGGAGAAAGGAAAGTGTATTTCGGGATTTTATCAGATGCTGATGTTACAGTTTCTTCTTCGAAGAAGGAATAAAAGGGTGTACTTCATGAATTGGGTGTGTGTTTGGATATTCGTCATGGCAGTTTGGTTATTACATGGTTTTACGGGGTTATGCTCATTTAACCATGGTCGGGATGAAAACCATTATCATAGTTCACTCAAAACGTCAAAGGAGGCTAGATTTGAACTTTTAACAAGAAGATGTGACAACGGCGTCAATTCAGTATTATTTATTTGAGGATGAAGTGAAATATCACGGGCGAGTGTACTTAGTATCTGAAGGTATCGGGGATGGTTGGAAGAAGATTCTTCAAGATCCTTGTTCGAGCTTATTATCAAAAACGAAAACTTGGAAATCTAGTTATTGTTGGGTGACTTTTACCTTTTCTTTTACCACTTGGGGGAATTGGGCTCTTATCACCACAAAATAACTATCACTTTAAGGAGTTACGTTGTAGTGCTCAGTGTCACATTCAACTGTGGATTTTCAAGAGGTGATGTACGTCTAATACTTAATGGTTGGTTGGTTGAAGAGTATAGAGTACTTAGAGATTCAATGGAGGATGAAGTCTCGCCACCGCTCTTTGTTACATATGTGCAAGTTTAAGTCACGAGTTCGGGTTAGTTTAATTCGAGGTCAAATTCATCATATTGGGTTTTCTCCATCAGTTGTCACTACAAAGAGCCTACTGAATGATAATGGGGTTGCTTACAAGTTTGCCAAAAGTAGATTGAAAAGAGAGAGATTATGACGTTTGAACACAACAGTTCATGCCTCGTTCTCTAAAGAAAAGAAATGTGTACGTTTCAGTGCGCATTATCTTCGAAAGAAGAGAAATCTTCTTATGACGTTTGAATACTTCAGTTTAAGCCTCGTTCTATAAAGAAAAGAAATGTGTACGCTTCAGTGCGCATTATCTTCGGAAGAAGAGAAATCTTCTTATTTATGACCATTCTCATCAACATGCTTCATGTTTTTTCTATGCGCTTCAGTCATCAAGTGAACCGGACTTCTGATAATTACTCTTATTCCACTAGCTCAATATAATGAAGATGGCGACATCATGTGCTAATTTTGCGGGGAGAAGTGTGAATAAAATACATTTGGATGATAATCACTTGTTTAATCAAGAATGGCATCTCCGTATGCAATTCTTGAGGGGGAAAAGAAGTGTGAATTTTTTCCATGGTTGATTGATATTAGAGAATAAATGGTCAAACGGCTCCTAACTCATGTAAGAACCGAGCTTCTTCTTATCGGGTCATCGTTACATGGAGTTTCTTCTAAGAGCCGTTGTATAATAACCTATAATACGAGTTGGCCTTTAACTTTCGAATAAAATATGTCATAAGATCATTTAATATTTGAATACGTTATAACCTAAAGTAGACAATACATCGTGATTTTAAAGCTACGAAAACGATATAATTATACCTTTAGAAATAAATATACGTCGACCCAATTAGTCCTAAACTTATAAATAAACATCACACATTTGGATATAGGCTTATAGGGTCCGAATATAATTGATTTCTTTTACTCAACACACATTGAAAGATATGATTTTTTTTAAACATTTGAAATGAATTGGTCTTCCAACTATCCCCAAAGACTCGGCCATTTTCCCCTATATTCACAACTCCTTGCTCATTCCTCTCAACCGTTTAACACATTTCCTCTCAGAAAAACGCTAAACCTAAAACAAAAGAACGACAGTTCCCTTTTGCTCTCATTCTCTCCCGAAACAAGAAGGTACGAAGGTGGCGTATGTTAGTGATAGGTCGTGACAATCAAGCCGTGGTTTTAGTGGTCGTGGGAGTTTCATCTTGGTTTTGCTTGTGTGGTCTCAATTCGATAAGGGCTTTGGCTTTGTTCGTCTAGGGTTGATTTTGAGTGCTTGTATTCGTGTGCCGTTTCTAAATCTGACCAAAGGTAATTGTTCTCCTTGATCAAATTCATATTTCATGTATGCGCAAAAGAGATGAAAGGTAACCTAATATACTATTTAATATGGTGCTATACGAATGGGGACATATATACATGCATGACCAGCTATGGAATTCATCATATAAATGTGATTTTGTGGGCACCATAAGTCGAACATGGAAGCTTTAAACATATAAGTTAATAACGTGTGTAAGGTGTGATCAAGTCCGATTCGAGTCGATATAATATTATCGTAGAACTTTATAAGTATGCATGAGAGAGTTTGTTGTAACTTATCTAATGAGACCATATCATCACCATCTTATTGACCTTAAAACTGGATACAAATCAAAGAAATAAAAAATGGAAATAGATTGCATGCATGAAGGGTTAAGTTGTCGTATGGGTTTTAAAGGATTTCATGCGTATGCGTATGATAATGTCGAAATGTGTATGATAATGTTCGATTGTGGGGTACTATTTTGATTTGCAAAAACCTGTGGTCTTATTTGGTTTTGTCTCACAAGGTAATGGGTAGACCAGATGGGTAAAAGGGGTCGAGTTTGGTTCAGTTTTAAAAGAGGTGTGTTCGTGTGATTTAAGGGTCGAGTAGGTTAAGTGCATAAGAGGGAGTCTCGGTACAATAGTCGTACCGAGGGCATGCTTCAAATACGTTACGTCCGTTTTGGGTCGAGACTTCATGCAAGTATTGCATTTATATACATTACGTAGCATGAAACTTTTTAAAATCAAATGAAATTGTTTAAATCAAAGTTTACACATGTAACCATAAACTTTGGTCTTTTGTCACATTTAACCCCCAACTTTGCTAAAATGACACTTTAAACCCTAAGCTTTGGTAATTGTCACATGCAAACCTTAGACTATAAATTGTTATATTAGACTCTAAACTATGCCATTTGTCATATTAAGCCTCTAAGTTAACTTATTATCTTTTGTAAACACTAATTTTGGCTAATTAATGGATAATACCCTAAAGTTATTAATTGGAAAGGTTATTAAATTTGGAAAGTTGCTATAATTAGCAGGAAACCTGAATATGCCCATCAAAACAACAATCGGTATTGAATCAGTAATAACTTATGAAATGGTTCTTAAATAATAAGACAATCATTAATTCGTGTAGATTCGCTGAAGAAGGAGTAATTTCCAATACTTGTGTTTCTGATACGGTTTCATTTGCGGTTTAAGGTACAGATATTCCGTCATTTCAGTAATGACACTCCTTTTCTCTCATGACTCTTGCTTATTTTGATATCCGATTCGTATTCTCCTTACTCTGATTTGATATGATCCATTTGATATGATTCGTTATGCTATGATCCTCTGATTTGATATTCGATTATTTATTCGTTTGATATGATTATCCGTTGAGATCCCTTATTGATATGATTCCATTATATGATCGGTTGATATGATATGATTTGTTTAGTTTGGTTGCCCGAGCTAACTAGCCATGGAGGTACCATGGCCGTGTCATTGATTCACCAATGGCATGACACTATATGGGGCTGTGTGATTAGTCCCCGGCGTTCCCTTTATGATATGATATGATATATGTGATCACTTGGCCATTATGAATACGTATGTACAGTCTCGAACTGGCATATGTATATATGATTTGTTTTGCAGGGAGCGTATGGATGCATCCTAGGTACTCAGTTCAGTTTTGGTGATGTGGTGCATGTGTGCAATACACCCCCTCACATTTTGGTACATTGGGCTAGCTACCCATGTACAATTTGATATGATTTGACGGATTTGATATGATATTGGATATGATATATGATTTGTAGATTTGGCTATTGGAGTATCTCCTTTAGTATAGGTGCTCGGGGCAACATTCTGATTTTGGTTATGGGTTATGATATGTGATTTGTTAGATTTGGTTATTGGAGTATCTCCTTTAGTATTAGGTACTCGTGGCAATATTCTGATTTTGGTTATTATGTGACTATCTGATATTCTGATTCATTCGTTTACTATGCCTATTCAGTCATTCAGTTAACTACTTATTCACTCAGTATTCTTATGTGATTCGTTTGACTATCGGACTCATGCTTCAGTTCATTTGGTTATTATACTCAGTCTTCAGTTCATTTGATTTACTATGCTTTCACTCTATTTCGGTTGGCTTCCAAGCTTATACTTCAGATTACCACTTCATCCGTTTACCGAGCTATTATATGATTAAGGGATTCAAGTGTAGTCTATGCTATTATATGATTATTTGATCCATCTGTTTACCATGCTGGTATATGATTACATGATTTCTCTGTCTACTATGTTAGTATGTAGTTACCTGATTCATCTGTCATCATGCTAATATCCGATTATCCGCTTACCATGCTATTATGCGACTATTTGATTCGTCTGGTTGCCATGCTAGTAGGTAATCCTTTGATTTATCCGTTTATCATGTTATACTTCGTTCAGTTATTTCGTGGGCTATGATTATCATTTAATAATCCTATTTGCTATTTGTGACTACCATGTTTACACTTCTGTTCATGTTACCAGTTCATGAAGAAATAGGGTTCCACTTATGTTATCTGTCTAGTTGACTTGTTTAGTTGCCATGTTATATTCTTGTTCAGTTATTTCATTTGATTATGATGTTCGTTCAGTATTTCCTACCTATACTTGTGACTGACATGCTTATACATCTATTAGTATCTCAGCTTGTTATGATATTTATTATGTTTATTAATTGTTGATTTTCTGACTTGTGTGATTGCCATGCTTACATTCTATGCAATTACTTCCGCCTGCTAATGGAATTCAGCTTAGCTTATATATATCTGATTTTCTGATTTGTTTGTTTTGCCATGTTCATAGACTGATATGCTTTTACACTATTGGTTGCTTGAATTGATTATGATATTGTTTATCAACTCCTATGTGATTATGTTCCGATACTTGGATGTTTGGTTATTTATATGTGCTTATATTTGTTTAATGATTCGCTGCCTTACTCTGCCTTAGTTTTCTTTGATTTCTGTTCCTTCTGGATATCAGTTAATATTATGTTCTGCAGGTTTCTCATTGACTCATTGTGCTCATTCGTTACGATTTGTTTATCAGTCTCCTTTGATTCGTTTTTGAAATTTTGATTATGTTTGGCTTTTGTTTTGTTATATCTGTTCACTGGGCTTTTTAAGCTCAGCCGCATTTCTTTTCCATGCGGCAGGTACCAAGTGGGATGCTGGGCTTTGATGGGCTGAGAGTAGGAGGCATTTAAGTGAACCGACCCTAGTTTCCCCTTATTATTTTGGATTCTTTTGGAAGAGCATTTGTTTTGATATTTCATATCTTTTAGACATGTTGGATTATGTATTTTTTTCCTTTGTAAGTCATTCGTTTATATGACTTGGTATTTTTATTTAATAAGACTTTCGCTTGCATTTTATTAGTATGTTCTGATATGACTCCATAATGTGACATTCGGACCCCTTGTCGGGTTGGGCTGTTACACGTTGGTTGACATCTTCTCACGGGCTGATGAGTTTAAAGACAAGTGCTTCCGGTTAATGCTTCACGTGCACATCAACATGATGATTCCGAACAACCTTCTATTCTTGTTTGATGTGATTGTTTGCTTGGTATTACCAATTCGTGTGTTCGTTGCGGGCTGATTGCTAATTTTCTTGATGAACATCTTTCTGTTCTTGTTTGATTATGAGGGATGTTAGTTAAGGGGAATTGCAAGATGTAAGTTAATTGGGATGCTTTCTTGGTGAGATGGAGATGTTAACTATCTATTCCCCAATTGGACAATCTTGAAGAAGGTCGAGTCTATAGTCGGTTCTACATTTTTTTTTGGGTAAAAGGGTTAATTCACCCCGGTAAATGTATTACGCCAAAAACATTGAAGTACAAAGGATGAGGGTGTATCCATCATCTCAGTCCCATAGGACACTTACATGCAAAAACAACTAACCAACCAACTATATAAGAATGACAGGCCATTCTTATAACAAACAAAATAAGATAAAACTACTTATGACGGCCCTTTGGGCGACTCTCAAAGCCATGTGCAGGAAAATTATAATCATAACCATCATAAGACTTCAAATCATCCAAAAAACCAGCTCCCGGCATGACCTCAGGCATACACACTTCATCTTCATCCGACGAACCAGTTACAGACATGGATGAACTTTCCTTCCTAGTAGACACCTTGTGGATCTTAGAGAATTGATCCCACAAACTTCCATTTCCACTTTTCGCAGATACATCACTAGTAGTGACTTCACACGTCTTGTCACCATCATGTGGTACCTCCCCCACCACCTTGCTCGGACCAGCATCACCCTTTAACACTCTCGAAGAAGCACCATCATAATCATCCTTTAAAGGCTGATCCAACGGACCGTCCTCCAAAGTACGTTTAGTATCATTGGCATTCTTCTTTGTAATAGGTTTAGAAACAGGTTTATATTCAAAATTAGACTTAGGTTTGAAATACCGAGGCCTTTGGTTGACTTTAGTAGCCTTATTTCCAACCTTATTCAGGTGAACATCCGTATTAACACCAACATCTTTTTTAGCCGAATCTGAACCCTTAGTAGCCGACATTCTCCTAAGCGGGCAATTAACGTCCGTATGGTTGAAAACCATACATTTAGAACACCGATCAGGCCACCATTCATATTCAACATCAAGAACTTCCATATAATGACCATTACCCTTCAGCAAAGGTGTAGCCACTTCAATTGATTCCAAAACAGAATTTTCAGCAGATAACTCAACTAGGACCCGTGCATAAGAATAACGACCCCAAGGATTACTACACATAGCTCTAGTACCTGCATCCATACGTATAACACGACCAATCTGTTGCGCAATCAAACCAATACCGACTTCCGAATATGTAATCGCCGGTACATTATGAATGAGAATCCATACCGGTACCTTTGTAATATTTTCCCTCTCCATCCTCGTATTAGGATCCCAAATTTTAAGGAACATGGGCCTCGATTTGACAAACCAAGGACCACACTCAAGAACCTTACGCATACCATCTTGAGTCTTGAATTTGAAAAGGTAGAAATCATTACGCATCATAACACATTCGAAGCCAAACTTAGCCCATGCATGCTTCACATAGTCATTAACAGTAGGAAAAGCTAAACGTTGCCCAAGGAAATAACGGTTAATGGTATAACAACTTTAGCACCACCAATATTACCTCTATTATTAGACCTCGACTCTTTAACCTTAGAATTGTCCGTGTTACCAGCCCCCAACGATTCACCATTAGGTTCAACAACACTTGTAACTTTAGGAATATCAGAATTGAGCTCAAATAAACTTACACTTTCATAACGAGCATGTAATGGGTCGGACACACTAGGAGCAACAATGGGAGCTGCCGAATCAGAACCAACAGAAGGAAGAGCAAAGCTCCCCGTTTGTCCACCCAAACCTGCACTTTTAAGTATAGACTTCAATGGCTTATGTTCATTAACAATCACCTTACCATCAATATTGTTAATCTTATTAGCCAACCCAGAATTCTTCTTGGCTATCTTACCATTAAGGAAACCCGATTCCATCTCTCTTTAACCCACTTGCACACAGACGTGACTTACAGCAAACAATCGCACCTTTAAAAAAAACTGAAACCCCGGGACTTTCAATACAGAATATAGCAAATACCTTAACGGAATTTGTTTAACAATACAAGTCACCACCTCACGAAACTGACCTTGAGAAGATAAGCAAACCCTAATTCGAGTTTGGTATATTAACGCGCCAGAATCAGTCACGCACAAAAACAAACCACGAAACCCAAAGAGGAATCGTAAAACTTGATAAATAATATTCAGCACAATAAAGATCGACCTTATATAATTAGATTTCAGTGATTAACCGACTAACAATTGAGTATAATAAGGGTAGCGATCAGATTCAAAAGCTGGCGATTTAAAACCCTAAAAAAATGTTATACCAGATTCGACTATAAAACCTATAAAAACAAGCAGCAAATTTGATTAAACCAATGATAACCACGAGGATTAAGCACTAGAATAATCAAACTGATACAAGAATTAAAGGTGATAGGGAAGATAGGTAAAAAACGATTAGGAAGGGGAGGGAGAAAAATCGCCAGCCTTGAGAGAACTATTAGGGTTTTTTTAGTCGGTTCTACATTTTCTGCTACATGTTAAAAGACTAAAGACGAGTTGCATTTAACGATCTTAAGACTTCTTCTTATTCAAGGAATTTATCAAAAAGATTGTCGGTTTAGGGGAGAGCACTAATTGGGGAAGGTTGAAATGTCTGATTTAATCCCCAATTAGACTTGCTCACACTCTTCAGCAAGTTGATTCTCACAGATTCAATGGTATTCTTCTCACAAGATTTCAAGTGTTTGGGCTTATAAAGAGTCGCTGATTTTGAAGTGTCAAAACCAGTAAGGGGGAAGGAGACACACATCTAAACACAAAGCGAGTAAACTTGATGAACTTAATTCTTCTAAGTGATTGAAGATATCCCGGGAAGACATAAGTCATGATCACAGAGAAACTCAAGGTTTTACTCATCGAGGCTTTTAGTGTTATTATTCCAACTACGTAGGGGGAAGTGATGTAAGAGAAAGTTTCTGAAGATAAAAGAGGTACACAAGTATGACATATTCAGGGGAGATAAATGTGTAACATGAGGGAGGTGTTATCAGTCATTCTCTCTTTGGGAATGTGTTTACTTCGGATTCTGGAGCTTCATACACAATCATCAGGGAAGAAAAATGTGAACATTGGGGAGGTGTTTTCATTCCCCTCATGATGTGTATTCGGGAGAGCTCTTGGGTATTGGTGTACTTCGGGTTCTTGAGCTTCATACACGATCATCAGGGAAGAAAAATGTGAACATTGGGAAGGTGTTTTCATTCCCCTCATGATGTGTATTCGGGAGAGTTCTTGAGCATTATTCAAAGAGACTGGCTGCATCAATTCAACTACTTGGGGGAATTGTTCTCTTGACACCTTTTGGAATGGATCGCTTCAGACTTCAGTGGAAAAGGAATTTGGGAAGAGTTATTCATATGTGGGATGATACGTTGCTGTTCTTCTATTGGATGGTATAACCTCGAACGGAGAATCTCGATTATCGTTCTTAAAAGGAGCAGCGGGATTTACGAAAATGGTGTGCTTCTTCGTGCACCTGGCTAAGGCAAGCTTGAAATAGAGCTTCGAATCTGCTCATCTAATGGATTTTCGGTTTGGGGGGGGGGGAAGCTGCCAAAGTCTCTCTTTCTCAAAGGCTCATGTTCTATCTTCTATTTTGGAGCTTCGGAAGCTTTGGTGGTGAAAGTTTAAGAGATGACGATTTCTATCTTCTACAACGGGGCTGTTCGATATCCTTATCTCGGTACTCGTATCATAATCTTCTTATACTATATCATCTAAACTATTTGTGTAAATATTTATGAAAAAGAAAATACAAAAATATAAAACCATCAAAAACAAAATAGAAAAATATAAAACCTTAAAAAACCCATAAAAATCAGAAAATTTGAAAAATACCAAAAAATATGTTTTCCTAGACATGTCTTCTGGTATCGATAACATCTACGGTCTTAGAAATGTCATTCAATAATGGCACGGGACCATAGATGAAGTTCGAGCAGGAGGTGTAAATATTCTTTTTCAATACATGTCACAAACTATGGCTTACAGTTATTTCAGTCTGTAACCCGCGCTTCAAAAAAATGGCTTGCAGTTATTTCAGACTGTAACCCGTGCTTAAACAATGGTTTGCTATTATTTCAGATAGCAACCCGCTCTTCGAGGAAGGAAAGTGCTGCGCTAAAACCAATTTTCAAATATTTCGTGCACTTATCCTAAAACAAAATGAGGAAAGTATGTCGAAGGACTGCTGTTCCTATACAAATGTTTTTCCTTCTATAAATTCTTCAGAAAAATATTTGTTGTTTTCATAAATGGTGGTAATTGAGTTGCTTGAAAATCAATCTGAATCAAGTTTTCATAAAATTGCAAAAACTCAATGACTTCAGCGCTTTTAAAATTGTTCTTGAAAATAAGTCATTGATTGAGGAGGAGAATGTTTTCAAATTTATATCATCTAACGGGCTTATATAATTATCCTATATGCTTAACTGAAAATGATGTTAACCTACGTGTTTAGGACTAGGTGCCTAGGATATGATTGTTAGGATTAGATGATTAGAGTTTGATAAACACATTATTCCCATGCTTTAAATGATCTGATTGATAATGTTGAATTGACTTTTATTAGTCGATTGTTGTTTGGGTGATGTGGACCACCATATATCTGTATGTGTGTTCACTAACGTATGCATGTATATTGGTATACAAGAACGTTCCTGATCCGGATCCCACAATACAATATGATTGGATGCCGAAAGGAAAGGGTAACTATATCTTGGGTTGACAAATAAAGAAACGGAGCTTAATTTGACTTCTATGGAAAGTAGGCTTAAAAAAATGCAACGTAAGAGGTCTCACTGTATCAGCATATGGTTTTCTTCATCATCAAATGAAGAAACGGAGCTTAATTGGACCTCTATGAAGAGTTGGCATGACAAATGCAACGTCAGAAGTCTCACTGCATCTGCAGACGGTTTTCTTCCAGCCCTATATCAACAACAACAGAAGCAACTTGTTATTCTCTACCACCTAACGTATCTTTGTGCAGGACAAGTAGTGATGATACAATTTTTTAAACTATTTTTGAATAATATTGTTTTGAAAATGAAAAAATATTGTTTTGAAAATAAATCGGATTCAAAGTTTTGAAATCAACCGGACTTAATTTTGTCAAATCATAAGTGATTTCAAATTAAATATTTTCAAACTAAATTTCTTCAAAAAAGTCCGGTTTGTACAACATAAAGTGGTGATCTAAAGATTTAATGTTATGTCATGGTATGATTTTCTTTAAAACTCAAAGATCTTACAAAATGAAAATTTTTCTGTTCTTTTTGATTGTGAAATTGTTTTAATTTACTTAAAGATCTCTTAAAAATTATCATACCTGACACTAACAATCTTTAATGTCTAAAATCGATCCGTATCAATCATTTTTCTAAATTAAATCAAGCCACGTCTTTCCCCAAAATCTTTTAAATGATTTAAATCAATTGGGATCACAAATCTCAAAAGGTTTGAAATTTTTGATAGGGGTAGAGATCGTGATTTAAATCTCAAATTTGTTTAAATGGAATTGGTTTTAGTCCTTTAAAGGCACTCCTGCCTCCATGTGCCAAACGATTTCTAATACATAATGCACATGTTGAGGGGGAGCATTTATCCAAAAACAAGATGAGTATTTAAACCTGGCCACATTTTCTCCTATGTTTTTCTAAACCTTATTAAATCACTTGGGATCCAAAATATCAAAGGGTTTGATATTTTTGTTCGGAGGAGAATTTGTGATTTAATAATGAAACTTGATTAAAGATGATCATTTTTTGGTTCAAATGTGCATACTGCTCTCCCATATGTGCTAAACGCTTTCGAATCTCGAAGCACATATTGAGGGGGATCATTTTAAAAGAAAATAAACTTTCAAGGTACAAAGATCTCTATGTTTCATCATAAAGTACATTGATTGATTTTCTAATGGTTTCTTAATGGCTATTGTGATCGTGGATGTACTTTTAAAATAACTCTTTCCTCTATGTGATAAAATGATTTCAAATATCCTACGCACATATTGAGGGGGAGAATTTACCAAAGAAAATCAAATGGCTTTTTCTATGAAAATTGTGATCAAAGAAAATATTTCAAAGAACTCTTGCCTCCATGTGCTAAACAATTTCAAAATCATATGCACATGTTGAGGGGGAGCATTTCTAAATGATCAAAACTATTATGGTACAAAATGCTTTGATCTCGTATCACATGTACTTTGATTGTTTTTCTAAATGATTTTTCAATTGGTTTCGAGAAGGAATGAATTGTACCAAAAGACCGACCATTTTACGTTATGCATGGAGTTATAAGGATGGTGAGGTTAGGTATTAGTTCCCACGATCCACCAGAACCGGAGGGATCTACCCAGGGACAATCCACTAGATAGTGTAGAAGTCCTTAGGTATGATGAAAAAAAAATGGAGAAAAATGAGAATTGGGAAGAGTGCCGACTGAGACAGAGCTAGAACTGGAATAAACGCAACAAGGTTCTAGTAATGAAGTCTCGGTAAGCACTGAAGGGGTTGAAGAATGAAAAAGAAATGAATGTGAAAAAGGGTGAAAAAATAGCCCTCCAATAATTCAACCTTAGGGCAGAAACCGGGTTCAATACATATGCTACTAGTTGTTACCAAGGTAACACTGGTATTGAAGACAAGACGTCATGGACCCAGTGACGCACTGCACTAAACTTCCCAAGCTACTCAAGTTCCTCTTAAAAGGGCTTGTTTCATTCTCACGGGGAACCTACATAATCTATCGACTTTCTCTTAGAGATTGTTGATATTGAAGAAGGAGACCCTCTCCCTAGTCTCCGGCATAGGAACCAAATGTGCACTATTGAGTCTTGAGCCAAGAGATCGTCCACAATATCTCATTAGGACACAAAATTAATGAAGACTTGCTGTTTCACACAATGTGGAAAGTAAGTATATATATTAAGAGTCCTACGCATTATCCTTGTGGTATTGCCAGAACATCCAAGTGATATGTAAAATTCACGATGAAGATGGAAATCCTTCTAGAGCCAACATCAAACAAGCTCTTGGTGGGTGACATGTGAGATCTTTTCTAAAGATCAAACTTGTGACAACTGGACAAAAACGATGGGGCGATTCACTCTTGAATCAACCTTGGTCCAGGATTGGAATTGACGAATACTTTTGGAAAAACCATTCGATGTGCAAACCTTCTTTTCTCTAGCACATCGAATGTGTATTCATATTTCAAACTCAAAAAGTATCTCTGATTGAAAAAAATAAAATAAAATAATAAAATACTTTTGGAAAAACCGTTCGATGTGCAAACTTCTTTCTCTGGCACATCGAATGTGTATTCTCTTTCAAATACAAAAAATATTTTTGATTGAAAATTGATCTTTCTCATAAAATCTTCGTCGTATTGCAAAACTCTTTCTTCTAAGCAATACGCGATTGTTTTCAAATCATTTTTCATCAATAAGTGAATCTCAATTCGCTGGTTCACTCATTTCGTGTTGTCTTCTTTGAGACATTCCGGTTTGAGAACGGTTAGAACAGCTGCGAAACCCTGTCAAGGAGATTCTTCAGAATTATACCTGATCACAAGCAGTACTTGTACTGATCAACGGGGAACCGTGGGCCGTGTACCTCAATTCAACGAAAGTGATCAAAGACACTTTCATGTGTTTTATTGCTAACTGTTGTTTGCAGGTAAATTTGGACGGTTGCAGTATCGAATTGAGGAGTCAATCCAAAGCCGCATGCTCACATCATCCATACTTAATTGAAGAAATCATGACTGGTGCATATCTACATCACCTGATTCTGTTATTTTTATACTATGCTTCTGCTACACTGCTGCAAATATCATGAACCAGTAAAGCTTCCGCTACTCTGATGGAAAGATGTCATGATCCTGAAAGTGTGAGCATGTCGGTCCAAAAGTCACAACATCACATAAAGGCAACACTACAAAGGTGATCCAGAGATTTACTGTGGCTGATGATCTCAAAGAAAGCTCGAAGATCATCAAGATGTGGATCAGTTCAAAGACCTTCACTGAAAGTACAAAATAATCGGACTATGTAGAGTTACTAGAAATGCACAAAGAATGCGGACATTGAAGAATTGAAGTCTACGAGCTCAGAACAAAAGACAAAATAGAATGCTAGGATTCGAAATGTAAAACATGGGGTGACCTCCCTTAGGGGGAGATTGTTAGGAATTAGAAAATTCCATGTTAAAGTGTCGGTCACCCCAATTATGGTCTAGCATATGTTAGCTCGTAGACGTGTCGTTATTTACGTTATTTAGTAGTCTATTAGTTAGTTAGTAGCATAGATTAGTTTAGAGTAACACCGTGGAGGAAGGACGGGTCTTTACCCACTGTATGCCTGATCCACAGTCCGTTAGGAGGACGTATGCTTTGTAACTATAAATACCCCTTCCATCCATGGAAGGGGTGTGGCTTCTTTGAATCTAACCTTTCATTTTGTAAAGCAATTCTCTTTCAAAACCTCCTCTCTACTCTCTTCATCTCTCTAATGGCTTTCTTATTTAATCATTGTCTTAGACCACCCGAATCATCAAACAACATAAATATTCACGATCCTACACTACTCGCAAACCGTTAGGAGACACAAACAATGTAAAACTCTTGACTTCCCGGATATGAACTAGGTTAAGCTTAGAGATTCTCCATGAAAATGTGTGAAGCGTTTGGTAAACGCGGAAGCTTAGTCCTCGTTATATCAATCTTTTCGAAATCCTTGTTGAAGTTAGACCAGTAGCTCCAAGCCTTAAGCTACCGTTGAGACTCATCGGTGTTCCCGACATTTCGTGCGCAATAGGAAGAGATGACTCGCCATTAAGGCAATTGTTATCCCTCTGGGAAACCCAAATCTTTGAGCGTGTAAACTTTGCTGACCTATCAAAATTGTATACCATGAAATAGAGCGACTTTAGTAAAGTCGCATCCCTATCTTCGAAGTTCATAGAAACTCGCAGAAAGATCCGAAATTCACGTAGGGAACGTGAAGATGAATCCTCGTGTGTATGCACTCGCCTCTTTTAAACCTCGACGAATAACTTGAATTGAATCGCGAGGACGCGATTCCTTTTAAGGAGGTGAG